>CAJQUW010016733.1:0-2500 GCA_907163375.1 Prostheceraeus crozeri | reverse complement strand
TTTTTTTTTTTTTTTTTTTTTTTTTTTTTTTTTTTTTTTTTTTTTTTTTTTTTTTTTATTTTTTTTTTTTTTTTTTTTTTTTTATTTTTTTTTTTTTTTTTTTTTTTTTTTTTTTTTTTTTTTTTTTTTTTTTTTTTTTTTTTTTTTTTTTTTTTTTTTTTTTTATTTTTTTTTTTTTTTTTTTTTTTTTTTTTTTTTTTTTTTTTTTTTTTTTTTTTTTTTTTTTTTTTTTTTTTTTTTTTTTTTTTTTTTTTTTTTTTTTTTTTTTTTTTTTTTTTTTTTTTTTTTTTTTTTTTTTTTTTTTTTTTTTTTTTTTTTTTTTTTTTTTTTTTTTTTTTTTTTTTTTTTTTTTTTTTTTTTTTTTTTTTTTTTTTTTTTTTTTTTTTTTTTTTTTTTTTTTTTTTTTTTTTTTTTTTTTTTTTTTTTTTTTTTTTTTTTTTTTTTTTTTTTTTTTTTTTTTTTTTTTTTTTTTTTTTTTTTTTTTTTTTTTTTTTTTTTTTTTTTTTTTTTTTTTTTTTTTTTTTTTTTTTTATTTTTTTTTTTTTTTTTTTATTTTTTTTTTTTTTTTTTTTTTTTTTTTTTTTTTTTTTTTTTTTTTTTTTTTTTTTTTTTTTTTTTTTTTTTTTTTTTTTTTTTTTTTTTTTTTTTTTTTTTTTTTTTTTTTTTTTTTTTTTTTTTTTTTTTTTTTTTTTTTTTTTTTTTTTTTATTTTTTTTTTTTTTTTTTTTTTTTTTTTTTTTTTTTTTTTTTTTTTTTTTTTTTTTTTTTTTTTTTTTTTTTTTTTTTTTTTTTTTTTTTTTTTTTTTTTTTTTTTTTTTTTTTTTTTTTTTTTTTTTTTTTTTTTTTTTTTTTTTTTTTTTTTTTTTTTTTTTTTTTTTTTTTTTTTTTTTTTTTTTTTTTTTTTTTTTTTTTTTTTTTTTTTTTTTTTTTATTTTTTTTTTTTTTTTTTTTTTTTTTTTTTTTTTTTTTTTTTTTTTTTTTTTTTTTTTTTTTTTTTTTTTTTTTTTTTTTTTTTTTTTTTTTTTTTTTTTTTTTATTTTTTTTTTTTTTTTTTTTTTTTTTTTTTTTTTTTTTTTTTTTTTTTTTTTTTTTTTTTTTTTTTTTTTTTTTTTTTTTTTTTTTTTTTTTTTTTTTTTTTTTTTTTTTTTTTTTTTTTTTTTTTTTTTTTTTTTTTTTTTTTTTTTTTTTTTTATTTTTTTTTTTTTTTTTTTTTTTTTTTTTTTTTTTTTTTTTTTTTTTTTTTTTTTTTTTTTTTTTTTTTTTTTTTTTTTTTTTTTTTTTTTTTTTTTTTTTTTTTTTTTTTTTTTTTTTTTTTTTTTTTTTTTTTTTTTTTTTTTTTTTTTTTTTTTTTTTTTTTTTTTTTTTTTTTTTTTTTTTTTTTTTTTTTTTTTTTTTTTTTTTTTTTTTTTTTTTTTTTTTTTTTTTTTTTTTTTTTTTTTTTTTTATTTTTTTTTTTTTTTTTTTTTTTTTTTTTTTTTTTTTTTTTTTTTTTTTTTTTTTTTTTTTTTTTTTTTTTTTTTTTTTTTTTTTTTTTTTTTTTTTTTTTTTTTTTTTTTTTTTTTTTTTTTTTTTTTTTTTTTTTTTTTTTTTTTTTTTTTTTATTTTTTTTTTTTTTTTTTTTTTTTTTTTTTTTTTTTTTTTTTTTTTTTTTTTTTTTTTTTTTTTTTTTTTTTTTTTTTTTTTTTTTTATTTTTTTTTTTTTTTTTTTTTTTTTTTTTTTTTTTTTTTTTTTTTTTTTTTTTTTTTTTTTTTTTTTTTTTTTTTTTTTTTTTTTTTTTTTTTTTTTTTTTTTTTTTTTTTTTTTTTTTTTTTTTTTTTTTTTTTTTTTTTTTTTTTTTTTTTTTTTTTTTTTTTTTTTTTTTTTTTTTTTTTTTTTTTTTTTTTTTTTTTTTTTTTTTTTTTTTTTATTTTTTTTTTTTTTTTTTTTTTTTTTTTTTTTTTTTTTTTTTTTTTTTTTTTTTTTTTTTTTTTTTTTATTTTTTTTTTTTTTTTTTTTTTTTTTTTTTTTTTTTTTTTTTTTTTTTTTTTTTTTTTTTTTTTTTTTTTTTTTTTTTTTTTTTTTTTTTTTATTTTTTTTTTTTTTTTTTTTTTTTTTTTTTTTTTTTTTTTTTTTTTTTTTTTTTTTTTTTTTTTTTTTTTTTTTTTTTTTTTTTTTTTTTTTTTTTTTTTTTTTTTTTTTTTTTTTTTTTTTTTTTATTTTTTTTTTTTTTTTTTTTTTTTTTTTTTTTTTTTTTTTTTTTTTTTTTTTTTTTTTTATTTTTTTTTTTTTTTTTTTTTTTTTTTTTTTTTTTTTTTTTTTTTTTTTTTTTTTTTTTTTTTTTTTTTTTTTTTTTTTTTTTTTTTTTTTTTTTTTTTTTTTTATTTTTTTTTTTTTTTTTTTTTTTTTTTTTTTTTTTTTTTTTTTTTTTTTTTTTTTTTTTTTTTTTTTTTTTTTTTTTTTTTTTTTTTTTTTTTTTTTT
This sequence comes from Prostheceraeus crozeri, assembly GCA_907163375.1. Classification (NCBI taxonomy): domain Eukaryota; kingdom Metazoa; phylum Platyhelminthes; order Polycladida; family Euryleptidae; genus Prostheceraeus; species Prostheceraeus crozeri. The sequence goes on along the minus strand of CAJQUW010016733.1, from coordinate 42 downwards.
TTTTTTTTTTTTTTTTTTTTTTTTTTTTTTTTTTTTTTTTTT
>CAJQUW010016728.1:0-353454 GCA_907163375.1 Prostheceraeus crozeri | reverse complement strand
GAAGTTTCGGTGAAAAAACCGCCCCCCCCCAACGACTCAACTGACTAAATTGGTCGAAAAGACCAAAGTTGTTCAGAATCATGTGAAACAAACTTCTATCAAGGTTTCAGGTTGAAATTCGTCCAAAAAATTTTTTCGAAAATTTTCACTACGGTGGTCTCGACACTTAGGATTTTTTCGTGAAAAAAAAATTTTCAAAATGTTGGAATGGAGGTCCGAGACCCATCCCATCGTGTTTGTCGTCAAAAGTTGGGTCGGTGAAGTTTCGGTGAAAAAACCGCCCCCCCCCAACGACTCAACTGACTAAATTGGTCGAAAAGACCAAAGTTGTTCAGAATCATGTGAAACAAACTTCTATCAAGGTTTCAGGTTGAAATTCGTCCAAAAAATTTTTTCGAAAATTTTCACTACGGTGGTCTCGACACTTAGGATTTTTTCGTGAAAAAAAAATTTTTCAAAATGTTGGAATGGAGGTCCGAGACCCATCCCATCGTGTTTGTCGTCAAAAGTTGGGTCGGTGAAGTTTCGGTGAAAAAACCGCCCCCCCCCAACGACTCAACTGACTAAATTGGTCGAAAAGACCAAAGTTGTTCAGAATCATGTGAAACAAACTTCTATCAAGGTTTCAGGTTGAAATTCGTCCAAAAAATTTTTTCGAAAATTTTCACTACGGTGGTCTCGACACTTAGGATTTTTTCGTGAAAAAAAAATTTTTTCAAAATGTTGGAATGGAGGTCCGAGACCCATCCCATCGTGTTTGTCGTCAAAAGTTGGGTCGGTGAAGTTTCGGTGAAAAAAACCGCCCCCCCCCAACGACTCAACTGACTAAATTGGTCGAAAAGACCAAAGTTGTTCAGAATCATGTGAAACAAACTTCTATCAAGGTTTCAGGTTGAAATTCGTCCAAAAAATTTTTTCGAAAATTTTCACTACGGTGGTCTCGACACTTAGGATTTTTTCGTGAAAAAAAAATTTTTTCAAAATGTTGGAATGGAGCTCCGAGACCCATCCCATCGTGTTTGTCGTCAAAAGTTGGGTCGGTGAAGTTTCGGTGAAAAAACCGCCCCCCCCCAACGACTCAACTGACTAAATTGGTCGAAAAGACCAAAGTTGTTCAGAATCATGTGAAACAAACTTCTATCAAGGTTTCAGGTTGAAATTCGTCCAAAAAATTTTTTCGAAAATTTTCACTACGGTGGTCTCGACACTTAGGATTTTTTCGTGAAAAAAAAATTTTTCAAAATGTTGGAATGGAGCTCCGAGACCCATCCCATCGTGTTTGTCGTCAAAAGTTGGGTCGGTGAAGTTTCGGTGAAAAAACCGCCCCCCCCCCCCAACGACTCAACTGACTAAATTGGTCGAAAAGACCAAAGTTGTTCAGAATCATGTGAAACAAACTTCTATCAAGGTTTCAGGTTGAAATTCGTCCAAAAAATTTTTTCGAAAATTTTCACTACGGTGGTCTCGACACTTAGGATTTTTTCGTGAAAAAAAAATTTTCAAAATGTTGGAATGGAGCTCCGAGACCCATCCCATCGTGTTTGTCGTCAAAAGTTGGGTCGGTGAAGTTTCGGTGAAAAAACCGCCCCCCCCCCCCAACGACTCAACTGACTAAATTGGTCGAAAAGACCAAAGTTGTTCAGAATCATGTGAAACAAACTTCTATCAAGGTTTCAGGTTGAAATTCGTCCAAAAAATTTTTTCGAAAATTTTCACTACGGTGGTCTCGACACTTAGGATTTTTTCGTGAAAAAAAAATTTTTTCAAAATGTTGGAATGGAGCTCCGAGACCCATCCCATCGTGTTTGTCGTCAAAAGTTGGGTCGGTGAAGTTTCGGTGAAAAAACCGCCCCCCCCCCAACGACTCAACTGACTAAATTGGTCGAAAAGACCAAAGTTGTTCAGAATCATGTGAAACAAACTTCTATCAAGGTTTCAGGTTGAAATTCGTCCAAAAAATTTTTTCGAAAATTTTCACTACGGTGGTCTCGACACTTAGGATTTTTTCGTGAAAAAAAAAATTTTTTCAAAATGTTGGAATGGAGTTCCGAGACCCATCCCATCGTGTTTGTCGTCAAAAGTTGGGTCGGTGAAGTTTCGGTGAAAAAACCGCCCCCCCCCAACGACTCAACTGACTAAATTGGTCGAAAAGACCAAAGTTGTTCAGAATCATGTGAAACAAACTTCTATCAAGGTTTCAGGTTGAAATTCGTCCAAAAAATTTTTTCGAAAATTTTCACTACGGTGGTCTCGACACTTAGGATTTTTTCGTGAAAAAAAAATTTTTTTCAAAATGTTGGAATGGAGCTCCGAGACCCATCCCATCGTGTTTGTCGTCAAAAGTTGGGTCGGTGAAGTTTCGGTGAAAAAACCGCCCCCCCCCAACGACTCAACTGACTAAATTGGTCGAAAAGACCAAAGTTGTTCAGAATCATGTGAAACAAACTTCTATCAAGGTTTCAGGTTGAAATTCGTCCAAAAAATTTTTTCGAAAATTTTCACTACGGTGGTCTCGACACTTAGGATTTTTTCGTGAAAAAAAAAATTTTTTTCAAAATGTTGGAATGGAGTTCCGAGACCCATCCCATCGTGTTTGTCGTCAAAAGTTGGGTCGGTGAAGTTTCGGTGAAAAAACCGCCCCCCCCCCAACGACTCAACTGACTAAATTGGTCGAAAAGACCAAAGTTGTTCAGAATCATGTGAAACAAACTTCTATCAAGGTTTCAGGTTGAAATTCGTCCAAAAAATTTTTTCGAAAATTTTCACTACGGTGGTCTCGACACTTAGGATTTTTTCGTGAAAAAAAAAATTTTTCAAAATGTTGGAATGGAGGTCCGAGACCCATCCCATCGTGTTTGTCGTCAAAAGTTGGGTCGGTGAAGTTTCGGTGAAAAAAACCGCCCCCCCCCCAACGACTCAACTGACTAAATTGGTCGAAAAGACCAAAGTTGTTCAGAATCATGTGAAACAAACTTCTATCAAGGTTTCAGGTTGAAATTCGTCCAAAAAATTTTTTCGAAAATTTTCACTACGGTGGTCTCGACACTTAGGATTTTTTCGTGAAAAAAAAATTTTTTCAAAATGTTGGAATGGAGCTCCGAGACCCATCCCATCGTGTTTGTCGTCAAAAGTTGGGTCGGTGAAGTTTCGGTGAAAAAACCGCCCCCCCCCAACGACTCAACTGACTAAATTGGTCGAAAAGACCAAAGTTGTTCAGAATCATGTGAAACAAACTTCTATCAAGGTTTCAGGTTGAAATTCGTCCAAAAAATTTTTTCGAAAATTTTCACTACGGTGGTCTCGACACTTAGGATTTTTTCGTGAAAAAAAAAATTTTTTCAAAATGTTGGAATGGAGTTCCGAGACCCATCCCATCGTGTTTGTCGTCAAAAGTTGGGTCGGTGAAGTTTCGGTGAAAAAACCGCCCCCCCCCAACGACTCAACTGACTAAATTGGTCGAAAAGACCAAAGTTGTTCAGAATCATGTGAAACAAACTTCTATCAAGGTTTCAGGTTGAAATTCGTCCAAAAAATTTTTTCGAAAATTTTCACTACGGTGGTCTCGACACTTAGGATTTTTTCGTGAAAAAAAAATTTTTTCAAAATGTTGGAATGGAGCTCCGAGACCCATCCCATCGTGTTTGTCGTCAAAAGTTGGGTCGGTGAAGTTTCGGTGAAAAAACCGCCCCCCCCCCAACGACTCAACTGACTAAATTGGTCGAAAAGACCAAAGTTGTTCAGAATCATGTGAAACAAACTTCTATCAAGGTTTCAGGTTGAAATTCGTCCAAAAAATTTTTTCGAAAATTTTCACTACGGTGGTCTCGACACTTAGGATTTTTTCGTGAAAAAAAAATTTTTTCAAAATGTTGGAATGGAGTTCCGAGACCCATCCCATCGTGTTTGTCGTCAAAAGTTGGGTCGGTGAAGTTTCGGTGAAAAAACCGCCCCCCCCCCAACGACTCAACTGACTAAATTGGTCGAAAAGACCAAAGTTGTTCAGAATCATGTGAAACAAACTTCTATCAAGGTTTCAGGTTGAAATTCGTCCAAAAAATTTTTTCGAAAATTTTCACTACGGTGGTCTCGACACTTAGGATTTTTTCGTGAAAAAAAAATTTTTTCAAAATGTTGGAATGGAGTTCCGAGACCCATCCCATCGTGTTTGTCGTCAAAAGTTGGGTCGGTGAAGTTTCGGTGAAAAAACCGCCCCCCCCCCAACGACTCAACTGACTAAATTGGTCGAAAAGACCAAAGTTGTTCAGAATCATGTGAAACAAACTTCTATCAAGGTTTCAGGTTGAAATTCGTCCAAAAAATTTTTTCGAAAATTTTCACTACGGTGGTCTCGACACTTAGGATTTTTTCGTGAAAAAAAAAATTTTTTCAAAATGTTGGAATGGAGGTCCGAGACCCATCCCATCGTGTTTGTCGTCAAAAGTTGGGTCGGTGAAGTTTCGGTGAAAAAACCGCCCCCCCCCAACGACTCAACTGACTAAATTGGTCGAAAAGACCAAAGTTGTTCAGAATCATGTGAAACAAACTTCTATCAAGGTTTCAGGTTGAAATTCGTCCAAAAAATTTTTTCGAAAATTTTCACTACGGTGGTCTCGACACTTAGGATTTTTTCGTGAAAAAAAAATTTTTCAAAATGTTGGAATGGAGTTCCGAGACCCATCCCATCGTGTTTGTCGTCAAAAGTTGGGTCGGTGAAGTTTCGGTGAAAAAACCGCCCCCCCCCCAACGACTCAACTGACTAAATTGGTCGAAAAGACCAAAGTTGTTCAGAATCATGTGAAACAAACTTCTATCAAGGTTTCAGGTTGAAATTCGTCCAAAAAATTTTTTCGAAAATTTTCACTACGGTGGTCTCGACACTTAGGATTTTTTCGTGAAAAAAAAAATTTTTCAAAATGTTGGAATGGAGGTCCGAGACCCATCCCATCGTGTTTGTCGTCAAAAGTTGGGTCGGTGAAGTTTCGGTGAAAAAACCGCCCCCCCCCCAACGACTCAACTGACTAAATTGGTCGAAAAGACCAAAGTTGTTCAGAATCATGTGAAACAAACTTCTATCAAGGTTTCAGGTTGAAATTCGTCCAAAAAATTTTTTCGAAAATTTTCACTACGGTGGTCTCGACACTTAGGATTTTTTCGTGAAAAAAAAATTTTTTCAAAATGTTGGAATGGAGGTCCGAGACCCATCCCATCGTGTTTGTCGTCAAAAGTTGGGTCGGTGAAGTTTCGGTGAAAAAACCGCCCCCCCCCAACGACTCAACTGACTAAATTGGTCGAAAAGACCAAAGTTGTTCAGAATCATGTGAAACAAACTTCTATCAAGGTTTCAGGTTGAAATTCGTCCAAAAAATTTTTTCGAAAATTTTCACTACGGTGGTCTCGACACTTAGGATTTTTTCGTGAAAAAAAAATTTTTCAAAATGTTGGAATGGAGGTCCGAGACCCATCCCATCGTGTTTGTCGTCAAAAGTTGGGTCGGTGAAGTTTCGGTGAAAAAACCGCCCCCCCCCCAACGACTCAACTGACTAAATTGGTCGAAAAGACCAAAGTTGTTCAGAATCATGTGAAACAAACTTCTATCAAGGTTTCAGGTTGAAATTCGTCCAAAAAATTTTTTCGAAAATTTTCACTACGGTGGTCTCGACACTTAGGATTTTTTCGTGAAAAAAAAATTTTTCAAAATGTTGGAATGGAGGTCCGAGACCCATCCCATCGTGTTTGTCGTCAAAAGTTGGGTCGGTGAAGTTTCGGTGAAAAAACCGCCCCCCCCCCAACGACTCAACTGACTAAATTGGTCGAAAAGACCAAAGTTGTTCAGAATCATGTGAAACAAACTTCTATCAAGGTTTCAGGTTGAAATTCGTCCAAAAAATTTTTTCGAAAATTTTCACTACGGTGGTCTCGACACTTAGGATTTTTTCGTGAAAAAAAAAATTTTTTTCAAAATGTTGGAATGGAGGTCCGAGACCCATCCCATCGTGTTTGTCGTCAAAAGTTGGGTCGGTGAAGTTTCGGTGAAAAAACCGCCCCCCCCCCAACGACTCAACTGACTAAATTGGTCGAAAAGACCAAAGTTGTTCAGAATCATGTGAAACAAACTTCTATCAAGGTTTCAGGTTGAAATTCGTCCAAAAAATTTTTTCGAAAATTTTCACTACGGTGGTCTCGACACTTAGGATTTTTTCGTGAAAAAAAAAATTTTTCAAAATGTTGGAATGGAGGTCCGAGACCCATCCCATCGTGTTTGTCGTCAAAAGTTGGGTCGGTGAAGTTTCGGTGAAAAAACCGCCCCCCCCCCAACGACTCAACTGACTAAATTGGTCGAAAAGACCAAAGTTGTTCAGAATCATGTGAAACAAACTTCTATCAAGGTTTCAGGTTGAAATTCGTCCAAAAAATTTTTTCGAAAATTTTCACTACGGTGGTCTCGACACTTAGGATTTTTTCGTGAAAAAAAAAAATTTTCAAAATGTTGGAATGGAGGTCCGAGACCCATCCCATCGTGTTTGTCGTCAAAAGTTGGGTCGGTGAAGTTTCGGTGAAAAAACCGCCCCCCCCCAACGACTCAACTGACTAAATTGGTCGAAAAGACCAAAGTTGTTCAGAATCATGTGAAACAAACTTCTATCAAGGTTTCAGGTTGAAATTCGTCCAAAAAATTTTTTCGAAAATTTTCACTACGGTGGTCTCGACACTTAGGATTTTTTCGTGAAAAAACAATTTTTCAAAATGTTGGAATGGAGGTCCGAGACCCATCCCATCGTGTTTGTCGTCAAAAGTTGGGTCGGTGAAGTTTCGGTGAAAAAACCGCCCCCCCCCCAACGACTCAACTGACTAAATTGGTCGAAAAGACCAAAGTTGTTCAGAATCATGTGAAACAAACTTCTATCAAGGTTTCAGGTTGAAATTCGTCCAAAAAATTTTTCGAAAATTTTCACTACGGTGGTCTCGACACTTAGGATTTTTTCGTGAAAAAAAAAATTTTCAAAATGTTGGAATGGAGGTCCGAGACCCATCCCATCGTGTTTGTCGTCAAAAGTTGGGTCGGTGAAGTTTCGGTGAAAAAACCGCCCCCCCCCCAACGACTCAACTGACTAAATTGGTCGAAAAGACCAAAGTTGTTCAGAATCATGTGAAACAAACTTCTATCAAGGTTTCAGGTTGAAATTCGTCCAAAAAATTTTTTCGAAAATTTTCACTACGGTGGTCTCGACACTTAGGATTTTTTCGTGAAAAAAAAATTTTTCAAAATGTTGGAATGGAGGTCCGAGACCCATCCCATCGTGTTTGTCGTCAAAAGTTGGGTCGGTGAAGTTTCGGTGAAAAAACCGCCCCCCCCCCAACGACTCAACTGACTAAATTGGTCGAAAAGACCAAAGTTGTTCAGAATCATGTGAAACAAACTTCTATCAAGGTTTCAGGTTGAAATTCGTCCAAAAAATTTTTCGAAAATTTTCACTACGGTGGTCTCGACACTTAGGATTTTTTCGTGAAAAAAAAAATTTTCAAAATGTTGGAATGGAGGTCCGAGACCCATCCCATCGTGTTTGTCGTCAAAAGTTGGGTCGGTGAAGTTTCGGTGAAAAAACCGCCCCCCCCCCAACGACTCAACTGACTAAATTGGTCGAAAAGACCAAAGTTGTTCAGAATCATGTGAAACAAACTTCTATCAAGGTTTCAGGTTGAAATTCGTCCAAAAAATTTTTTCGAAAATTTTCACTACGGTGGTCTCGACACTTAGGATTTTTTCGTGAAAAAAAAATTTTCAAAATGTTGGAATGGAGGTCCGAGACCCATCCCATCGTGTTTGTCGTCAAAAGTTGGGTCGGTGAAGTTTCGGTGAAAAAACCGCCCCCCCCCCAACGACTCAACTGACTAAATTGGTCGAAAAGACCAAAGTTGTTCAGAATCATGTGAAACAAACTTCTATCAAGGTTTCAGGTTGAAATTCGTCCAAAAAATTTTTTCGAAAATTTTCACTACGGTGGTCTCGACACTTAGGATTTTTTCGTGAAAAAAAAAATTTTCAAAATGTTGGAATGGAGGTCCGAGACCCATCCCATCGTGTTTGTCGTCAAAAGTTGGGTCGGTGAAGTTTCGGTGAAAAAACCGCCCCCCCCCCAACGACTCAACTGACTAAATTGGTCGAAAAGACCAAAGTTGTTCAGAATCATGTGAAACAAACTTCTATCAAGGTTTCAGGTTGAAATTCGTCCAAAAAATTTTTTCGAAAATTTTCACTACGGTGGTCTCGACACTTAGGATTTTTTCGTGAAAAAAAAAATTTTCAAAATGTTGGAATGGAGGTCCGAGACCCATCCCATCGTGTTTGTCGTCAAAAGTTGGGTCGGTGAAGTTTCGGTGAAAAAACCGCCCCCCCCCCCAACGACTCAACTGACTAAATTGGTCGAAAAGACCAAAGTTGTTCAGAATCATGTGAAACAAACTTCTATCAAGGTTTCAGGTTGAAATTCGTCCAAAAAATTTTTTCGAAAATTTTCACTACGGTGGTCTCGACACTTAGGATTTTTTCGTGAAAAAAAAAATTTTCAAAATGTTGGAATGGAGGTCCGAGACCCATCCCATCGTGTTTGTCGTCAAAAGTTGGGTCGGTGAAGTTTCGGTGAAAAAACCGCCCCCCCCCAACGACTCAACTGACTAAATTGGTCGAAAAGACCAAAGTTGTTCAGAATCATGTGAAACAAACTTCTATCAAGGTTTCAGGTTGAAATTCGTCCAAAAAATTTTTTCGAAAATTTTCACTACGGTGGTCTCGACACTTAGGATTTTTTCGTGAAAAAAAAAATTTTCAAAATGTTGGAATGGAGGTCCGAGACCCATCCCATCGTGTTTGTCGTCAAAAGTTGGGTCGGTGAAGTTTCGGTGAAAAAACCGCCCCCCCCCCAACGACTCAACTGACTAAATTGGTCGAAAAGACCAAAGTTGTTCAGAATCATGTGAAACAAACTTCTATCAAGGTTTCAGGTTGAAATTCGTCCAAAAAATTTTTTCGAAAATTTTCACTACGGTGGTCTCGACACTTAGGATTTTTTCGTGAAAAAAAAAATTTTCAAAATGTTGGAATGGAGGTCCGAGACCCATCCCATCGTGTTTGTCGTCAAAAGTTGGGTCGGTGAAGTTTCGGTGAAAAAACCGCCCCCCCCCCAACGACTCAACTGACTAAATTGGTCGAAAAGACCAAAGTTGTTCAGAATCATGTGAAACAAACTTCTATCAAGGTTTCAGGTTGAAATTCGTCCAAAAAATTTTTTCGAAAATTTTCACTACGGTGGTCTCGACACTTAGGATTTTTTCGTGAAAAAAAAAATTTTCAAAATGTTGGAATGGAGGTCCGAGACCCATCCCATCGTGTTTGTCGTCAAAAGTTGGGTCGGTGAAGTTTCGGTGAAAAAACCGCCCCCCCCCCAACGACTCAACTGACTAAATTGGTCGAAAAGACCAAAGTTGTTCAGAATCATGTGAAACAAACTTCTATCAAGGTTTCAGGTTGAAATTCGTCCAAAAAATTTTTTCGAAAATTTTCACTACGGTGGTCTCGACACTTAGGATTTTTTCGTGAAAAAAAAAATTTTCAAAATGTTGGAATGGAGTTCCGAGACCCATCCCATCGTGTTTGTCGTCAAAAGTTGGGTCGGTGAAGTTTCGGTGAAAAAACCGCCCCCCCCCCAACGACTCAACTGACTAAATTGGTCGAAAAGACCAAAGTTGTTCAGAATCATGTGAAACAAACTTCTATCAAGGTTTCAGGTTGAAATTCGTCCAAAAAATTTTTTCGAAAATTTTCACTACGGTGGTCTCGACACTTAGGATTTTTTCGTGAAAAAAAAAATTTTCAAAATGTTGGAATGGAGGTCCGAGACCCATCCCATCGTGTTTGTCGTCAAAAGTTGGGTCGGTGAAGTTTCGGTGAAAAAACCGCCCCCCCCCCAACGACTCAACTGACTAAATTGGTCGAAAAGACCAAAGTTGTTCAGAATCATGTGAAACAAACTTCTATCAAGGTTTCAGGTTGAAATTCGTCCAAAAAATTTTTTCGAAAATTTTCACTACGGTGGTCTCGACACTTAGGATTTTTTCGTGAAAAAAAAAATTTTCAAAATGTTGGAATGGAGGTCCGAGACCCATCCCATCGTGTTTGTCGTCAAAAGTTGGGTCGGTGAAGTTTCGGTGAAAAAACCGCCCCCCCCCCAACGACTCAACTGACTAAATTGGTCGAAAAGACCAAAGTTGTTCAGAATCATGTGAAACAAACTTCTATCAAGGTTTCAGGTTGAAATTCGTCCAAAAAATTTTTTCGAAAATTTTCACTACGGTGGTCTCGACACTTAGGATTTTTTCGTGAAAAAAAAAATTTTCAAAATGTTGGAATGGAGGTCCGAGACCCATCCCATCGTGTTTGTCGTCAAAAGTTGGGTCGGTGAAGTTTCGGTGAAAAAACCGCCCCCCCCCCAACGACTCAACTGACTAAATTGGTCGAAAAGACCAAAGTTGTTCAGAATCATGTGAAACAAACTTCTATCAAGGTTTCAGGTTGAAATTCGTCCAAAAAATTTTTTCGAAAATTTTCACTACGGTGGTCTCGACACTTAGGATTTTTTCGTGAAAAAAAAAATTTTCAAAATGTTGGAATGGAGGTCCGAGACCCATCCCATCGTGTTTGTCGTCAAAAGTTGGGTCGGTGAAGTTTCGGTGAAAAAACCGCCCCCCCCCCAACGACTCAACTGACTAAATTGGTCGAAAAGACCAAAGTTGTTCAGAATCATGTGAAACAAACTTCTATCAAGGTTTCAGGTTGAAATTCGTCCAAAAAATTTTTTCGAAAATTTTCACTACGGTGGTCTCGACACTTAGGATTTTTTCGTGAAAAAAAAAATTTTCAAAATGTTGGAATGGAGGTCCGAGACCCATCCCATCGTGTTTGTCGTCAAAAGTTGGGTCGGTGAAGTTTCGGTGAAAAAACCGCCCCCCCCCCAACGACTCAACTGACTAAATTGGTCGAAAAGACCAAAGTTGTTCAGAATCATGTGAAACAAACTTCTATCAAGGTTTCAGGTTGAAATTCGTCCAAAAAATTTTTTCGAAAATTTTCACTACGGTGGTCTCGACACTTAGGATTTTTTCGTGAAAAAAAAAATTTTCAAAATGTTGGAATGGAGGTCCGAGACCCATCCCATCGTGTTTGTCGTCAAAAGTTGGGTCGGTGAAGTTTCGGTGAAAAAACCGCCCCCCCCCCAACGACTCAACTGACTAAATTGGTCGAAAAGACCAAAGTTGTTCAGAATCATGTGAAACAAACTTCTATCAAGGTTTCAGGTTGAAATTCGTCCAAAAAATTTTTTCGAAAATTTTCACTACGGTGGTCTCGACACTTAGGATTTTTTCGTGAAAAAAAAAATTTTCAAAATGTTGGAATGGAGGTCCGAGACCCATCCCATCGTGTTTGTCGTCAAAAGTTGGGTCGGTGAAGTTTCGGTGAAAAAACCGCCCCCCCCCCAACGACTCAACTGACTAAATTGGTCGAAAAGACCAAAGTTGTTCAGAATCATGTGAAACAAACTTCTATCAAGGTTTCAGGTTGAAATTCGTCCAAAAAATTTTTTCGAAAATTTTCACTACGGTGGTCTCGACACTTAGGATTTTTTCGTGAAAAAAAAAATTTTCAAAATGTTGGAATGGAGGTCCGAGACCCATCCCATCGTGTTTGTCGTCAAAAGTTGGGTCGGTGAAGTTTCGGTGAAAAAACCGCCCCCCCCCCAACGACTCAACTGACTAAATTGGTCGAAAAGACCAAAGTTGTTCAGAATCATGTGAAACAAACTTCTATCAAGGTTTCAGGTTGAAATTCGTCCAAAAAATTTTTTCGAAAATTTTCACTACGGTGGTCTCGACACTTAGGATTTTTTCGTGAAAAAAAAATTTTCAAAATGTTGGAATGGAGGTCCGAGACCCATCCCATCGTGTTTGTCGTCAAAAGTTGGGTCGGTGAAGTTTCGGTGAAAAAACCGCCCCCCCCCCAACGACTCAACTGACTAAATTGGTCGAAAAGACCAAAGTTGTTCAGAATCATGTGAAACAAACTTCTATCAAGGTTTCAGGTTGAAATTCGTCCAAAAAATTTTTTCGAAAATTTTCACTACGGTGGTCTCGACACTTAGGATTTTTTCGTGAAAAAAAAATTTTCAAAATGTTGGAATGGAGTTCCGAGACCCATCCCATCGTGTTTGTCGTCAAAAGTTGGGTCGGTGAAGTTTCGGTGAAAAAACCGCCCCCCCCCCAACGACTCAACTGACTAAATTGGTCGAAAAGACCAAAGTTGTTCAGAATCATGTGAAACAAACTTCTATCAAGGTTTCAGGTTGAAATTCGTCCAAAAAATTTTTTCGAAAATTTTCACTACGGTGGTCTCGACACTTAGGATTTTTTCGTGAAAAAAAAATTTTCAAAATGTTGGAATGGAGGTCCGAGACCCATCCCATCGTGTTTGTCGTCAAAAGTTGGGTCGGTGAAGTTTCGGTGAAAAAACCGCCCCCCCCCCAACGACTCAACTGACTAAATTGGTCGAAAAGACCAAAGTTGTTCAGAATCATGTGAAACAAACTTCTATCAAGGTTTCAGGTTGAAATTCGTCCAAAAAATTTTTTCGAAAATTTTCACTACGGTGGTCTCGACACTTAGGATTTTTTCGTGAAAAAAAAAATTTTCAAAATGTTGGAATGGAGTTCCGAGACCCATCCCATCGTGTTTGTCGTCAAAAGTTGGGTCGGTGAAGTTTCGGTGAAAAAACCGCCCCCCCCCCCAACGACTCAACTGACTAAATTGGTCGAAAAGACCAAAGTTGTTCAGAATCATGTGAAACAAACTTCTATCAAGGTTTCAGGTTGAAATTCGTCCAAAAAATTTTTTCGAAAATTTTCACTACGGTGGTCTCGACACTTAGGATTTTTTCGTGAAAAAAAAAATTTTCAAAATGTTGGAATGGAGTTCCGAGACCCATCCCATCGTGTTTGTCGTCAAAAGTTGGGTCGGTGAAGTTTCGGTGAAAAAACCGCCCCCCCCCCAACGACTCAACTGACTAAATTGGTCGAAAAGACCAAAGTTGTTCAGAATCATGTGAAACAAACTTCTATCAAGGTTTCAGGTTGAAATTCGTCCAAAAAATTTTTTCGAAAATTTTCACTACGGTGGTCTCGACACTTAGGATTTTTTCGTGAAAAAAAAAATTTTTCAAAATGTTGGAATGGAGGTCCGAGACCCATCCCATCGTGTTTGTCGTCAAAAGTTGGGTCGGTGAAGTTTCGGTGAAAAAACCGCCCCCCCCCCAACGACTCAACTGACTAAATTGGTCGAAAAGACCAAAGTTGTTCAGAATCATGTGAAACAAACTTCTATCAAGGTTTCAGGTTGAAATTCGTCCAAAAAATTTTTTCGAAAATTTTCACTACGGTGGTCTCGACACTTAGGATTTTTTCGTGAAAAAAAAATTTTCAAAATGTTGGAATGGAGTTCCGAGACCCATCCCATCGTGTTTGTCGTCAAAAGTTGGGTCGGTGAAGTTTCGGTGAAAAAACCGCCCCCCCCCCAACGACTCAACTGACTAAATTGGTCGAAAAGACCAAAGTTGTTCAGAATCATGTGAAACAAACTTCTATCAAGGTTTCAGGTTGAAATTCGTCCAAAAAATTTTTTCGAAAATTTTCACTACGGTGGTCTCGACACTTAGGATTTTTTCGTGAAAAAAAAAATTTTCAAAATGTTGGAATGGAATTCCGAGACCCATCCCATCGTGTTTGTCGTCAAAAGTTGGGTCGGTGAAGTTTCGGTGAAAAAACCGCCCCCCCCCAACGACTCAACTGACTAAATTGGTCGAAAAGACCAAAGTTGTTCAGAATCATGTGAAACAAACTTCTATCAAGGTTTCAGGTTGAAATTCGTCCAAAAAATTTTTTCGAAAATTTTCACTACGGTGGTCTCGACACTTAGGATTTTTTCGTGAAAAAAAAATTTTCAAAATGTTGGAATGGAGTTCCGAGACCCATCCCATCGTGTTTGTCGTCAAAAGTTGGGTCGGTGAAGTTTCGGTGAAAAAACCGCCCCCCCCCCAACGACTCAACTGACTAAATTGGTCGAAAAGACCAAAGTTGTTCAGAATCATGTGAAACAAACTTCTATCAAGGTTTCAGGTTGAAATTCGTCCAAAAAATTTTTTCGAAAATTTTCACTACGGTGGTCTCGACACTTAGGATTTTTTCGTGAAAAAAAAATTTTCAAAATGTTGGAATGGAGGTCCGAGACCCATCCCATCGTGTTTGTCGTCAAAAGTTGGGTCGGTGAAGTTTCGGTGAAAAAACCGCCCCCCCCCCAACGACTCAACTGACTAAATTGGTCGAAAAGACCAAAGTTGTTCAGAATCATGTGAAACAAACTTCTATCAAGGTTTCAGGTTGAAATTCGTCCAAAAAATTTTTTCGAAAATTTTCACTACGGTGGTCTCGACACTTAGGATTTTTTCGTGAAAAAAAAAATTTTCAAAATGTTGGAATGGAGGTCCGAGACCCATCCCATCGTGTTTGTCGTCAAAAGTTGGGTCGGTGAAGTTTCGGTGAAAAAACCGCCCCCCCCCCAACGACTCAACTGACTAAATTGGTCGAAAAGACCAAAGTTGTTCAGAATCATGTGAAACAAACTTCTATCAAGGTTTCAGGTTGAAATTCGTCCAAAAAATTTTTTCGAAAATTTTCACTACGGTGGTCTCGACACTTAGGATTTTTTCGTGAAAAAAAAAATTTTCAAAATGTTGGAATGGAGGTCCGAGACCCATCCCATCGTGTTTGTCGTCAAAAGTTGGGTCGGTGAAGTTTCGGTGAAAAAACCGCCCCCCCCCCAACGACTCAACTGACTAAATTGGTCGAAAAGACCAAAGTTGTTCAGAATCATGTGAAACAAACTTCTATCAAGGTTTCAGGTTGAAATTCGTCCAAAAAATTTTTTCGAAAATTTTCACTACGGTGGTCTCGACACTTAGGATTTTTTCGTGAAAAAAAAAATTTTCAAAATGTTGGAATGGAGGTCCGAGACCCATCCCATCGTGTTTGTCGTCAAAAGTTGGGTCGGTGAAGTTTCGGTGAAAAAACCGCCCCCCCCCAACGACTCAACTGACTAAATTGGTCGAAAAGACCAAAGTTGTTCAGAATCATGTGAAACAAACTTCTATCAAGGTTTCAGGTTGAAATTCGTCCAAAAAATTTTTTCGAAAATTTTCACTACGGTGGTCTCGACACTTAGGATTTTTTCGTGAAAAAAAAAATTTTCAAAATGTTGGAATGGAGTTCCGAGACCCATCCCATCGTGTTTGTCGTCAAAAGTTGGGTCGGTGAAGTTTCGGTGAAAAAACCGCCCCCCCCCCAACGACTCAACTGACTAAATTGGTCGAAAAGACCAAAGTTGTTCAGAATCATGTGAAACAAACTTCTATCAAGGTTTCAGGTTGAAATTCGTCCAAAAAATTTTTTCGAAAATTTTCACTACGGTGGTCTCGACACTTAGGATTTTTTCGTGAAAAAAAAAATTTTCAAAATGTTGGAATGGAGTTCCGAGACCCATCCCATCGTGTTTGTCGTCAAAAGTTGGGTCGGTGAAGTTTCGGTGAAAAAACCGCCCCCCCCCAACGACTCAACTGACTAAATTGGTCGAAAAGACCAAAGTTGTTCAGAATCATGTGAAACAAACTTCTATCAAGGTTTCAGGTTGAAATTCGTCCAAAAAATTTTTTCGAAAATTTTCACTACGGTGGTCTCGACACTTAGGATTTTTTCGTGAAAAAAAAAATTTTCAAAATGTTGGAATGGAGGTCCGAGACCCATCCCATCGTGTTTGTCGTCAAAAGTTGGGTCGGTGAAGTTTCGGTGAAAAAACCGCCCCCCCCCCAACGACTCAACTGACTAAATTGGTCGAAAAGACCAAAGTTGTTCAGAATCATGTGAAACAAACTTCTATCAAGGTTTCAGGTTGAAATTCGTCCAAAAAATTTTTTCGAAAATTTTCACTACGGTGGTCTCGACACTTAGGATTTTTTCGTGAAAAAAAAAATTTTCAAAATGTTGGAATGGAGGTCCGAGACCCATCCCATCGTGTTTGTCGTCAAAAGTTGGGTCGGTGAAGTTTCGGTGAAAAAACCGCCCCCCCCCCAACGACTCAACTGACTAAATTGGTCGAAAAGACCAAAGTTGTTCAGAATCATGTGAAACAAACTTCTATCAAGGTTTCAGGTTGAAATTCGTCCAAAAAATTTTTTCGAAAATTTTCACTACGGTGGTCTCGACACTTAGGATTTTTTCGTGAAAAAAAAATTTTCAAAATGTTGGAATGGAGTTCCGAGACCCATCCCATCGTGTTTGTCGTCAAAAGTTGGGTCGGTGAAGTTTCGGTGAAAAAACCGCCCCCCCCCCAACGACTCAACTGACTAAATTGGTCGAAAAGACCAAAGTTGTTCAGAATCATGTGAAACAAACTTCTATCAAGGTTTCAGGTTGAAATTCGTCCAAAAAATTTTTTCGAAAATTTTCACTACGGTGGTCTCGACACTTAGGATTTTTTCGTGAAAAAAAAAATTTTTCAAAATGTTGGAATGGAGGTCCGAGACCCATCCCATCGTGTTTGTCGTCAAAAGTTGGGTCGGTGAAGTTTCGGTGAAAAAACCGCCCCCCCCCCAACGACTCAACTGACTAAATTGGTCGAAAAGACCAAAGTTGTTCAGAATCATGTGAAACAAACTTCTATCAAGGTTTCAGGTTGAAATTCGTCCAAAAAATTTTTTCGAAAATTTTCACTACGGTGGTCTCGACACTTAGGATTTTTTCGTGAAAAAAAAATTTTCAAAATGTTGGAATGGAGTTCCGAGACCCATCCCATCGTGTTTGTCGTCAAAAGTTGGGTCGGTGAAGTTTCGGTGAAAAAACCGCCCCCCCCCCCAACGACTCAACTGACTAAATTGGTCGAAAAGACCAAAGTTGTTCAGAATCATGTGAAACAAACTTCTATCAAGGTTTCAGGTTGAAATTCGTCCAAAAAATTTTTTCGAAAATTTTCACTACGGTGGTCTCGACACTTAGGATTTTTTCGTGAAAAAAAAAAATTTTCAAAATGTTGGAATGGAGTTCCGAGACCCATCCCATCGTGTTTGTCGTCAAAAGTTGGGTCGGTGAAGTTTCGGTGAAAAAACCGCCCCCCCCCCAACGACTCAACTGACTAAATTGGTCGAAAAGACCAAAGTTGTTCAGAATCATGTGAAACAAACTTCTATCAAGGTTTCAGGTTGAAATTCGTCCAAAAAATTTTTTCGAAAATTTTCACTACGGTGGTCTCGACACTTAGGATTTTTTCGTGAAAAAAAAAATTTTTCAAAATGTTGGAATGGAGGTCCGAGACCCATCCCATCGTGTTTGTCGTCAAAAGTTGGGTCGGTGAAGTTTCGGTGAAAAAACCGCCCCCCCCCCCAACGACTCAACTGACTAAATTGGTCGAAAAGACCAAAGTTGTTCAGAATCATGTGAAACAAACTTCTATCAAGGTTTCAGGTTGAAATTCGTCCAAAAAATTTTTTCGAAAATTTTCACTACGGTGGTCTCGACACTTAGGATTTTTTCGTGAAAAAAAAAATTTTTCAAAATGTTGGAATGGAGTTCCGAGACCCATCCCATCGTGTTTGTCGTCAAAAGTTGGGTCGGTGAAGTTTCGGTGAAAAAACCGCCCCCCCCCCCAACGACTCAACTGACTAAATTGGTCGAAAAGACCAAAGTTGTTCAGAATCATGTGAAACAAACTTCTATCAAGGTTTCAGGTTGAAATTCGTCCAAAAAATTTTTTCGAAAATTTTCACTACGGTGGTCTCGACACTTAGGATTTTTTCGTGAAAAAAAAAATTTTCAAAATGTTGGAATGGAGTTCCGAGACCCATCCCATCGTGTTTGTCGTCAAAAGTTGGGTCGGTGAAGTTTCGGTGAAAAAACCGCCCCCCCCCCCCAACGACTCAACTGACTAAATTGGTCGAAAAGACCAAAGTTGTTCAGAATCATGTGAAACAAACTTCTATCAAGGTTTCAGGTTGAAATTCGTCCAAAAAATTTTTTCGAAAATTTTCACTACGGTGGTCTCGACACTTAGGATTTTTTCGTGAAAAAAAAAATTTTTCAAAATGTTGGAATGGAGTTCCGAGACCCATCCCATCGTGTTTGTCGTCAAAAGTTGGGTCGGTGAAGTTTCGGTGAAAAAACCGCCCCCCCCCCAACGACTCAACTGACTAAATTGGTCGAAAAGACCAAAGTTGTTCAGAATCATGTGAAACAAACTTCTATCAAGGTTTCAGGTTGAAATTCGTCCAAAAAATTTTTTCGAAAATTTTCACTACGGTGGTCTCGACACTTAGGATTTTTTCGTGAAAAAAAAATTTTCAAAATGTTGGAATGGAGTTCCGAGACCCATCCCATCGTGTTTGTCGTCAAAAGTTGGGTCGGTGAAGTTTCGGTGAAAAAACCGCCCCCCCCCCCAACGACTCAACTGACTAAATTGGTCGAAAAGACCAAAGTTGTTCAGAATCATGTGAAACAAACTTCTATCAAGGTTTCAGGTTGAAATTCGTCCAAAAAATTTTTTCGAAAATTTTCACTACGGTGGTCTCGACACTTAGGATTTTTTCGTGAAAAAAAAATTTTTCAAAATGTTGGAATGGAGTTCCGAGACCCATCCCATCGTGTTTGTCGTCAAAAGTTGGGTCGGTGAAGTTTCGGTGAAAAAACCGCCCCCCCCCCCAACGACTCAACTGACTAAATTGGTCGAAAAGACCAAAGTTGTTCAGAATCATGTGAAACAAACTTCTATCAAGGTTTCAGGTTGAAATTCGTCCAAAAAATTTTTTCGAAAATTTTCACTACGGTGGTCTCGACACTTAGGATTTTTTCGTGAAAAAAAAAATTTTCAAAATGTTGGAATGGAGTTCCGAGACCCATCCCATCGTGTTTGTCGTCAAAAGTTGGGTCGGTGAAGTTTCGGTGAAAAAACCGCCCCCCCCCCCCAACGACTCAACTGACTAAATTGGTCGAAAAGACCAAAGTTGTTCAGAATCATGTGAAACAAACTTCTATCAAGGTTTCAGGTTGAAATTCGTCCAAAAAATTTTTTCGAAAAATTCGAAAAAATCCTAAGTGTCGAGACCACCGTAGTGAAAATTTTCGAAAAAATTTTTTGGACGAATTTCAACCTGAAACCTTGATAGAAGTTTGTTTCACATGATTCTGAACAACTTTGGTCTTTTCAACCAATTTAGTCAGTTGAGTCGTTGGGGGGGGGCGGTTTTTTCACCGAAACTTCACCGACCCAACTTTTGACGACAAACACGATGGGATGGGTCTCGGAACTCCATTCCAACATTTTGAAAAAAATTTTTTTTTTCACGAAAAAATCCTAAGTGTCGAGACCACCGTAGTGAAAATTTTCGAAAAAATTTTTTGGACGAATTTCAACCTGAAACCTTGATAGAAGTTTGTTTCACATGATTCTGAACAACTTTGGTCTTTTCAACCAATTTAGTCAGTTGAGTCGTTGGGGGGGGGGGCGGTTTTTTCACCGAAACTTCACCGACCCAACTTTTGACGACAAACACGATGGGATGGGTCTCGGAACTCCATTCCAACATTTTGAAAAATTTTTTTTTTCACGAAAAAATCCTAAGTGTCGAGACCACCGTAGTGAAAATTTTCGAAAAAATTTTTTGGACGAATTTCAACCTGAAACCTTGATAGAAGTTTGTTTCACATGATTCTGAACAACTTTGGTCTTTTCAACCAATTTAGTCAGTTGAGTCGTTGGGGGGGGGGGCGGTTTTTTCACCGAAACTTCACCGACCCAACTTTTGACGACAAACACGATGGGATGGGTCTCGGAACTCCATTCCAACATTTTGAAAAATTTTTTTTTTCACGAAAAAATCCTAAGTGTCGAGACCACCGTAGTGAAAATTTTCGAAAAAATTTTTTGGACGAATTTCAACCTGAAACCTTGATAGAAGTTTGTTTCACATGATTCTGAACAACTTTGGTCTTTTCAACCAATTTAGTCAGTTGAGTCGTTGGGGGGGGGGGCGGTTTTTTCACCGAAACTTCACCGACCCAACTTTTGACGACAAACACGATGGGATGGGTCTCGGAACTCCATTCCAACATTTTGAAAAAAAATTTTTTTTTCACGAAAAAATCCTAAGTGTCGAGACCACCGTAGTGAAAATTTTCGAAAAAATTTTTTGGACGAATTTCAACCTGAAACCTTGATAGAAGTTTGTTTCACATGATTCTGAACAACTTTGGTCTTTTCAACCAATTTAGTCAGTTGAGTCGTTGGGGGGGGGGGCGGTTTTTTCACCGAAACTTCACCGACCCAACTTTTGACGACAAACACGATGGGATGGGTCTCGGAACTCCATTCCAACATTTTGAAAAATTTTTTTTTTCACGAAAAAATCCTAAGTGTCGAGACCACCGTAGTGAAAATTTTCGAAAAAATTTTTTGGACGAATTTCAACCTGAAACCTTGATAGAAGTTTGTTTCACATGATTCTGAACAACTTTGGTCTTTTCAACCAATTTAGTCAGTTGAGTCGTTGGGGGGGGGCGGTTTTTTCACCGAAACTTCACCGACCCAACTTTTGACGACAAACACGATGGGATGGGTCTCGGAACTCCATTCCAACATTTTGAAAAAAATTTTTTTTTTCACGAAAAAATCCTAAGTGTCGAGACCACCGTAGTGAAAATTTTCGAAAAAATTTTTTGGACGAATTTCAACCTGAAACCTTGATAGAAGTTTGTTTCACATGATTCTGAACAACTTTGGTCTTTTCAACCAATTTAGTCAGTTGAGTCGTTGGGGGGGGGGCGGTTTTTTCACCGAAACTTCACCGACCCAACTTTTGACGACAAACACGATGGGATGGGTCTCGGAACTCCATTCCAACATTTTGAAAAATTTTTTTTTTCACGAAAAAATCCTAAGTGTCGAGACCACCGTAGTGAAAATTTTCGAAAAAATTTTTTGGACGAATTTCAACCTGAAACCTTGATAGAAGTTTGTTTCACATGATTCTGAACAACTTTGGTCTTTTCAACCAATTTAGTCAGTTGAGTCGTTGGGGGGGGGGCGGTTTTTTCACCGAAACTTCACCGACCCAACTTTTGACGACAAACACGATGGGATGGGTCTCGGAACTCCATTCCAACATTTTGAAAAATTTTTTTTTTCACGAAAAAATCCTAAGTGTCGAGACCACCGTAGTGAAAATTTTCGAAAAAATTTTTTGGACGAATTTCAACCTGAAACCTTGATAGAAGTTTGTTTCACATGATTCTGAACAACTTTGGTCTTTTCAACCAATTTAGTCAGTTGAGTCGTTGGGGGGGGGGCGGTTTTTTCACCGAAACTTCACCGACCCAACTTTTGACGACAAACACGATGGGATGGGTCTCGGAACTCCATTCCAACATTTTGAAAAATTTTTTTTTTCACGAAAAAATCCTAAGTGTCGAGACCACCGTAGTGAAAATTTTCGAAAAAATTTTTTGGACGAATTTCAACCTGAAACCTTGATAGAAGTTTGTTTCACATGATTCTGAACAACTTTGGTCTTTTCAACCAATTTAGTCAGTTGAGTCGTCGGGGGGGGGCGGTTTTTTCACCGAAACTTCACCGACCCAACTTTTGACGACAAACACGATGGGATGGGTCTCGGAACTCCATTCCAACATTTTGAAAAAAAATTTTTTTTTCACGAAAAAATCCTAAGTGTCGAGACCACCGTAGTGAAAATTTTCGAAAAAATTTTTTGGACGAATTTCAACCTGAAACCTTGATAGAAGTTTGTTTCACATGATTCTGAACAACTTTGGTCTTTTCAACCAATTTAGTCAGTTGAGTCGTCGGGCGGGGGGCGGTTTTTTCACCGAAACTTCACCGACCCAACTTTTGACGACAAACACGATGGGATGGGTCTCGGAACTCCATTCCAACATTTTGAAAAATTTTTTTTTTCACGAAAAAATCCTAAGTGTCGAGACCACCGTAGTGAAAATTTTCGAAAAAATTTTTTGGACGAATTTCAACCTGAAACCTTGATAGAAGTTTGTTTCACATGATTCTGAACAACTTTGGTCTTTTCAACCAATTTAGTCAGTTGAGTCGTTGGGGGGGGGGCGGTTTTTTCACCGAAACTTCACCGACCCAACTTTTGACGACAAACACGATGGGATGGGTCTCGGAACTCCATTCCAACATTTTGAAAAATTTTTTTTTTCACGAAAAAATCCTAAGTGTCGAGACCACCGTAGTGAAAATTTTCGAAAAAATTTTTTGGACGAATTTCAACCTGAAACCTTGATAGAAGTTTGTTTCACATGATTCTGAACAACTTTGGTCTTTTCAACCAATTTAGTCAGTTGAGTCGTTGGGGGGGGGGCGGTTTTTTCACCGAAACTTCACCGACCCAACTTTTGACGACAAACACGATGGGATGGGTCTCGGAACTCCATTCCAACATTTTGAAAAATTTTTTTTTTCACGAAAAAATCCTAAGTGTCGAGACCACCGTAGTGAAAATTTTCGAAAAAATTTTTTGGACGAATTTCAACCTGAAACCTTGATAGAAGTTTGTTTCACATGATTCTGAACAACTTTGGTCTTTTCAACCAATTTAGTCAGTTGAGTCGTTGGGGGGGGGGCGGTTTTTTCACCGAAACTTCACCGACCCAACTTTTGACGACAAACACGATGGGATGGGTCTCGGAACTCCATTCCAACATTTTGAAAAATTTTTTTTTTCACGAAAAAATCCTAAGTGTCGAGACCACCGTAGTGAAAATTTTCGAAAAAATTTTTTGGACGAATTTCAACCTGAAACCTTGATAGAAGTTTGTTTCACATGATTCTGAACAACTTTGGTCTTTTCAACCAATTTAGTCAGTTGAGTCGTTGGGGGGGGGGCGGTTTTTTCACCGAAACTTCACCGACCCAACTTTTGACGACAAACACGATGGGATGGGTCTCGGAACTCCATTCCAACATTTTGAAAAATTTTTTTTTTCACGAAAAAATCCTAAGTGTCGAGACCACCGTAGTGAAAATTTTCGAAAAAATTTTTTGGACGAATTTCAACCTGAAACCTTGATAGAAGTTTGTTTCACATGATTCTGAACAACTTTGGTCTTTTCAACCAATTTAGTCAGTTGAGTCGTCGGGGGGGGGGCGGTTTTTTCACCGAAACTTCACCGACCCAACTTTTGACGACAAACACGATGGGATGGGTCTCGGAACTCCATTCCAACATTTTGAAAAATTTTTTTTTTCACGAAAAAATCCTAAGTGTCGAGACCACCGTAGTGAAAATTTTCGAAAAAATTTTTTGGACGAATTTCAACCTGAAACCTTGATAGAAGTTTGTTTCACATGATTCTGAACAACTTTGGTCTTTTCAACCAATTTAGTCAGTTGAGTCGTCGGGCGGGGGGCGGTTTTTTCACCGAAACTTCACCGACCCAACTTTTGACGACAAACACGATGGGATGGGTCTCGGAACTCCATTCCAACATTTTGAAAAAAATTTTTTTTTCACGAAAAAATCCTAAGTGTCGAGACCACCGTAGTGAAAATTTTCGAAAAAATTTTTTGGACGAATTTCAACCTGAAACCTTGATAGAAGTTTGTTTCACATGATTCTGAACAACTTTGGTCTTTTCAACCAATTTAGTCAGTTGAGTCGTCGGGCGGGGGGCGGTTTTTTCACCGAAACTTCACCGACCCAACTTTTGACGACAAACACGATGGGATGGGTCTCGGAACTCCATTCCAACATTTTGAAAAAAATTTTTTTTTCACGAAAAAATCCTAAGTGTCGAGACCACCGTAGTGAAAATTTTCGAAAAAATTTTTTGGACGAATTTCAACCTGAAACCTTGATAGAAGTTTGTTTCACATGATTCTGAACAACTTTGGTCTTTTCAACCAATTTAGTCAGTTGAGTCGTTGGGGGGGGGGCGGTTTTTTCACCGAAACTTCACCGACCCAACTTTTGACGACAAACACGATGGGATGGGTCTCGGAACTCCATTCCAACATTTTGAAAAATTTTTTTTTTCACGAAAAAATCCTAAGTGTCGAGACCACCGTAGTGAAAATTTTCGAAAAAATTTTTTGGACGAATTTCAACCTGAAACCTTGATAGAAGTTTGTTTCACATGATTCTGAACAACTTTGGTCTTTTCAACCAATTTAGTCAGTTGAGTCGTTGGGGGGGGGGCGGTTTTTTCACCGAAACTTCACCGACCCAACTTTTGACGACAAACACGATGGGATGGGTCTCGGAACTCCATTCCAACATTTTGAAAAATTTTTTTTTTCACGAAAAAATCCTAAGTGTCGAGACCACCGTAGTGAAAATTTTCGAAAAAATTTTTTGGACGAATTTCAACCTGAAACCTTGATAGAAGTTTGTTTCACATGATTCTGAACAACTTTGGTCTTTTCAACCAATTTAGTCAGTTGAGTCGTTGGGGGGGGGGCGGTTTTTTCACCGAAACTTCACCGACCCAACTTTTGACGACAAACACGATGGGATGGGTCTCGGAACTCCATTCCAACATTTTGAAAAATTTTTTTTTTCACGAAAAAATCCTAAGTGTCGAGACCACCGTAGTGAAAATTTTCGAAAAAATTTTTTGGACGAATTTCAACCTGAAACCTTGATAGAAGTTTGTTTCACATGATTCTGAACAACTTTGGTCTTTTCAACCAATTTAGTCAGTTGAGTCGTCGGGGGGGGGCGGTTTTTTCACCGAAACTTCACCGACCCAACTTTTGACGACAAACACGATGGGATGGGTCTCGGAACTCCATTCCAACATTTTGAAAAAAATTTTTTTTTTCACGAAAAAATCCTAAGTGTCGAGACCACCGTAGTGAAAATTTTCGAAAAAATTTTTTGGACGAATTTCAACCTGAAACCTTGATAGAAGTTTGTTTCACATGATTCTGAACAACTTTGGTCTTTTCAACCAATTTAGTCAGTTGAGTCGTTGGGGGGGGGCGGTTTTTTCACCGAAACTTCACCGACCCAACTTTTGACGACAAACACGATGGGATGGGTCTCGGAACTCCATTCCAACATTTTGAAAAATTTTTTTTTTCACGAAAAAATCCTAAGTGTCGAGACCACCGTAGTGAAAATTTTCGAAAAAATTTTTTGGACGAATTTCAACCTGAAACCTTGATAGAAGTTTGTTTCACATGATTCTGAACAACTTTGGTCTTTTCAACCAATTTAGTCAGTTGAGTCGTTGGGGGGGGGGCGGTTTTTTCACCGAAACTTCACCGACCCAACTTTTGACGACAAACACGATGGGATGGGTCTCGGAACTCCATTCCAACATTTTGAAAAATTTTTTTTTTCACGAAAAAATCCTAAGTGTCGAGACCACCGTAGTGAAAATTTTCGAAAAAATTTTTTGGACGAATTTCAACCTGAAACCTTGATAGAAGTTTGTTTCACATGATTCTGAACAACTTTGGTCTTTTCAACCAATTTAGTCAGTTGAGTCGTTGGGGGGGGGGCGGTTTTTTCACCGAAACTTCACCGACCCAACTTTTGACGACAAACACGATGGGATGGGTCTCGGAACTCCATTCCAACATTTTGAAAAATTTTTTTTTTCACGAAAAAATCCTAAGTGTCGAGACCACCGTAGTGAAAATTTTCGAAAAAATTTTTTGGACGAATTTCAACCTGAAACCTTGATAGAAGTTTGTTTCACATGATTCTGAACAACTTTGGTCTTTTCAACCAATTTAGTCAGTTGAGTCGTTGGGGGGGGGGCGGTTTTTTCACCGAAACTTCACCGACCCAACTTTTGACGACAAACACGATGGGATGGGTCTCGGAACTCCATTCCAACATTTTGAAAAATTTTTTTTTTCACGAAAAAATCCTAAGTGTCGAGACCACCGTAGTGAAAATTTTCGAAAAAATTTTTTGGACGAATTTCAACCTGAAACCTTGATAGAAGTTTGTTTCACATGATTCTGAACAACTTTGGTCTTTTCAACCAATTTAGTCAGTTGAGTCGTTGGGGGGGGGGCGGTTTTTTCACCGAAACTTCACCGACCCAACTTTTGACGACAAACACGATGGGATGGGTCTCGGAACTCCATTCCAACATTTTGAAAAAATTTTTTTTTTCACGAAAAAATCCTAAGTGTCGAGACCACCGTAGTGAAAATTTTCGAAAAAATTTTTTGGACGAATTTCAACCTGAAACCTTGATAGAAGTTTGTTTCACATGATTCTGAACAACTTTGGTCTTTTCAACCAATTTAGTCAGTTGAGTCGTCGGGGGGGGGCGGTTTTTTCACCGAAACTTCACCGACCCAACTTTTGACGACAAACACGATGGGATGGGTCTCGGAACTCCATTCCAACATTTTGAAAAAAATTTTTTTTTTCACGAAAAAATCCTAAGTGTCGAGACCACCGTAGTGAAAATTTTCGAAAAAATTTTTTGGACGAATTTCAACCTGAAACCTTGATAGAAGTTTGTTTCACATGATTCTGAACAACTTTGGTCTTTTCAACCAATTTAGTCAGTTGAGTCGTTGGGGGGGGGGGCGGTTTTTTCACCGAAACTTCACCGACCCAACTTTTGACGACAAACACGATGGGATGGGTCTCGGAACTCCATTCCAACATTTTGAAAAATTTTTTTTTTCACGAAAAAATCCTAAGTGTCGAGACCACCGTAGTGAAAATTTTCGAAAAAATTTTTTGGACGAATTTCAACCTGAAACCTTGATAGAAGTTTGTTTCACATGATTCTGAACAACTTTGGTCTTTTCAACCAATTTAGTCAGTTGAGTCGTTGGGGGGGGGGCGGTTTTTTCACCGAAACTTCACCGACCCAACTTTTGACGACAAACACGATGGGATGGGTCTCGGAACTCCATTCCAACATTTTGAAAAATTTTTTTTTTCACGAAAAAATCCTAAGTGTCGAGACCACCGTAGTGAAAATTTTCGAAAAAATTTTTTGGACGAATTTCAACCTGAAACCTTGATAGAAGTTTGTTTCACATGATTCTGAACAACTTTGGTCTTTTCAACCAATTTAGTCAGTTGAGTCGTTGGGGGGGGGGCGGTTTTTTCACCGAAACTTCACCGACCCAACTTTTGACGACAAACACGATGGGATGGGTCTCGGAACTCCATTCCAACATTTTGAAAAAATTTTTTTTTTCACGAAAAAATCCTAAGTGTCGAGACCACCGTAGTGAAAATTTTCGAAAAAATTTTTTGGACGAATTTCAACCTGAAACCTTGATAGAAGTTTGTTTCACATGATTCTGAACAACTTTGGTCTTTTCAACCAATTTAGTCAGTTGAGTCGTCGGGCGGGGGGCGGTTTTTTCACCGAAACTTCACCGACCCAACTTTTGACGACAAACACGATGGGATGGGTCTCGGAACTCCATTCCAACATTTTGAAAAAAATTTTTTTTTTCACGAAAAAATCCTAAGTGTCGAGACCACCGTAGTGAAAATTTTCGAAAAAATTTTTTGGACGAATTTCAACCTGAAACCTTGATAGAAGTTTGTTTCACATGATTCTGAACAACTTTGGTCTTTTCAACCAATTTAGTCAGTTGAGTCGTCGGGCGGGGGGCGGTTTTTTCACCGAAACTTCACCGACCCAACTTTTGACGACAAACACGATGGGATGGGTCTCGGAACTCCATTCCAACATTTTGAAAAAAATTTTTTTTTTCACGAAAAAATCCTAAGTGTCGAGACCACCGTAGTGAAAATTTTCGAAAAAATTTTTTGGACGAATTTCAACCTGAAACCTTGATAGAAGTTTGTTTCACATGATTCTGAACAACTTTGGTCTTTTCAACCAATTTAGTCAGTTGAGTCGTCGGGCGGGGGGCGGTTTTTTCACCGAAACTTCACCGACCCAACTTTTGACGACAAACACGATGGGATGGGTCTCGGAACTCCATTCCAACATTTTGAAAAATTTTTTTTTTCACGAAAAAATCCTAAGTGTCGAGACCACCGTAGTGAAAATTTTCGAAAAAATTTTTTGGACGAATTTCAACCTGAAACCTTGATAGAAGTTTGTTTCACATGATTCTGAACAACTTTGGTCTTTTCAACCAATTTAGTCAGTTGAGTCGTCGGGCGGGGGGCGGTTTTTTCACCGAAACTTCACCGACCCAACTTTTGACGACAAACACGATGGGATGGGTCTCGGAACTCCATTCCAACATTTTGAAAAAAATTTTTTTTTTCACGAAAAAATCCTAAGTGTCGAGACCACCGTAGTGAAAATTTTCGAAAAAATTTTTTGGACGAATTTCAACCTGAAACCTTGATAGAAGTTTGTTTCACATGATTCTGAACAACTTTGGTCTTTTCAACCAATTTAGTCAGTTGAGTCGTTGGGGGGGGGGGCGGTTTTTTCACCGAAACTTCACCGACCCAACTTTTGACGACAAACACGATGGGATGGGTCTCGGAACTCCATTCCAACATTTTGAAAAAAATTTTTTTTTTCACGAAAAAATCCTAAGTGTCGAGACCACCGTAGTGAAAATTTTCGAAAAAATTTTTTGGACGAATTTCAACCTGAAACCTTGATAGAAGTTTGTTTCACATGATTCTGAACAACTTTGGTCTTTTCAACCAATTTAGTCAGTTGAGTCGTCGGGGGGGGGCGGTTTTTTCACCGAAACTTCACCGACCCAACTTTTGACGACAAACACGATGGGATGGGTCTCGGAACTCCATTCCAACATTTTGAAAAAAATTTTTTTTTTCACGAAAAAATCCTAAGTGTCGAGACCACCGTAGTGAAAATTTTCGAAAAAATTTTTTGGACGAATTTCAACCTGAAACCTTGATAGAAGTTTGTTTCACATGATTCTGAACAACTTTGGTCTTTTCAACCAATTTAGTCAGTTGAGTCGTCGGGCGGGGGGCGGTTTTTTCACCGAAACTTCACCGACCCAACTTTTGACGACAAACACGATGGGATGGGTCTCGGAACTCCATTCCAACATTTTGAAAAAAATTTTTTTTTTCACGAAAAAATCCTAAGTGTCGAGACCACCGTAGTGAAAATTTTCGAAAAAATTTTTTGGACGAATTTCAACCTGAAACCTTGATAGAAGTTTGTTTCACATGATTCTGAACAACTTTGGTCTTTTCAACCAATTTAGTCAGTTGAGTCGTCGGGCGGGGGGCGGTTTTTTCACCGAAACTTCACCGACCCAACTTTTGACGACAAACACGATGGGATGGGTCTCGGAACTCCATTCCAACATTTTGAAAAAAATTTTTTTTTTCACGAAAAAATCCTAAGTGTCGAGACCACCGTAGTGAAAATTTTCGAAAAAATTTTTTGGACGAATTTCAACCTGAAACCTTGATAGAAGTTTGTTTCACATGATTCTGAACAACTTTGGTCTTTTCAACCAATTTAGTCAGTTGAGTCGTTGGGGGGGGGGGCGGTTTTTTCACCGAAACTTCACCGACCCAACTTTTGACGACAAACACGATGGGATGGGTCTCGGAACTCCATTCCAACATTTTGAAAAAAATTTTTTTTTTCACGAAAAAATCCTAAGTGTCGAGACCACCGTAGTGAAAATTTTCGAAAAAATTTTTTGGACGAATTTCAACCTGAAACCTTGATAGAAGTTTGTTTCACATGATTCTGAACAACTTTGGTCTTTTCAACCAATTTAGTCAGTTGAGTCGTCGGGCGGGGGGCGGTTTTTTCACCGAAACTTCACCGACCCAACTTTTGACGACAAACACGATGGGATGGGTCTCGGAACTCCATTCCAACATTTTGAAAAAAAATTTTTTTTTCACGAAAAAATCCTAAGTGTCGAGACCACCGTAGTGAAAATTTTCGAAAAAATTTTTTGGACGAATTTCAACCTGAAACCTTGATAGAAGTTTGTTTCACATGATTCTGAACAACTTTGGTCTTTTCAACCAATTTAGTCAGTTGAGTCGTCGGGCGGGGGGCGGTTTTTTCACCGAAACTTCACCGACCCAACTTTTGACGACAAACACGATGGGATGGGTCTCGGAACTCCATTCCAACATTTTGAAAAAAAATTTTTTTTTCACGAAAAAATCCTAAGTGTCGAGACCACCGTAGTGAAAATTTTCGAAAAAATTTTTTGGACGAATTTCAACCTGAAACCTTGATAGAAGTTTGTTTCACATGATTCTGAACAACTTTGGTCTTTTCAACCAATTTAGTCAGTTGAGTCGTTGGGGGGGGGCGGTTTTTTCACCGAAACTTCACCGACCCAACTTTTGACGACAAACACGATGGGATGGGTCTCGGAACTCCATTCCAACATTTTGAAAAAAATTTTTTTTTCACGAAAAAATCCTAAGTGTCGAGACCACCGTAGTGAAAATTTTCGAAAAAATTTTTTGGACGAATTTCAACCTGAAACCTTGATAGAAGTTTGTTTCACATGATTCTGAACAACTTTGGTCTTTTCAACCAATTTAGTCAGTTGAGTCGTTGGGGGGGGGGGCGGTTTTTTCACCGAAACTTCACCGACCCAACTTTTGACGACAAACACGATGGGATGGGTCTCGGAACTCCATTCCAACATTTTGAAAAAAAATTTTTTTTCACGAAAAAATCCTAAGTGTCGAGACCACCGTAGTGAAAATTTTCGAAAAAATTTTTTGGACGAATTTCAACCTGAAACCTTGATAGAAGTTTGTTTCACATGATTCTGAACAACTTTGGTCTTTTCAACCAATTTAGTCAGTTGAGTCGTCGGGCGGGGGGCGGTTTTTTCACCGAAACTTCACCGACCCAACTTTTGACGACAAACACGATGGGATGGGTCTCGGAACTCCATTCCAACATTTTGAAAAAAATTTTTTTTTTCACGAAAAAATCCTAAGTGTCGAGACCACCGTAGTGAAAATTTTCGAAAAAATTTTTTGGACGAATTTCAACCTGAAACCTTGATAGAAGTTTGTTTCACATGATTCTGAACAACTTTGGTCTTTTCAACCAATTTAGTCAGTTGAGTCGTTGGGGGGGGGGGCGGTTTTTTCACCGAAACTTCACCGACCCAACTTTTGACGACAAACACGATGGGATGGGTCTCGGAACTCCATTCCAACATTTTGAAAAAAAATTTTTTTTTCACGAAAAAATCCTAAGTGTCGAGACCACCGTAGTGAAAATTTTCGAAAAAATTTTTTGGACGAATTTCAACCTGAAACCTTGATAGAAGTTTGTTTCACATGATTCTGAACAACTTTGGTCTTTTCAACCAATTTAGTCAGTTGAGTCGTTGGGGGGGGGGGCGGTTTTTTCACCGAAACTTCACCGACCCAACTTTTGACGACAAACACGATGGGATGGGTCTCGGAACTCCATTCCAACATTTTGAAAAAAAAATTTTTTTTCACGAAAAAATCCTAAGTGTCGAGACCACCGTAGTGAAAATTTTCGAAAAAATTTTTTGGACGAATTTCAACCTGAAACCTTGATAGAAGTTTGTTTCACATGATTCTGAACAACTTTGGTCTTTTCAACCAATTTAGTCAGTTGAGTCGTTGGGGGGGGGGGCGGTTTTTTCACCGAAACTTCACCGACCCAACTTTTGACGACAAACACGATGGGATGGGTCTCGGAACTCCATTCCAACATTTTGAAAAAAATTTTTTTTTTCACGAAAAAATCCTAAGTGTCGAGACCACCGTAGTGAAAATTTTCGAAAAAATTTTTTGGACGAATTTCAACCTGAAACCTTGATAGAAGTTTGTTTCACATGATTCTGAACAACTTTGGTCTTTTCAACCAATTTAGTCAGTTGAGTCGTCGGGCGGGGGGCGGTTTTTTCACCGAAACTTCACCGACCCAACTTTTGACGACAAACACGATGGGATGGGTCTCGGAACTCCATTCCAACATTTTGAAAAAAATTTTTTTTTTCACGAAAAAATCCTAAGTGTCGAGACCACCGTAGTGAAAATTTTCGAAAAAATTTTTTGGACGAATTTCAACCTGAAACCTTGATAGAAGTTTGTTTCACATGATTCTGAACAACTTTGGTCTTTTCAACCAATTTAGTCAGTTGAGTCGTCGGGCGGGGGGCGGTTTTTTCACCGAAACTTCACCGACCCAACTTTTGACGACAAACACGATGGGATGGGTCTCGGAACTCCATTCCAACATTTTGAAAAAAATTTTTTTTTTCACGAAAAAATCCTAAGTGTCGAGACCACCGTAGTGAAAATTTTCGAAAAAATTTTTTGGACGAATTTCAACCTGAAACCTTGATAGAAGTTTGTTTCACATGATTCTGAACAACTTTGGTCTTTTCAACCAATTTAGTCAGTTGAGTCGTTGGGGGGGGGGGCGGTTTTTTCACCGAAACTTCACCGACCCAACTTTTGACGACAAACACGATGGGATGGGTCTCGGAACTCCATTCCAACATTTTGAAAAAAATTTTTTTTTTCACGAAAAAATCCTAAGTGTCGAGACCACCGTAGTGAAAATTTTCGAAAAAATTTTTTGGACGAATTTCAACCTGAAACCTTGATAGAAGTTTGTTTCACATGATTCTGAACAACTTTGGTCTTTTCAACCAATTTAGTCAGTTGAGTCGTTGGGGGGGGGGGCGGTTTTTTCACCGAAACTTCACCGACCCAACTTTTGACGACAAACACGATGGGATGGGTCTCGGAACTCCATTCCAACATTTTGAAAAAAAATTTTTTTTTCACGAAAAAATCCTAAGTGTCGAGACCACCGTAGTGAAAATTTTCGAAAAAATTTTTTGGACGAATTTCAACCTGAAACCTTGATAGAAGTTTGTTTCACATGATTCTGAACAACTTTGGTCTTTTCAACCAATTTAGTCAGTTGAGTCGTTGGGGGGGGGCGGTTTTTTCACCGAAACTTCACCGACCCAACTTTTGACGACAAACACGATGGGATGGGTCTCGGAACTCCATTCCAACATTTTGAAAAAAAAATTTTTTTTCACGAAAAAATCCTAAGTGTCGAGACCACCGTAGTGAAAATTTTCGAAAAAATTTTTTGGACGAATTTCAACCTGAAACCTTGATAGAAGTTTGTTTCACATGATTCTGAACAACTTTGGTCTTTTCAACCAATTTAGTCAGTTGAGTCGTTGGGGGGGGGGCGGTTTTTTCACCGAAACTTCACCGACCCAACTTTTGACGACAAACACGATGGGATGGGTCTCGGAACTCCATTCCAACATTTTGAAAAAATTTTTTTTTTTCACGAAAAAATCCTAAGTGTCGAGACCACCGTAGTGAAAATTTTCGAAAAAATTTTTTGGACGAATTTCAACCTGAAACCTTGATAGAAGTTTGTTTCACATGATTCTGAACAACTTTGGTCTTTTCAACCAATTTAGTCAGTTGAGTCGTCGGGGGGGGGCGGTTTTTTCACCGAAACTTCACCGACCCAACTTTTGACGACAAACACGATGGGATGGGTCTCGGAACTCCATTCCAACATTTTGAAAAAAAATTTTTTTTTCACGAAAAAATCCTAAGTGTCGAGACCACCGTAGTGAAAATTTTCGAAAAAATTTTTTGGACGAATTTCAACCTGAAACCTTGATAGAAGTTTGTTTCACATGATTCTGAACAACTTTGGTCTTTTCAACCAATTTAGTCAGTTGAGTCGTTGGGGGGGGGGGGCGTTTTTTCACCGAAACTTCACCGACCCAACTTTTGACGACAAACACGATGGGATGGGTCTCGGAACTCCATTCCAACATTTTGAAAAAAATTTTTTTTTCACGAAAAAATCCTAAGTGTCGAGACCACCGTAGTGAAAATTTTCGAAAAAATTTTTTGGACGAATTTCAACCTGAAACCTTGATAGAAGTTTGTTTCACATGATTCTGAACAACTTTGGTCTTTTCAACCAATTTAGTCAGTTGAGTCGTTGGGGGGGGGGGCGGTTTTTTCACCGAAACTTCACCGACCCAACTTTTGACGACAAACACGATGGGATGGGTCTCGGAACTCCATTCCAACATTTTGAAAAAAATTTTTTTTTTCACGAAAAAATCCTAAGTGTCGAGACCACCGTAGTGAAAATTTTCGAAAAAATTTTTTGGACGAATTTCAACCTGAAACCTTGATAGAAGTTTGTTTCACATGATTCTGAACAACTTTGGTCTTTTCAACCAATTTAGTCAGTTGAGTCGTCGGGCGGGGGGCGGTTTTTTCACCGAAACTTCACCGACCCAACTTTTGACGACAAACACGATGGGATGGGTCTCGGAACTCCATTCCAACATTTTGAAAAAAAATTTTTTTTTTCACGAAAAAATCCTAAGTGTCGAGACCACCGTAGTGAAAATTTTCGAAAAAATTTTTTGGACGAATTTCAACCTGAAACCTTGATAGAAGTTTGTTTCACATGATTCTGAACAACTTTGGTCTTTTCAACCAATTTAGTCAGTTGAGTCGTCGGGCGGGGGGCGGTTTTTTCACCGAAACTTCACCGACCCAACTTTTGACGACAAACACGATGGGATGGGTCTCGGAACTCCATTCCAACATTTTGAAAAAAAATTTTTTTTCACGAAAAAATCCTAAGTGTCGAGACCACCGTAGTGAAAATTTTCGAAAAAATTTTTTGGACGAATTTCAACCTGAAACCTTGATAGAAGTTTGTTTCACATGATTCTGAACAACTTTGGTCTTTTCAACCAATTTAGTCAGTTGAGTCGTTGGGGGGGGGGGGCGGTTTTTTCACCGAAACTTCACCGACCCAACTTTTGACGACAAACACGATGGGATGGGTCTCGGAACTCCATTCCAACATTTTGAAAAAAAATTTTTTTTTCACGAAAAAATCCTAAGTGTCGAGACCACCGTAGTGAAAATTTTCGAAAAAATTTTTTGGACGAATTTCAACCTGAAACCTTGATAGAAGTTTGTTTCACATGATTCTGAACAACTTTGGTCTTTTCAACCAATTTAGTCAGTTGAGTCGTCGGGCGGGGGGCGGTTTTTTCACCGAAACTTCACCGACCCAACTTTTGACGACAAACACGATGGGATGGGTCTCGGAACTCCATTCCAACATTTTGAAAAAAATTTTTTTTTTCACGAAAAAATCCTAAGTGTCGAGACCACCGTAGTGAAAATTTTCGAAAAAATTTTTTGGACGAATTTCAACCTGAAACCTTGATAGAAGTTTGTTTCACATGATTCTGAACAACTTTGGTCTTTTCAACCAATTTAGTCAGTTGAGTCGTTGGGGGGGGGCGGTTTTTTCACCGAAACTTCACCGACCCAACTTTTGACGACAAACACGATGGGATGGGTCTCGGAACTCCATTCCAACAAAAGGACTGGAAATAAATTTTGGAGGTGAAGAGATTATGATAGATCTTTTGGTTCGGGAGGTATAGACCCCCGTTCGGGAGGTATAAACTCCCGTTCGAGAGGTATAAACTCCCACGCGAAGCTAGAGAAGTTTAAGTATCTTCTTCTTCTTTAAAAATAAAAAAATTGAAAATAAAATTTTTTTATTAAAAAATGAGTGAAATACTACCATTAAATAAAAAAATTTAAATTTAATCATCATCCAAATTTATCTAATAAAGTTTTTTTAGTTATTTGTGGAAGATCAGGTTGTGGTAAAACGTATCTATGGTTTAAAATTTTAACGACTCCAAATTTTTTGGATTATAACAATCTTATAATTTATACAACAACAGCAGAACAACCCGTCTATCAATTTTTAAAATATGGATTTGAAAATAATCTTAAAAAAACAGGAATTGTTTCATTATTCAAAGAATATGAAAAATCTGAATTTGAAGAAGAAATAAGTTCGTGGTGTGAAGAAGCAGCAAATAATAATCAGTTAGTTGAATCCAATAAAAATAAGCATATAAAGATACAATTAATAGATGATAGTGGTAATATGCAAGATCCTAGTAAACTAGATAAAACAATGAAACATTGTGTAATTTTTGATGATTGTGTTAATGATAGAAATCAGTCAGTTCAGAGAAATTATTTCACAAGAGGTAGACATAATAACCGTAGTGTTTTTTATTTAACAAAAAGTATGTATTCATTAGACGGAAGTGTTATTAGAAAGAATGCAAATATATTTATACTATTTGAAATAAATGCAAGAAACTTAAGTGATTTGTTAAGAGATTTATGTGTAAGAAATAAAGATGAATTTAAACAATCGTGTAACAATGCTTGGTCAAAAGATTATGGATTTATCACAATTAATATTGATAAAAAAATTCATGATAGAGTTATAGAACAATTGTTCTCTGACTGAAAGTCGATAGAAGATTTGTTTACTGAGTGATAAAAAAATTTTTATACTGAGTAATAAATAATAAAAATATTTATTCTAGACTGATTTAAATAATAAAAAATTTTTTTCTAGACTGATTTAAATAATAAAATTTTTTTTCTAGACGGATTTAAATAATAATAAATAAACTTTAAAAAGGTGAAGTAGTTATTCCATCAGGTAAAATTTTTCTTTTATCATTAAATGGATCTAATGCTAATTTATGTTCTTCTTTTAAATACATTTTATTTTTCTTTGAATTAAGTCTATAATTACATGCTGTTTTTATTTCATTATTAAATAATACATTTTTATAATCTTGAAATGTTATTTGGTTAGCCACTGATGCCTTTGAAATTCCTTTTAATGTTTTATGTGTTTTAATATTATTAGTTGTATCATAACAGTAACATTTAAATTTTTAAAATATAGCTTCTGTTATGAAATCTTCATTTCCTTCTAATTCATCTTTTACTTTACATAAATCAGAAGGATGAATGATATCTTTTATTTTATCTATTTCTTTAACAAGCGTAGAATTATACGGTATTGTTAATTCTAAGAAAACAGAATCGATATCTGTAAAGTGTAATTTATAGTTTTTGCCATAAGCAGGTGCTAAATAATCATATATAAATCTATACATAAATAGTTTAGCTAATTCTAATATAGTGAATCCAATAAATTTAAACTTATCATGTTTTACGCTAATTCGACGTAAATGTACAGCACATAGTTCATCACTAAATCTAGTAGTTCTTTTATATGTAGGTTTCCTTGTTAAATTTTGAAACCTATCTTTATCATAAACTATTTCAATATTTTGTCTATTACGCACATTTTCTAAAGTCTTACCATAAAATGCATTATTCATTAATGTGAAGAACACGTTTCCAAAATCATCTTTATTTCTTTTAGCTATTTTACGTTTTTCAATATTGAACTCTATATAATTTTTTAACCATTTAGATTTTTGATAAAATAGTTTTCGATGTATTTTGTTGAGAATCATTCCATGTTCTAAATACCAATCTAGCATTCTTCCTTCAACAACATACTTTCCTTTATTACTTTGTGTTAACATAAATTTTTTTGTTGGTCTGTATTTTTTAGGCATTATAGACTTTTGATAATCTGAAAAATCTTCTATATTGGGAATTTTGTTTTCGGGACAGAAAGGAAAATATTTTGTTTTATCTTTTATTTCATCAGGGTATACTAAATCAACTTCATATATATAACCATGATTATAATTTCCATCATATGTTTTTGATAATCAAGAATATTACACCATGACATTTCACCTGTTGGTAATTCTTTTATCATGCAAGAAGAATATAAGCTATTAAAATCATAATATAACAAATAGTTTTCTCTCATGAATTCATCAACTGCTGCTTGACTATCTTCATTTGATATAAGTCCTTCTATATTTTGATTAAACAATTTATAAATTGATCTTTTTCTTCTGGATTTAAATTTTTTAAATAACCATAATCATCAGGATTTACTTTCTTATTGTAACACTGTACATAACGATTACCTAAAACTGATGAAACTCCACCTCTAATTCCAGATTCAAAAAATAATAATTTATCATATGTATTTTCTTTATAATGTTTAAGTTTAACATTTGTATGTTTTAATCCTGCTAACCATGTTAAACCTGGCGTAGAATAACAATAACATGGATCTATTCCGTAATATTCTAAACACATATCACGAAAGTTTTCGAAAAGATCAGCAAGGATTAATACATCTATCTGTAGATATTTCATTGTATAATCATACATTGTTCTACAATTTAACTCTCTCCAATTTTTTTCAGCTTCTGCATAGTCTTCTTTAGATAATTGTGATTGTTTTAATGTTGATTTAAATTTATTTATTGGAGGAAGTTGTTTTTCTTCCATAATTTTATTCACAGAATTAAAATCAGTCTTCGACTGTGAACCACAGGTTTTATCTCCAGTTATGTACTCATACGGAAATATTCCTTTTAAAGGTTTTAAATTATATTTATTTAATATTTTACATTGTTCAGATTTCAAAGTTTTTCCCATAACATCTAATGAATAAGGAGTAAAAAATCTAAATGCATCTAAAATTCTAATACAACCTAATTGCATTGAAAAATATTCTTCTTCTGTTTTACATAGTACATTTATTTGTTGTTGTTGTAATTTTTCAGATGAAAATAAATCTTTCATTACTAGATGGAAATCATATTTAGAACCATTATAGAAATATAGAGGAACAAAGTTATATTTTAATTTATTAGCATTAAGATTACAAGAATTATGTGCTCCACCTCTATATAATCCATTTAGATGATCATGATCTTTTACTTTGTCGGCAGAGCCGTCGCTTCGCTTATCAATATATTTGCCATTTTTATAATTTTTTGTAAATTCTTTTCCACAGTAATAACAATTTGTTTCATTAACAAAATTAATTTTTTCTTCATCCGTTAATGGAAGCATTGGTATATTTGTTTCAAGCAATTTTGAAAAACGTCCTTGTAATTCTTCTACTTTCTTTGTAAACATTTCTGAACTATCTTCACCATAGTATTGGAAATATTCTGATTTAAATAATTCAGGATAATTTGAATGAATGTACATTCCCCAACATAATGGTTTTTGTTCAAATAAATATTTTTCTTTACTTTGCTCAGATGTACTTTTTTCAGAATTATCATTTTCAGAATCGGGCGAAGCCCTGGAAGACATCTCCGATGTCCCGTGCTTTTGTGTCATATTAACATTATATGCTTCGAAATCACAATAAATAGTAAAGGGTACTTTATTTTTCAAATAATGTCTATTATATATTAAATAATCATCTTTAGGAAAAGTATTTTCAACTGCTTCATTTTGTTGGCAATTCTCCAAATGTCTATTCATTTCTTCTTTAGTTCTAAAACTTGTCATACATTGAAGACAAGGAAAATTAGCATTATCTGAAGTTTTTGTAAATATAGAAACATCTTTACACAATATAAAATGACCCTGATAATATAATATATTCGCTAGGGCTGGTTGTTTTGTCTGTTCTAATTTTTCAAATTTATCTTTATATATTTCATGTGTTTCATCAATTTCTTTTGTAAGATTAAATGTATTTCGATGAAAATTTTGATTTAATATTTGTCACTGATAACTATATTCTTTATCATATTGTTCTTTATATTGTTGTTGACATTTTTTTAGACATTCATTTAATTCTTTATTTTCTTCATTATTTAATTCTTTATTGTCTCCATTATTTTCTTCATTTAATTCTTGAATCGTTTCTATCTTATTTTGATATTTATGGCCATATTCTTGTACTAATATTTTTGTTTGTTGTTGATAATCTGTTTTACATTTTTGTAAAATTTCATGTAAATTTTGTATGCTTTGTTGATATTCTAAAGATAAAGATAAATAATCGGAATCATAGTCATAATTATAATTACGTCCTTTATAATTATTGTGATTAATCATTATTGGTGATAATGTTTTAACAATTTCAAATTTTTCAGTACATATTATATTTCCTTGGTAAAAAATATTATGATGCATGTAATTTCCTCTATCATTATATACTATTTCTGATTGACATAAATTTTTATTATTCAAATAAAATTTTTTTGAATCTGAGTAAAGTGGAGTAATATTACCAATAGAAACATAATTCACATTTAATTCAAAAACATTTACTTCTATTAAATTTTTATTCTTTTTATGAAACTTTATTAACCTATTATAATCATAGGGAAATTCATCTAAACCATCCGAAAGATCAAATTCATTTATGTATTCTTCTTTATTATAATGACTTAGTCTTTCTTTGTGATATTCTGCAGGATGTAAATTTGTTATAATACTCCACAGAAAGCAATAATCATCTTCATTTTTTATGTTGATTATTTGTGGTGAACTGAAAGGTAAAGGAACATAACTACCAGCAGTATTATTTTTATATTTATCAATTACTATTTTCTTAGATAGTATATTAACAAATCTCCAACCAGATTCAAGTAACTGGGCTTCACTTATACAATTTTCTAATTTAAGTATCATCGATTCAAATATGGGTTGTATATCATTTACATTATGAATTTCTTGTGAATTTGTAAAATGTCCTTGTATTATTTCTTCAGGAATTCCATCAGGTCCAGTTTTTGTATAAAGTACTTCTACATTCATATAACATTTGAAAGATTTCTTAAATATATTATAAAAGTTGGTTAGAATATCAGAAAAAGTTTTATCGGTTTCATTATGTTCAACGGGCGAAGCCCAGGAAGACATCTCCGATGTCCCATGTACATGTTCATCTTCACTATTAAAAACTTTTTTATATTCCGAATGTGAATAATCATCAAACTTTTTTTTAACTTTTATATCAGTAGGCAATGTTTCTAGAGAGTTTTTATAACTATTTAATTTTAATATATTTCCTTCATCAACTCGTTCTACATTTTGTAAATGCAATTTACTATTTAAATGAGATTGATAACTTCTTTTTTTTGCAACTTTTTTCTACATAAGTTACAATAAAACTTGGTATTTCCCATTTTTTCATTTTTTAAAGAAAAAAATTGTGTTTTAATTTTAGATATAAACATTCTAATATCAAGGTCTTGAGAGTAAATATATATCATTATATATTTCACGTTCTTTAGTTATTTTATTTTCTATATCATATAATGTTTCATAATATTAATTTTTATCATATTAAGTTTTATCATATTAAGTTTTATCATATAATGTTTTATCATATTAAGTTTTATCATATAACGTTTTACCAAAAGATAATTTAAATTTATTTTCACTAACTATTGATTCTTCATCATCATCATCATCAATTGATTCTTCATCATCATCATAAATTGATTCTTCAACATCATAAATTACACTTTTTGGTATAGGATGCCATTCCCTGATAGGATACCATTCTCTTATTGGAATATTTAACTCTAAATTACATTTTTTATCTGATAATAATATAATAGAGAAAAATATTGGTCTTTGATCTCTTTTGGAAAATTTAATAACACCACCATAATCTGAATCACTTTTAGTTTTTATTAAAGATGATAAAATTTTAAATTGATTAGCTGTAAATCCTAATTTAAATTTTGTAGACCCGACACATAGTTGTCTAACAGTATCTTCAACTATACCATCATTATTATTTTCAATTGTAAGAAAATGAAATTTAGATAAATTTTGATTATATGTAGTATTAATATCATGTACATCAGTATGAGATATAAATTTTTCTTCACTTACATTTATATAATTACTGATATTTTTATAATCTTTCTTACCATTTACACCATTTTTAGATGTTTAAGAATCATCATTTATATTATTATCATCATTATTATTATAAGATTCTTTAAGATCGGGCAAAGCCCTAGAACCTTCGGTTCGTTTATTATGATTATGATTATGCTCATTGTTAATAGTATAAGGTGCTGTCCACATATAAATTTTCTCTTGTTGAGCTAAACCATTTATATAAGATTTTAACAAATTAATATTTAAGTTTGAATATAATCCTATATATGTATCATCATCATATCTTTGCGGCATTTCTAATGTTTCTTGTTTATAAATTGTATCTCTATAATATACTTGACATAATAATTCTTCGTTATGTTTTTTACTCTCTATATGAATATTATATTGGTTTTGTTCATCAACAAATAATCTAATTTTTTCCTTTGAAAACGATTTTAATTTTTTAACATATTCTTTAATATTGATATAATTAATAATTTCAGTTTCTATCCAATCAGTATTACTAATCGGCAAAACTGCTCTAATAAATCCGTAAACATTATTATGACCAATAATAACCATGTTTTCTTTTTTTTAATTCTACATATGCAACATCATTATATTTACTAACAATATACATAAATTTAATAAATGGATCACCTGGAAAAATACAATAGTTAGTTTCTATAGAAGGTAAACCTTCAGTCTGTTCTCTAAATATTTCGGCTTGTAATTTAAATAAAATATTAACATCTATACATGGATTACTTTTTTATTGTTTTAAAAATGATGTTACCAAATGTTGGTGGAGGTGCATATATCCCGAATAATTGTGAATTAGAAATAGAAATAGAAAATTATATCATGAAAACTGGAGACGTTTTATCTGGTCCATTGCATCTTTCTATTCTTCCGCAACAAATAATGAGTTAACAAATAAACAATATGTTGATACACAAATCAATGACTTAAAAGAAAAATATATAAACGATGTTTTGGTTCCACTGATGAATGAATTAAAGTTGCTTAAACTTAATGACAAATCATTAAACGAAAAATTATTAAAACTTGATAAAAAGGATAGAGAGCTAGAAGCAGAACTTTTTAAAAAGATTTCTGAACAATCAAAAATTTTAATATTACTTTCTATAAATTTAAAATCTGCAGTCAGTAAAAATAAACATCAGATAAAATTATTGAAAGAACAATTAGAAGATGAAATAGAAAAACTACCTGAAAGAATTAAATAAAATAAAAGCAGTTACAAACTACATTCCAAAAAAGTGTTGATGAATTAAGTTCTAAAATTACTCAACAAATGAAAAAGATGAATAGAATAATAAATGAAGTAAACTCACTTAATCAAAAAGTTGATAAAATGAAAACTCTTAAAATCAATTTAGAAAATGAAGTAAAGAAAAATTTACAAGAAAACTCTAAAGAAAATAAAGAACAGTTAGATGCTGTTAAAAGACAATTAGATGTTCTTAAAATTGAGTTAAATGCACTTAAAACGGCATTGAAGATTAATCAGCAGAAAATGCAAGTTAATAGAAAAGAAATTAAAGTACATCACACGCTGCTTTACGCAATAGATAAAGTGCAACGGAAAATTAATAAAGTTATCTCGAAGTTGTTGTCCATTCACAAACGTAAATCTTAACGTAAATATTTTTTCCCAAAAGTCAAATTTAATCCTAAAGAATGCTTATAATTTATAAACACAATCTTAAACATTTTGCTTCAAATAATAAAATAGCGCATGAACCATCTATGAAATCTGTTTACCATTATGACAGTGTAGAAACAATTCAAAAAGAAGGGGATGGTATATTTTCTGGTATTGGAAGTATCGTTAACTTAATTAAAAATAATAAAGATTTGATTACATCTGCTGCAAAAGGAGCAGCTGCTATAGGCAGTACAGCTAGTGAAATATCAAATGCTGTTAAGTCTCAAAACGAATTAAAACAACTAGAAGCTATTCGTAAACTTAGGAATGATTCTGAAGAACTAAAAAATTTAAAAAAACTTTCAGA
Source organism: Prostheceraeus crozeri (assembly GCA_907163375.1). Taxonomy (NCBI): domain Eukaryota; kingdom Metazoa; phylum Platyhelminthes; order Polycladida; family Euryleptidae; genus Prostheceraeus; species Prostheceraeus crozeri. The sequence continues at coordinate 309,645 of CAJQUW010016728.1, read as the reverse complement.
GGAAACAAAAAACAAAATTGCTAACATAGCTGTGGGGGAACCTTGAGGAGCGGAGCTCCGTCTGATAGTAAAAAGGGGAAGAAAACAGGCGCAGCCATAGAACGTTCAATTGAAGAAATAAGAGACAATGGCGTGAGCAGCAACCTTCGGTTTAACCAGCAAAGCTGTAGCGGAGCTGGTCTAACAAAATTCTAAAATTATATTTTAGTAAATTTTTTTTAGTAAAATTTATTAGCAAAATTTTTTTTACTAAAGTTATTTTAGTAAAATTTTTTAGTAAAATTATTTAAGTAAAAATTTTTTCTGTCTGTGAGAAAAACAAAAAGTCAAATTATTTTTTATAAAAATGTCTTCGCTTATCGAAAGTAAATTTAGATTAGGCGATCCTCCGTTCGTCAGTTACAATCAAAAAAAGAATGACTATATAAGAATTGCTATGAATCCCGGATCTTCCAGTCGAGTAAATACCGGAGGTGATTTAATTTTTGAAGTTGATAATCAGCAGAGTTATATATATTTACCTGATTCATTTTTACATTGTGAATATTCTTTATATAGTGATGCCAATTTTACAACACCATTACCAGATACCGATAATATTGCACTAGAGAATAATTTTTTTCCAAGATTATTTACACAAATGCGTTTAGATGTTGCAACTCAAAATATAGAAACAATAAGTGATTCTCCAGGTGTAATTGATACAATGCTTAGATTTGTAACAATTGGTGAAAATAATAAAAAGTATGAAATCGAAGGTTGGTTTCCTGATACTAATGATGGTATAATTGTAGATGATTTAACTCACGCTGGAACAGATGCAGCAGGAATTGCGAAAGATGTGGAAAATATTGCAAAACATTTAAATAAAACAAACAATAGTGCATATATAGAAAGACGTGAATTAAACAAGAAAAGTAAACAGACAGTAAATTGGTCATTGTCTCCATTATTCGGATATTTAGATTATGACAAAATATCATATCAATTAAAATTTAAGTTAATAATTCATCGTACAGGAAATAATGAATTAATCTTTTTTGGTAAGACTGGAAAAAAGCATATTTAGAAATTGATAGACTTGAATGGTGGATTAAGCATATTACTCCTATTTTAGAGGTTGAAACAGCTATTGCAAAAAGATTAAATACTAACAAACCAATTCCAGTAAATTTTCTAAAGCGAACTGCTAGTTCAGTAACTTTTTCCGAACAATGATTTAACTGGCATTTTACTAGAACTTCAAATACTCCAAGATATTTATTACTAACATTTCAAAGAAATAATTCTCCAAGTTTTGATAAGAACAACAATCTTTTTCATATTAATACAATTCGAAGTTTACAAGTTTCATTAAATCAAACCAGATATCCAATTGATCCATTAAGATTCGATGATACCAATAATCAATTTATGGAAGGATATGATTCTTATAGAAATCTTTGTATAGAATTTGGTGTTGAACCACAATTAACTCCTGGAGATTGGAGACATTTATATCCTGTTTTCTGTTTCGATTTAAGTGCACAATCTGAAGATATTATCAAGACTGGTTGTGATGTAACAATTAATATTGAAAAAAAAGATTCCACAACTTCATTGATGGCTTATGGTTTATTGCTAGAAGATGTAAAATATTCTATTGAAATTCTTAATGGAAAGATGGCTAGGATAAGTTAATTAAAATTTTTGTTAACTTAAAATTTTTTTTAGTAATTAGTAATAAAATTTTTTCGTAACTAGAATAGATTCAAAATTCCTAACTTAAAATTTTTTTATTAGAAATGTCGCAAGCGAAAAGAAATAATAATAAAACTGTTGAATTAAAATTACGTAATATTGTTGACAAAAATACCCCTAAAACTATTACGATTAACAAAAAAAAGTATTACATAAGTGAACCAATGATAGAGAATATTCAATTACAAGAAGAAAAGAATGGCGGGATTCTCCCATTAATTCCTCTAATAATAGGTGGCATAGCAGCTGCAGGAAGTGTTGCAGGTGGGACAGCTGGTATTGTCCAAGCAGTAAATAAAAATAAATCAGAGAAGGCAGCATTAGAAGAACAAAAAGTCATAATAGGGAGTTAGAGAAAGTTGCTAGGGGAGAAGGAATAGTAGAGAACTTTATTAGTAAATTAAATTTAGTTGATGAAGAAAAACGAGTTCTTAAAAATATTCTCCACAATGTTGATGATTTAATTGAAATTAAGGAAACTAAAGATGGTTCTGGAATATATCTAAGTCCTAGTATGATAAGGTAAAACATTTATTTTATCTTTTAAAATGATTTCTAAAAATCCCCAAAATTTAATTAAATTAAAAATTACTGATTTAGATTTATTAAATTATCTATTAAACAAAAATAAAAACTCAAATTGTAAAATTTATGAAGGTAACGACATACAAAAAACATTAGAAAACTTTCCTGGATTTATTTGGAGTAAATATTCGAAAGAAAAACATCTTCCTGGTCATTCATATACTGGTCCAGGAACTCGATTAGATATAAGACTAGATGAGAATAATAATCCGAAACCAGGTGAAGAACCAATAAATAGAGTAGATGCCGCCGCTTATAGACATGATTTAGCTTATCATAATCATGATCCAAGTTCTCGTCATGCAGCTGATAAGAAGATGATTCAAGAATTAGATAGTATTCAAAATCCTACATTTAGAGAAAAAATTGAAAGAATGTTTGTTAAGAAAGCTTTACAAGCTACAATATTATTCGGTCAGGGTTTAAATGAAACGACAGCAAAGCTGTCTGAGAGCAACGCTCGAACTTATGCCTCCGAAATCCACATGGAATACAGAAGGCCTAAATATTTATTGAAAGTAAAAGTATTTAATAAAGATGATATTTGGAGTGCTGATCTTATTCATATGCCGAATGAAAAAGATTATAAATACGCATTGACCGTTATTGATTTATATACACGATACGCTTGGGTAAAGCCTTTAAAAAATAAAAGTGGTCTGTCAGTTAAATATGCGTTTGAAGAAATCTTTAAAGAAAGTAAGAGAAAGCCAAAAAAATTGTTTGTAGATAAAGGGTCGGAATTTTATAACCGAAACGTTCAGCCACTATTTGAAACTGTTTATTCGACAGAAAATGCAGGAAAAGCTGTAGTGATAGAAAGATTCAATCGGACGTTAAAAATAAATTATTCAAGAAATTTACTGAGCAAAGAAATCAGAAATGGTTGAAGATATTACCAGGAGTTGTAGAGCAGTACAATAATAAAGTTCATTCTGGTATTGAAGAAACTCCAAAGAATGCTTCTGACGACCCTGATTTGATAAGAAAAAAAATATTCGAAAATAATTATTCGAATGAGAGTAATCCGAATTTGCAGAAACTTAAGCCGAAATTTAAAATTGGAGATAGAGTTAGAATATTTAAATATAAATATAAATTTGAAAAAGGCTTCGTTGGCTATTGGACTAAAGAAATATTTGAAGTTCGTAAAATAAATCAAACTTATCCGATTACTTACGAAATCAAAGATTTAGATGATGAAAATATCAGAGGCCGATTTTATCAAAGTGAATTTAAACGAAGCGATTTTTAATTATCATTATTTTCATTCAATTCTAACACAGTATCAAGAAATGGTACTCCTTTTTGTAATTTAAATAAAACATAAAGACATAATTGACCACAGTAAGTAGTTCCCGGTTTTTGAATTTGAAATGTATTATAAGTTCCATTGCCAAGTAATATTTTGACTTCATGTGTAGGTGGAAGTCCATAGGAGTCGAAATAGTAATTATCTCGATTTTTATTAGAGATACCTGCAGACCAATGTACTCCTTTTTCATCTGTTGTGTGAAGATTTGTTATGAAATTTATAGTTATTGTTGGCTTATTTCTGATCAATTGTAATTCGTCTCTCATTAGAACATGAAAATTCTTTATTCCTAATTGATTCGCAATTTTCTTTAGATCAAAATTTGTAGTTGTTTGCGTTCCATATAATTTTAAAAACTCATTTATGTTGTTCATTTTATAATAAAAAAATTCTTAAGGGACGCCGGAGTAGAATTTGCTGGATATATATTTCACGTCTTACAAATGTCTAAGTGGGTGTAGCAGCTGTTTGTTCTTTCATACATTTGTTTCCTTTCAAATTTATGAGTTGGAGGTCACAGCTATTTACACTGAAATGCCTTTTATTCATAAATGCGAGAAGCAGATGTTCTCTACAATTGAGTGTTTATCTGAGTGCAAAACAGTAGCAACTACAGGAATTACTAAAACACCTGGAACGGTCATGATTTTCAAAGTAAAATGTCAATTTACCAATTTGAGATTCTTAACTTTTCTGATTTTTTCGGTGTCCTGGAACGGTCATGATTTTAAGGGCGGGTGTAAAATTGTAATTCTCAAATTTTGAGATTTTGAAAAATTTGAAAAATTGGGTATTTTTAAAAACGCCCAAATTTATGAATTTAGGTCTTCATAACCTGAAAAAGGGTACAAATTCATGAATTTATGTCGTTTTTAAAAATACCATTTTGTGAAAAAATGGTACTTTTTGAATGGACTAAATTCATGTATTTAGGTTTTAAAACCTGAAAAAGGGTTCAAATTCATGAATTTATGTCGTTTTTAAAAATAGCATTTTTTGAATTTTATGGTGTCCTGGAACTGTCTTTTGCCCATTACTACTCTGACCTGGCGAGAGAAAGCGTCACGTTGAGTATGAAGTCGAACGCCCAACATGAGCAACAGCTCAGAGGTTTCGGTCTAACAAACGACGAACAACCCGTGCAACGCAATCCCTCTACGGCAGTACCCGCCGTCCCGAAGGAACGCTCGAGCAAAGGAAGTATTACAGCGATGATATGCCTTATGAGCAGAAGTGAATCTCTTGATAGCAAGAGACTATTCAACTTGATAGCAAGTCAAAACAACCTGATAGCAGGAGCTCACCAACACTCACCTTGTGAAAGATAAATGTGAAGAGCAGAGCTGGTGCACTACCTTTTATAAGATTTTCCTAAACGGTGAATGGATGAGACCTCTCGTCCAATCACAAGACGAGCAAGAGTTTCCAGTGCGCCCATGCACTTCCAATTAATGCTGATGGTACAAACTCTCTTTTATGAACGCATGAGCATCTATTTGAATCTGTCAATGTACATTCCTATTGCGATATGATTTATTCGTTGATGATTTTACTACGGTATCTTATGTGTTCAGAGCTTGCTCACTAAAGAAGAGAGAAGTGTGTTTGCTGTATACGTTTGGCGTGTGAATGTCCAAATCCCATATCATTCCATCCATCATTTCTTCGTCAATGCCCTCTGTGTTTCTCAACTCTCGACTGGGAATATACACAGGTGACACGAAGAGGTAGTGGTTCTTAAAAGAACTCATGAGACTTTCTCGATACGGATAGTATGTGCTACATGTGTATGCTCTAAAAGGTTAGAGTCGGAGTGTAGAAACGACAAGCATGTAGTAAGGAGGAATTGATTAAGACATCATTATGAGAACTTTACTTGACATGTGCCCTACTTTGTAAATCATCAAACGATGAGTGGAAATTTTGAAAAACCTGCTGCAGACATGTAAAGCACTCATGACCAAGCGAGAAAAGATGACGTTGGGAAAGTTGTCCAACACCGGCTAAGTGGTTTCGGTCTTAACTATGACACACCCCTCCTTCCATCTGCGGCAGCGCTCGCCGTGCAAACCCACCAACAGAAAGTACACTTTCAAAGATCTCCGCATCGCTTATGCTGTAGCCTGATATCAAGCCGCCTAAGGTGATGGAGGATTTTATCCCTCACTCATACCGAGCTGCACACTATTAGTGCAATGAAGAGGTTATGAAGTAACCTTCGACAGCTGGCTAAATGTCGCCCTGGCGGTCGGAGTACAACGTTGAGACAGAGGCAATCACTTGCAAACATGACGCAGAGAGGTTTCACAAGGATTACTATTGCCCACGTCCCGTGCCGTACTCATCGCTACGGACTTCACCGCTGTCTCGAAAGAACGCCCACTCACAGGAAGTATCACACCAAAAATCTCCGTGACTTGCACCGTCCATGACTTGATCGCCAGACATGAAAACCTGTAGAGTTGGTAAGAGGTTGACAGACATTGAGCAGCTTGATAGCAAGCCGTAGAGAGCTTGATTCACCAGCGTTTTGCAATGGAGATGTTTAGAGGCCACCCATGACAAGATAGCTAAGACTCAACCGATTGGCGTTCAAAGTGCTACATTGAGAACTGTGTCAAATGCCCAACATGAGACATGAGTTGCCCCAGCGGTTTCGGTCTAAAATATGACACACTCCCTTGCCACACTTATCACTACGGCATCGTCTGTCGTCCCGAAGAAACACCCTGTCAGTGGAATATTACAGCAAAACTCTCCGTGTCTTGCTCGCTTTCAGTGAAAAGCTGCTTGTAACATGAGAAGACTGGCTCAGACATAATTAAAAATCCTCTAGTTGACTTCAGCAGGGTAGAAAACCCCAGAAAACCTGCAAAACTAGTGAATTTAAAATTTTCAACTTTTTAGCACTACTTATGAAATTGTGTAAGTAGTGTATTGCTTAGGGCAGGTCAATAGCCACCGAATCTTTTTTGAATCAAGTCAAACGGACTTGTAAAAGCAAAGTTACAAGCCATTAAAATTTTGGAGTCTTTTACGGCTTGGAGACGAAGGCCATCTCCTGACGAACCTCTAAGTCTGACGCCTTAGCTGACTTCAGCAATGAAATTTTCTAAGTCGGTTTCTTACAGAAACCCGGAATTTGGAATGTCCGAAGCTATCATCGGAGCTCAGAGAGACGACCTACCTTTGACTATCGCTCTCCTCTAAATGAAAAGTCTCTGTCGGTTCCCGCTTATATGGTGTTTGCGATAAGCTGATGACGTAATATCCATCATCCAAAAACTTAAAACGCTTCTATCGCCGATTCTAGAGGTCCGATTGAGCTGGAAATACACCATTTCCATGTAGAATTGGACGCTGAATCCGAATCTCGCCTCCATTCTTCCATCCGATGCTTCGTTTTGGCATTACAGCCCACATCCATTGCAAAAATTCTAACTGTCGTTTTTTCGGAAAAATGAAGAAAATTTTGTGAAGAAAAATTTTTTCTCTCCGATTGACTTGAAACTCACCATATTGATAAAGAATTTGACGCTGATTCCAAATCTGAAATCCGTTTTCCAATCTGATGCTTCGTTTTGAGGCTACAGCCCAAAACGTCCAAAATTCTAACTCCGTCGTTTTTCGCCAATCTCCCAAATTTTAAATGGTGTCTCGCATCTAAATGAATACAGATATGAACAAGCCGTTTATTTGACTGAATTTTTCTCATTCTTAGCTTTCAAACGAGCTATTGCACGACTTTCTACGATCTCTAGAACCAAAGTTGGAAGATTGGTGCCTGGGGGGGGGGAGGTCAGCGAAAATTTTTTCTCTCCAATTGAGCTGGAAATACACCATTTCCATGTAGAATTTGACGCTGAATCCGAATCTGGCCTCCATTTTCCCATCCGATGCTTCGTTTTGGCTCTACAGCCAACAGCCATCGCAAAAATTCTAACTCTGTCGTTTTTCGGAAAAATGAAGAAAATTTTTTTCTCGCCGATTGACTTGAAACTCACCATGTTGATGGAGAATTTGACGCTGATTACAAATCTGAAATCCGTTTTCCCATCCGATGCTTCGTTTTGGCGCTACAGCCCAAAACGTCCAAAATTCTAACTCTGTCGTTTTTCGCCAATCTCCCAAATCTTAAATGGCGTTTCAAACGAGCTACTGCACGACTTTCTACGATCACTAGAACCAAAATTGGAAGATCGGTGCCGGGGGGGGGGGGGGACGTCAGCGAAAAGTTTTTCTCTCCGATTGCTTTCAAATTCACCATACAGATGCAGAATTTGACGCTGATTCCAAATCTGACATCCGTTTTGCTCTCCAATGCTTCGTTTTGAGGCTACAACCCAAAACGTCCAAAATTTTACCTCTGTCATCTTTTCGGAAAAATTTTGAAGAAAAATTTTTTCTCTCCGATTCCTTTCAAACTCACCATATCGATGCAGAATTTGACGCTGATCACGAATCTGAAGTCCGTTTCACTCTCCCGTGCCTCCTTCACCCTCAAAACACACTCTCACTCCACCACGTCAACCTGGTCGGTCGGCCAAGTCAACCTAGTCGGTCAGCAAAGTCAACCAGGACGGTCGGCCACGTCAACCTGGTCGGTCGGCCAAGTCAGCCTGGACGGTCGGCCACGTCAACCTGGTCGGTCGGCCAAGTCATCCTGGACGGTCGGCCACGTCAACCTGGACGGTCGTCCAAGACAACCTCTCACTCCAACCTGGGCGGCCGGCCAGGCGCGCTGTGTTTGTATGGGAGCTAGCCATTTCGAGGCGCGCTGTGTTTGTATTGGACCCACCCCATTTCGGGGCGCGCGTGTTTGTATTGGACCAACCCCATTTCGGGGCGCGCTGTGTTTATTATGGACCTTTACTTACTACTTTCTTTAACCCTTTCGCTACGGTGAGAACTTTTGAATATCTCGATGACATGCTGTGCGTGTCATGCCATTTATTGTCATTGTAGCTGAGTATGATTTAAAATAATTTGTCAAGATATCGATGACATGAACAGCGTGTCATAAACTTCTTGGCTGAAAGTCCCGATGACATGCTCTACGTGTCAAAATATTAAATCAGTTTATGAAAAGTTGTTTTATAGCAGATATTATCTGAATTAATTAATTTACCTAATACTATTATTACCCAGATCTATAGACTCTGCATGTAAGTCATTCATATGTATTGATGCGCATCGTAAGATATAAATCTTTTTTGGAATTCTAGAAATTAACCAACCCCAAAAGATAATGAAAAACGGAAAAATACTTCCATGAATAATATCAACATTGAATATTGAAAACGAGACACAACAAGACGGTCTATAGAACCCTGCTCATCATCGGTAACAACATGGAAATTTGTGAAACATGGCGCAGCACATAATCCGGGTTTTTCTTCACAATCGATGCATTGGAAGACAGTCTCCTTTCTCCGGCCATTTCTGTAGCAAACTCGGCACCGTTTGTGTGGCCACTCTTGACCAGGTCGTCCTGGAATTCGCTCCAGACGATGAAATGCAGTTGGAAGGGAAGTGATTGAATGAGAACGACGTCTGGAAAGTTGTCGGCCGTTTCCAGTCTTACATATAAGATGGTTAATTGTTTTTAGGATAGAGTTGTCGGTCACCCAATAGAGTGTACAACCCTGCGAAACCAGGGAAATATGGTGAAATGGTGAAGTGGTGTGCAGATGGGAAGACTCGCTATTTTCTCAACAGCAGTGTTCTAAAACAAAAGCTCCATGTGACAACGATAAAGCGAGAGAACACAAGGAAACAAACAAATGCACGAATTTGGTCTTACATCTTGCTGAGCCTTTCCTGAACGCCGGTCGGAATGTAACTGGTGACAGATATTTCAGTTCGGTCGAACTTGTAAACTACTTTACCAGCGACAAACGACCTACGTGGGAACTCTGGCAAAAAACAAAAGGGATATACCTCCAATTTTGCATAAAAAACAAGAGAAGTTTGAATCTCAGTTCGTTTTTGGAATTGGTGAAAACAAAAGGATCACTTTGCAATCGCAACAAGTCAATCGAAATAAGAAAGTGTATTTGATATCAACCCTTCATCACAACAGTCAAACTGAAAATAACGAAAAAAATATGAGTGAAATGCAACAGTACTACAATCAAATGAAAGTAGGAGTTGATGTATTGGACGAGATGTGCAAAAATTTTACAACCAGATTCAAAGTCTACAGGTGGCCTTTGGTGCACTTTCGGAACCAACTGGACGTGACTGCCATAAATGTGTATTTGCTTTATACTGTGTCTCATGATGACGAATTCACAAAAAAACCTCTCAGAGTCAGGAGACGGCACTTCATATTGGGGCTTGCAAAGCAATTGTCAATGGCTCAAATGTCAACCAGAATACAAAATTCGTCCGGATTGAGTACAGATACTGTCAGAATGCTTTCAAAATTTACAGGATAAAATCCACGACTACAAGGTGAATCTCGGGTGCCAATTCGTACTGAAAATGCAGGAGATCGCGATTTACAAAAGTTCCGCTACGAGCGCTGCAAAGACTCTGGGAAATCAGCCAGATCAGCCAATCTAACTGCAAAAGCATGTGACGTCTGTGAACGACCTGTTTGTGGCAAGCATTCCCAAGTTACTGAAGTTATTTGTTTTCAATGCTTGTGACTGTGAATCCTGTGACTCTTGTAAATCTTGTGACATTCTTTTGACGATTATGACCCTACAATGAATTATGCGATATAAATGATCCGAGTTACATGTTAAAATTACATGATTGTGAATTTTTGTTCAATACATAATAAATATAATGGAATAAATATTGTGATTTTTATAATCACCCTCGGTATCCTAAAGGATAAGACCGACCTTCGTATCTTAAGGGTTACAGTTCATGTTGGATCTTACGTTGAATATTCTACAGTTAAAGTTGTAAGTGGATCCTTCAGTAATGCGATCACCAGTACCACATCTTTTATCATTGCACTTAGTGACCGATGATAAATTGAAATGATTGCATCGAAAGTTATCAATTTATCATAGCAATATTTACAACAGCCAGAAATCAATGTTTGTTGAGGAAATATGCCTTGACTGTTCAAGGTACCTTGACTGTCCTTGACTGTCCTTGACTTATTCAAAATGCTGATTATATTCTGGATGGCGTCTTATATTGGAATTGAGGCATACATGGATTTCACATCAAGACTGCATGGGAAGTTCACGGTATTGTTTGATGGCAAACGATGGATAGCTTCAAAAGATTACATAAATGATGAATTGGACAATGAAATCAAACACATATTCAGACGCGAAGGAATCAATGTAAGAATCACCGAAAAACGAAAACAGTGGGGAATATACTACGGAAACGAAGAGAGAATAATGCATGTAAACTCAAAAATTGCGCAATTAAAGATCCGAAATTATGCTTTAGAAGAAATACTGTATATGAAGTGAAATGTGATAAATGTCATCAAATCTATATCGGCAGTGCGATTCGCCCTATTCATATTCGCATCAGAGAGCATATAAATACTTGTGGCTCATCAATTTTTAACCATATAAAACATGCAAAATCAAAAATTCAACGTAAAGATATTTTCAACAGCATACACTGTAAATCGCTGGATACGAAAATTACATACAAACATATACCAAAATTACATACAATTTGAAACTAACATCTGATACGAGATTCTCGTATGTTTACAGAGATCTGATATGTTTTTCATACCACATCTCACTTACTTTAGTATTTGATTGGTATGTAGCGATACGAACTATTCTATCTGTGATTGGCTGCTTTACACTGAATACGAATTGTTGGTATGTTTTATATATTTAAATGAAGCATTATTATTATTATTATTATTATTATTATACGAGACCCGATGGAAATTCATCCCTATTTGTATGCCTCTGGTATCCATTTGGTATGTGCAGCTTTAAGTCACATAGCAAAAAATTGTATGTATCACATACTACTGTGAAATAACTTTTTTCGGTAATACAAGTGGTGAATATTTTTTGCTTGACAGAGTGATATTTGACTACATTAGATTTATTGTGAATTTTGTGCTCCACGAATATGCGGTCGATGCTGCTTGTCTGGCAACATTAACACGACGTTTATTTAACTCTACTGTATGACCCATGTTGATAAACATCATTTCATTTAAACGATATCTTTAGTGAAATCATGTTGACTTATATATCTCAAACATGACTATTTTTGCGTTCATGAATTATAATGCGTTTTTTTCGGATTGATAAAATGCTTAATTTCAAAATTACATAATGCATAATTGTTGATGGTTGAAATCTCATTGATTATTCATGAAATGCCTTAGACTTACGTGTATCAAAATCGAATTCAGTATTGAAAGAATGACTCTTGAATGTCATTGTCTCACTACTTGCACAACAGTAGCACATTAGTGTGATCTTTATTGACAAAATGCCTGAAATCAAGATACTTTGGACATGATTTATGCTTTCTTTTAACATTGTGTTAGTATGTCTTTAGTATGTAAAGCATACCAAATTTGAAATAACATACGAAAAGTATACAAATATATACCAAGAGAATACAGAAATATACCAAAAAGATGTTTTGGTATGCATCCTTCGTATGTAATTGGTATTGAGCGATTTACAGTGTATATGTCAGTTCATGCTAATTTTGAATGTATTGCTGAATGAAATAGGTTTCATTATAGCGCTTGAGAAGCCTTGAGAAAGGTGAAACCGGTTGGGTCTCAATTATTGTGGTTTCTCTTCTATGCTTTCAAGTGTGGGTTTATTCATGATATTAATTTTCATTTTTGGTGCATTCATTTGATATTATATATATTCTTGTCAATATCAAAAGAAAAAGTCGATAAATGCTTGTAATGAAAAACTTTCGACTAAAAGTATTTATCAATTCATGCAACAACAACTATCTAATGCAGGACAAATACATTTCTTTAAATAAAATATCACAAGGCTACATCGGTTGAGATGTGATATATCTTTCAATTGCCAGGCTACTTGTGAAAACATGTAATGAGTAGCGCCTGCGTGAAGAGCCTCAATGTCGGATGTAGTATTGCGTGATTGGAGAATGAAATCCGCCCTCCACGTGCCTGCGTTAAAGCAGTGCCTTCCTCCCTAATTCACGCTCACAACAGATGGTCCGGTGGCCTTGTGGTTAGAGGGTATGCGTGCACGTCCTCTAGCTCCAACGTCGCCGAAACAGGCCGAAGCATGTCTCGTGGTGGTTACATCTGTTGAGATTTGATATATAATATGTACAAAATTAAATATATTACATATAGATTAAATACATAAATATGCATAAAGAATCCAAATTCTTAATAATATGCGTATTGCCTATCGCATTAGGAGCAAACATGCATATTGCCTATCTCAATTTTGTTTATATTTACAGTAGCAAACCAAATTGTTTATAATGTAATTATTATGAAAAGTAGTCTTAGTATGTATTTGATTGATAACACAAGCCTATTTTCATTCATTATCTAGCTAATTTGTTTAAGACAGTTATTTGTGTCTCCTGAAAAATTGAACAAAATGAGATAAGCAATATGCTTATGACGGTGACGATATGTAATGATACAGGTGCTTTTGAAGTATGCACTTAAGGTGTCACAAGATCTTTAAACAGCTGTAGGCTATATAAGTGTACATAAACACAACGCGCATAAACTAATTTAGTGCAATTTTAGGTCGTAAGGTAGGAATGTAGTATCACATTGTGTAATAGGCCTGCTGGTTGTGTAGGAGCACTCGCTTCAGCTTCGAAATGCAATTTTGCAACAGTCGAAAAAGTTATCACTTCCATTTAATCTATGCAAGTATAGGAGAGACCGATTCTGCGCTTTGGCATGTACTTTGTAAAAATTGAGGCACTGATTAGTAAATAGGCAAAGTGTCGGTGGTGTGACTATTTTGTGTCACTACCAGTGGTTAACCTTTCCTCAAAGTCCCTTTCATAAATGGTCAATAGAATCTATATACTTAAAATTTTTATATTCGTGGTCATGTGGTGGGGTGAGTTGACATAGGGGGTGGGGAGAGTTGGCATAGGGAGGAGGTTGTGTAACGGAATCATCATAGGGGATGCATAAGTATAGTTAACTTTTTGATTAATTGAAAAAGCACGGAACTCAGCGCTTCGCGAAGCTTTATGACTTTCCTAGTCATTGCTATGACGACGGCATAGATATCCATCCGGTTATCTGGTAAAGGCGTGGAAAAAAGATGTGGTAAGCCTAAATTGAATCAAACCAAATCAATTGTTTTGACTGTACATAACATTGGAGAGAAGATACTTTAGTGTTTTATTTAACCAGCGCATCGCACGAAAGAAGACAACAGAAGACAACTACCTTGCTTGATGACTGTCATCTTTTCAGTATATTCCCTTGGGACGAAAGGTGTGGCTATGATCTCATCTGCAGTACTGAACATAGCGTCACATCAATCACGTAAAAACAGATTATGGAATTCTACCGAATCTGGGTGTTCGAGTCAAATGCATTACTCTGCATTCATTGGAGAACACTCATCATCTGATCGCTGTCTTGTCTGAACGTCAGACATCTGCTACTGTTGACGTAGTGGCTTCTATCACATTAAGCGAAGCTAGGAACAATTGGATTGCGCTTCCCTTACTATATTTAGGCACCGCGCCTCGATCAAGAATCGCGTAGAATTTCATTGCAAAAATTGGAGAAGGCAAAGCATTATGTCTATCGGGAAAGCCAATATTGCCGCGGGCGCGTGCGCTTTCTGCCTCACACGCACACAACTCTCTTTCGCTGTCTGAACATCAGTGCTTCGTCTGAACACGACTAGCTTGTGTGTCTAATTGTTCGAAGAAAACAGCTGTAATTCAAGCACGTGCTGCAAAACTGTTCACTCTTGAGGTTGAGCGTCTGATTTTGAGACGGAAAGCTGTGCACAGCTATCACGAGAAGCTATCGAATTTAAATGAATGATGACGCTTTTCATTTTTATAAATGTTGGTAAATAATTTTTGAGGATGCGCCGAAGGCCTCGCAGGTACGGAGAAGACGCCACTGTCTACGTCTCATGTGACATCTGTTTCATATAATCGTCGTATACCAACAATCAAGTAAAGTCGTTATTCCGATGGAACATTAGACAGAATTCTGTTTTTCAACTCGTCCGAGTATAAATACACCAGCCATAGAAAGTTACTATATCAAACTCCAAAGCGGTAATTTTTATTTATCCTATTGATTCTAAATGGCATCATATTTACAGAATCGTATTAATCGTGCGATATTTATGTTGGGACATTTTTGATAAAAATTCCCAAACCTGCTCGATGCTAAATGATGTGGGGTCTGTGAGTAGAAGGTATACAATAAAGTGGTTGTCAATGAGGAAACTGCGAACCCTGCCTACGAACTTCTACTGTTATCTATTGCTACTGAATCAATTTCATTATTCCTTTCATCATGGCGTTAAACCTGAAGTTATTGTATGATGCTGCGCTGTCTCCTCTGCGACATGAAATGCATTGGTCGCGTTTATTTTTCAAATTAGATATTTGCTTCAATAAAATTCAAATTGCCTAGAAAAAAATAACGTATATTTTATTACTTTTATGGTATCAGTTCTTTCGAATTAGGAGTTCGATTCACCTCTGCCTTGTGTTTTAAGGGAGCTTGACTCATGCGATATTGTACTGACGCAATATTAAAATATTGATTAGAAATAAAAGTGGATTCGAGGTCGAATTAATAGTTAATTTTCAAGAGGAGTAGATATTTAATTTAATGAACTAAGCTATACGTAAGTAGCAAAACCCCTGATATCGTGTTCTGTAAATTAATCTCTCTAATTCTTTAACAGTTTCACCGCACAACCATGCATGCATATTGATGTTGATTTTTAATAAGAAAAAAGTTTATTCGAATATATTCGAACATATTCGAAATATTCGAATCCGTGCCGGTCTAATCTAAAAATCTGCCGATTCACAACCAGCTGTTTTGCTAACCTGAAAAAGAAAGTCTTGAACAGAGAAAATTCGGTTTATGAGATATTAATTTTCATAGTCAATTTCAAGTGAAAATTTCAATAGTGTAGCTATTTAGCCAGATAATGCAAAAGTGACTGTAATATTCAAAAAAATGTCCAACGCTTCGTGCAACAGACAATTCAAGGAGCCGATGACAGGATGCTTTAAATATGACAAGTAATGGAACAGTTCAAGGTGCAGGGTCAAGGTTCAAGCTTGGGAGCTGATTTTTGCGGTTGATGCTAGGTGAAGGTGACCAGACGTCCCGGTTTCGGCTTATTTGTCCAGGCGTCCCGAAAGTATTCTTCGGACGTCATGAATTTTCTCACTCATGACTCATTAACCTAGAAACACACTTGTCCGTAGCGATAAAGTATAATCGGATTCTCCCAGTCGACGGAGTATGATTGCTTAGCATCAAAAAAACTATTTATGATATAGCTCAGTGAATAACAATAAGCCGGTAATAAATCAGTGCAGAATTGATGATTGCACAACATGACATTGGGGGAAAATGCCAGGTAATTACACATAACTAGACATGCTGTAGTGTAAAGTATTGATGAGGTAAAGAACGGATATTTGGATAAAATACAGATTGAAAAAATATTACGAGGTGCAGAAAATGGCAAAAGCATTCAGTAAAAAGTGGTCGCAGGTATATTAAAAACAAACATTCTGTGATTGCATCAACAACAATAATTTCCTGTACAGCATGACATTGCAGTTTGCGATGCAACTTGACCGAACTGCGAAGCAAATACGAAAGTTTAACACAAGAAACTGCTATGCAACCTATTGGGAGTGTTTACGTGCACTTTACTTCAATATTCATTATTATGTTATGATAGGCATTTTATAATTTAAAATTATGAGTCTGCTGACATGGGGTTGTTCATTGACTAAAATTCTGCCGGCAGAATTTTAGCTAATGAACAGCCCATGGTAATATTTGAGATAGAGTTATCACTAAACTGACGAGCTCTAGGAAGTAGAATATTGTACTGCCTATGAAGGATAGCAAATGTCTTGAACTGAAAATGTGTGAGGGGAATAAAAGTACAGAGGGCGTTATTAATGTTTTTATCAATCAGATATCTTTTGTGGTCATTGTGTCATTTTAAGATATGGTGAATCACCATTGGTGATTGGTCGGACCATGCAATATGAATTCTATTGTTGGATTTCCCATCGACAGCAGAGAAGCACGTCATGACACGGCAGCCGATAGCACAGGCCATAGAAATTTCTTTAAATAAAATATCACAGGGCTGCATCGATTGATATGTGATATATCTATCAATTGCCAGGCTACTTGTGAAA
Source organism: Prostheceraeus crozeri (assembly GCA_907163375.1). NCBI lineage: Eukaryota > Metazoa > Platyhelminthes > Polycladida > Euryleptidae > Prostheceraeus > Prostheceraeus crozeri. Next base: position 292,637 of record CAJQUW010016728.1, on the reverse strand, counting down.
ACATGTAATGAGTAGCGCCTGCGTGAAGCGAATCAATGTCCGATGTGGTATTGCGTGATTGTAGAATGCAATCCGCCCTCCACGTGCCTGCGTTAAAGCAGTGCCTTCCTGGCAAATTCACGCTCTCAACAGATGGTCCGGTGGCCTTGTGGTTAGAGGGCATGCTTGCACGTCCTCTAGCTCCGACGTCGCTGGTTCAAGCCTACTCACGACTAATAAGGCCCAACAGGCCGAAACATGTCTCGTGGTGGATAAATCTGTTGAGATTTGATAAATTGTCATGTCATGTCTGTCATCCAGACTAATATTTAATGTCATTGATTAAGAGCAACCTGGCGCATGCAGCCTCCGAATTCTGAAACCTGATTTTACGAATCGAAATGAGAAGTGATTGATTCCCATCAACTTAATGAAGTGTAAGTGCGATTCTCTTCTCGCACACATATTGAGCATAAGTCTTGTCTATTTGCTTTGCTGTTAAATGTAGCGCATGACAAAAAAGGAATTGAAGGATTCAATCAGGTTTTGAGGTACAAGTATTCTTTCTAGTCAATCTTTTCACCTGACCTTATGCTGACGTATGTATAGGAAAGAGAAAAGATGATGCATTGCACGCAACTTTCTCATCGCAATTATCATTTGATGACAATGTTGTCGTATGAAATATAATGTCCATTATCGAAGCATTTTGTACACCAATATAATTCATTTCAGATTTCCTAGCAATCATTTTCTAGCAGATCTTTCTGCATTCCAAACAGACAATGACTTTTCCTAACTGTGTTAATAGTTCTGACTCCACAGATATCCATGTAGCTAGATCACATTGCATATGGATCCTTGCATCACTGGGTGTTCTACTAAATTGCTTTGCAATAATTCTCCTTCGCAAAATTCAAACTGAAAATTTTGCAGTGCGAAAAAACTTCAAGATTCAGGCAAGTTGTTTATCAATTATCGAAGTGGCTTTGGGAATTTCAATGCTCTTATATCAGGTAACTCAAAGAATAACATTCAATGACTTTTCACAAGTACATTACATGGAATATGTACCTAGATCAGTGTTCTATTTTTATGAAGTATTCAACTGCTCCAGGAATTGGTGTGTTGCAAACATTGCGTTTCAACGACTTTATGTGCTACTCAAGCCAGTGAACACCAGGCAAGAGATTCGTTTGTTTAACATCAATGTTGTTTATCTTGCCAATGTTATTATCATCTTAGCCTCATTTTTTATATCTTTCCCTGCACTATATTTTTCTAAATCGACCGTGTGCATTGCTGAGAAAGAGCATCGAGTGCTTCAACTTGTAATGGTTTACCGAACTTTGGGAAATAAATCCACGGCCGCAGGTGGTACTATTGTATTAATGTTCAGAGACCTTCTCCCGATTTTCCTGGTTGCAACCTGTAGCGTGCTCAGCTGTGTCCGTATGCGAAGGACAACACGTGCATCTTTAGTTAACCGTCAGTCAGGTAGATTTCATCGTGTCTTCCAATCGTTAATTATTGTCAGCATGTGTTTTGTCATCATGGAAATTCCTGCTTCACTACTATTCGTCGCTTGTGGACTAATACAAAACAATTGTACAACATTTCTTGATGTTTCCGTCATTCTAAAACTGATAAATTCCTCTGTAAATTTCATCATTTATATTGTCAAGGAAAGAGATCTCAGAAGCACTATGATAAATATCATGTGTTGCAGAGGATAAATGATAATTGCTAGATGCTCATGTATTGTGATGTAAATTCAGCACTTCACCTCATAGAGCAGGGATATATAGGCAGAGTGTCGACTCAAAAAAGTATCTGTATACAGTGAAAAGTTTTATATCAATAGATTCAGTTTCTTGCGGAGATTAAGCTCCCGTGGTCCAAAAAATTATTTGAGCAGCTCTAAGAAAAGTCAAAATTTTGCCAATTTATATACTACCGACATGAAGCCACTTTATAAGTAGTATGAAACAAGTTGGATATCAAAAGTAATGAATATTTGCTAACAAGCATCGCAGCTAAGCGGAAATTAAGCTGAATATCAAGGGAATTTTATGATCCGTTTCATAATGGAAGTCTTCATGAAAAAGTCGATATCTTATTATGCTTTCTTATCTGAAATTTCATATTTCTAAGTTATGAAAGCAATACCAGGTCATCGAGTTGCCAATTTAACAAATACTACCTCTCCAAGGCTGTCATGACACTGAGAATCTGTGACATACCATAATTCCTTTTGCTTTGCTACCATGATCAGTCAATTCCGTTGTAATTTCTTCAAAACTGCATAAATGTGCACATCTCACATTTTAAAGCAATTCCGACTGTATTCCTCTCAAGTTCATTTAATAAAATCGAATGTGTATACAATGCGGAGTTGCCACTCTACCTAATATATTTACTCTATGTTTCACCTTATCACCAACCACTTTATTTGTCACCGCTTAGAAAAAAATATTCTTTGAAAATTGCGCGCTTACAAATGTATGCGCTATCCTAAAGGTTCATTAGGACAGAGATCTGTAGGACTTTCTATTTATTTCTTAAATTTATTTATGTAAGATGCAGTAGACAGATGTCTAGGCCTTAAATTTATTTGTTTTCGGGTTACAGCCGATATTTCGTAATTACATGTATGGCGCGCGGCCACTTTGAATTAGGCCGATAACGTCATTATTTGACATATACATGTATGTAACTTATTGGCATATCACTAGTCACAAATGACAGGAATGGTTGACTTTATATGTGTTCGTAATACATTATTGGGCCTCAGAATCATTTATTTTCGAGATACTGTATAGCCTATTTTTATAATCATGGCGGCCATTTTGAAAGATGACGTCATAATTTGGCAATAGCTCTTGGATGATTTTGGTAACTGACATACATGATATCTGTGACATGTATACTTTCCAGAAATACAAGTGCTTAAGGGCTTGTATTTTTTTCGTTTGATGGCCGTTTCCGCCGGGTGAGACTGGTTAATAATTGTTGACTTGATAATCGATTTTTCACACGGCTCTTATTATATCCACTCCGGATTGAGGCCGCCTATGGGCAGGTTCCCACTGGGGTGGCTTGAGTGCATTCTTAAAACTACAATGGCCCCGCAGTCCCTACAAAAGTGCACGCCAGTTTTTGATTCTTCAAGTCACTGGCCGGTGGACCGTAGCCTTACTATTTTTATCAATTTCGACACAACCTGATGTCGATATAAAACTGTCAAGAAAATGAAATTTACCGAAATAATTAACAGAATTAAATGTGAAACTCTGCGTCTTTATTCATTTGCAAGGAGAACATGATTCTCGTGCGCTAGGATGGCAGCTACCCGAATAACTTAAAGTGACAATATGAGCAGCCTCAGTTGAGCGGAATTTTTCGGCTTTTTATCTTGATTATCAACTTGCTACTTTGTACTTTTAGAATCTTTTTAATCGCATCTCTCTCCTTCCTTAGCGTCTGTACCACAGGATGGCAGGGTCCGCTGTACTGGTTCTTTGTCTCCACCTCACTCGGTCATGAGCGTGGCCGGGATGGGCACTGGCGGTCTTCATGTCGCTGTGCAGGGTGTGAACCAGCGTTGTTTCGAACGACCTTTTGGTCTTCCACAGTGCACCTTCAATTTCGAGTTTGTACGCCCCTTTTGCCAGTGAATCGTGATTGGTGCGCTGAACATGCCGGGTTTCGCGCATCTTGTCTGCAGTCGGGGCAACACAGTATAGTCTGCGGATGACCGTGTTTCGGGTGTACTCCAACCGAGTGATGCCGGCGATCCAGCGCAGCCTCTTCGTCTCCATAACTTCGAGTTGGCGTTATACATCCTTGCTTGCAGGCCAGCACTCGGCACTATGGATCGCCACAGGGCGCACGACTGTACGGTAAACTTTCGACATCAGGCGGTCGCTTATCCTCTTGTCACAGGTTACACCAGTAGTCATACGCCATTTCAGCCATGCGGAATCGATGCGTGCAGTGGCCTCTTTAGACAGGTCGCCATCGGCAGAGATAGTCGATCCGAGATATTTAAAGGTCGTGTTCTTGGTAAGTCGATCCGTTAATACGAATAGTGATAAATACACCTTTAACCTGCAACTGAATATACATCCAATCCTCCGATGCTTTTCCCATCCAGATTCATAGAGTGAGGCCTTTATCTGCAAGGAGAATTTCGAATTGTCTGCGTTCTTTCTGAGGAAATTTTGAATTCAAATTGCAGGACTAAAAGAGGTCAGATATGACGACTAGACATAAAAAAATTTATAATCACTTGATATGATTAGTAGTAGCATTTCTTAAGAGGATATTTAATGTATATGAAGACCTCGATGGGAAAACATTCTTGAACTTTTAAGAACCTCCGCATTGAAAATTCCCTTTTATTTAGTAGTTGTAAAAGTGGAATATACTTTACCACATTTTGATACTTATAGATAAATAAAGCCACTAAATTCAGTTTGATAAAATTAAAAAATAATTCTTGCACAATGCATTTCGCCCACTCTTATTCAAATGCAAACATAGACTAAAGATAAAATACAAAATCTGAAATCATATGCTTCTATAGAAATAAATTTGCGAACAAAAATTGAGAGCATGCAAACCTATGATCTACTAGACTTAAGAGACATGAACTAATAACAATTGAGTAAATAACCTATAAATATTTGAAGAAGCAAAACATAAACTAAAGCTACCAAGGTAAGTAAAGGGTGGAAATAAAATCTTTTTGCGAATATAAGTCGGGATTCTCGCGCAAAATACCGAGAGACTCTCTGATTCTTAATTGTTAATAATTAATAACTAATTGATAAGTAATTAATAACTTCTGATTCTGTTTGTTGTTGATGTGATACTTACTGCCAACATTGTTCACAGCAGTTTGTCTCCCATTATTACAGACTTATACATGAATGTCTTGTTAAGAATTAGTTTTTAATTTTATCAAAATGAATTTGGTGGCTTTAGTAAATAAACTAAGTAAAGGGGAATCATTTTTTGAATATTTTGATAAGATATACTTTTTCGCATCGTTATAATTGAAGCACTTTTTATGTCGACAAACATTTACTTAAACGAACACTTTGTATTATGCTACCGAATAGTATCTGTTGTTCAGAAAACTGTTTTCACGTTATTTGATGAAAATATACTTTTATGATCAAAATACGACCGCAATTTTCACGTTTTATTCTGATTTTCCTGTGAAGTTGTCGCTCTACTGCAGCGCTACTTCATAAATTGCACTTTCGATAAATACTATGGTTAAATTTAGATGAGAATGCACTGTCGGATTAATAACCATTGTAACTTTTGTCATTTACTAGGCAGGGACGCCGGAAAGGGTGTTGCAGGTGTTGCATGTGTATGGCCCCCTTCATGAATTGCTGAAAAATTATTCTTTAATAGACCTTCAGCTGAAGCGTGCTGTGGTCACAGTTTGCCGTTGCGGATCTGTGCATATAAATTTGCTTTTCCGTGTATTAGGAAATTATGAAGATGGCTACGATACTTTTTGTATGAACTGATGACAAAATGATCAACAGACAAAATGGTAGAATCATTTGATGTAGTGAGCAAATGATCAAGTTCGTCTTGTTGAAAAACCTGCTTTTTGCAATCGTTACAAGTGATGCGCTGACGTGATGTTGCAAATTAGGATTTGCGAATTTTTCCGGAATGTATTTGACAAGACACAATATTCCAAGCTTTCGCTTAACTGAGTCTATAATTAAAAAATCGACATGATTTTACATGTGTAGGCTACTCTTGTGCATAAATTTTTTGAAAATCTTCATATTTTTCTAAATATTTTAAATTTTTCTATATACCAAGATCCAAAGTGTGAATAGTGCGGAGCTTTGTAGTATGCTTTGTATTGAACATATTTTAGAAGCACCATGATTATTTTCAAGCATAATGTTCATTAACATGGCTGAGTTAGAACACTGGCCTTTGAATTCTTCTTGCCCTGAGCAATAGTGATTTTAAGTAGAATATGGCAATATTTTTAATTTTTATCGCAAAAATCTAATCTTGTGTGTTATTGATTTTCTTCTAGCCAAACAGCATGTTCCTCTACTGATGATTAGAAATGCGCAAGTATAATGCGTTGTATGGAACCGTCTCATTTCATGATGTGCTGAGATTTGAATTGTTGTGCGGATTTTCTATATGCGTAAGCAATATATCTAAGAGTTGCAAATTTTTCAATTTATGCTGCTTTTCCTGATCTACTTCAATTCATTCAATAACTGTAATTGTTCGGAGACGCTGGGTAGATCGGTATATAGCCTCCTTGAAAAGCAATGCAATGGACGTTCTCTTGTAATATCCACTGGATATTTGCATGTCACATTCAAGGAAAAAGAAAAGGCGTCGCTAAACATAAGATCTATTTGAATATAATCAGACTTCTAATTTGAATAGAATCAGAAAATCACCCTTAGAGCTGTCCGCGTATAGAAGAATACCTTGGCTAGGCGAGGGTTAACTTATATTGCAGTAAATGGGTGTCACATCACTAGGTGGCATGTCACGCTCAACTATACACGTAATTCACGCGTAAACTACACGTAATTACACATGACCCTAAACATTCTCTGCTACATGTGACATTCCTCCAACATCTGGCGGCAGTCCTGTTATATAGACTTTGCGTCTCATGTGTCTGCATGTATCAGAGGCTAGACAATGTGATAGGATCTCAATTTCATGCTCAGGGAAGACAGAACATGCTTAGCGGTTCATTCGTGGTTCAAGCGGCAACGCAGACAACCGTAAACGACGCGCAAACTATAAACGGTCGCCCGCGCGTATTCATAGACATTCCCCATGCTTTAGCAGCATCAGATCAAGTGATTTTTGAATCTTGGTGTAGCGCGTATGTACGCGCGTAGAAGAATAGAATATCCTAAACCACGGATGTTTGGGGTGCTCCGTAATTATGCGTGGCATGTCACCTAGTGATACATTTATATGTGGTGCAGTGAATTTACAGAATTTAGCGTGTTATTATTTTACAGACTAGAATTGACAAAAAAGTGATTTTTGCTCATTTGATTTGCGTATCTTCTCATGTACTCATGCATACTGGCAATAATTGATGTCCGATGAGCATGGAATAGTTATCAATCTTAAGTTAGCAGGTCTTTTGATGGGTCAATACAAAACCTAGTAGACTTAAAACGTGAGGCATTGGGAATGCGGGTATAAGGATGGAATCGATAAAATTGCCCTCCTGTAGATCATTGCAACACCTGCGCTAAAGTTGTGCCGGCGTCCCTGCTAGGTTGGGTCTAATCTTGGGCTTGGGTACCCCCGAAGATTGGACCCAAGGGTGGCTATTTCTCTAATGAAGTGGAACAACAATTTCCAGAACATGTTTGGAATTTTCACTGAGATTTAAAATTGCATGAAGATATTTTGTACATTTTGTACATTTTGTACCACATTGTACATATTGCTAATCAATTAATATGAATCTAATGTTCATATTAACTACTATTTATTACATGAATTTGTTATTGCGGAATTGAGGCCATATCAATATTCAGCTAAAAAGGTTTAATTATCTGCATAGGTTATCTCTGGGCTCAATATCATCAACCCTGTTTGCGTCTACAGCCTAATAATTTCCTAATTAGAACAACATGGATGATTAAGCTACATTCCTTACAACATGTCTGATTGAGAAACGAAACACGCACAGCATAGGCCTCGTATAAGATGAAAATAGCACAAATATAGATATAACGATATTTCTGCTATTCGTAAGAAGCAATCATCAAAGAATGTCACTGCATTAACCCTTTAAGGACTGGTGGTACATATATGTACCACCTTCTTTTTTGTTGGATTACTATACTTTAAAGCCAATTGAAATAATACAACAACCCTTATTTTGTTTATCTGCATAAAAAATGACTCATGCAAATAAAAATTGCGTTTCAACAAAGTTTCGTTTATCTTTGGTTTCAATTTGAAATTTGCCGTATCGTGAGGTAAGTTTTTGCCTTATATTACGAATCTCTCAATAATCACCGTGAGCACTTGTGTAACTCTTATTAGTATTTTCTCCTAGAAAATAACCTATATTAGCAAACTAGACCACTTGACGGAAGATTTTTCAATAGAAAACCGTACAGACTAATTTGAATTTTGGTGGTACATATATGAACCACTTGTCCTCAAGGGTAAATGTTCTCTATTACATTCTAGATTTGAAGTACCGGTACCTGATAAAACCAATATTAATCATGCACAGACAACAACAGTTATACAAAGTCAAGCTGTTTATGACATTATTCATCTAAGCATTGACTTTTTTCGTCGTTGCATATCCTACACTACATAATGCGGAAATGTAGAATGTGTGCAGGTTAGATAGTCAAGACATACGTACGTAGATTCAGTGATAATTTTCAATCAGAAATCTGAGTGTGCTAGTGTTTTATACCACTTTACTAATGAAGTTGTTGGAAAAAATGAATACTCTGAAATTCTATTACAGACATTGCATCACTCAAAATATGCACTCCCGGCGGGAATAGAACCCGCTACCATGCATCACAGTCGGCTTTATCAGCATGCTCTCTGCTCGATGCGCTATCGTAAAAAGAGAAACCTCCCGCCAATTGGAAAGAATGCAAAGAAGATGAAAAAGGGTGACATATCTGGATCCGTGGAAGAAGATGGAAAAGTTGCATATTGTCAATGGATGGATAAAAGGCCAGTGACGATGCTGTCGAACTTCCTGAAACCTTGCGAGACAACTGCTGTGACGAGAAGGGTGAAAGGCCGTTCGACAAGAGAATCTGTTCAAAAACCCGTCATGGTGAGTAGACACTGAGGCCTACACATACACTTTTGGATGCATAGAAAACCTCACATGATGTGTACAAGTGATAATATTGTTTGCTAGTATTATGTTGCCTTGTATTATGTTCAGAATTGTACATGTACATGCAAATCAAAGAACAATGCAAATCATAGCAATCCAAGATCAATTTTCAGTGCCGCACCGGCACTGTCATTCATAGGAAGCCGTTGTGCATGTGGACTTCTGGATGAAAGTATATTGATTCTTCCTCCTTTTGAATTTAAATATCTGATATCGCCTACTGCATAATTGTGCAATGTGCATGCAACCCTTCGATCATGTCGTAAATCAATGAAGCTGTATCAGGCCTACAGTCCTACACGAAATATATTTTCAATTTTATGAAATTGATTTGTGCATATCAATTACATAAGCAGGTCATGCACACAATTTGCAGAGAGCTAATCTAAAAGCATTCGAAGTACATATATTTTGACATTTCCTAAATGACTCACTCTAAAACGTAGGATATACTCGTACGTGTACAACTGTAAGCTACATGACAGTGCTTACATAGCTTGTTGATTGTGCATGCAGGAGGCCTTTGTTTCCTGCGTATTTCTATAATCACATATCTTTTACGCACAAAAATATTTGCATGTAGGCCTACATGCGCAAGCATATTGACGTTTTCTTTTTTCACAGGTGTCATTCTACAATTCAATTATGGGTGGTGTTGACCTAACGGACCAACTGAAGGAGTGCTACCAAATCGATCGAGGAAGCCGGGCAAAATTCTATCTGCGAATATTCTTCGACGTCATCGATTTGAGCATCCTCAATGCTCACATCATCTACCAGAAGAGAATGGAAATTTGTCGCATGAAATCCCCAACACAGCTACAATTCCGACAAGCAGTCGTTCGGAAGCTTGCTGGACAATTCAGTTCTCGACAGAGACTGCATCAAGGCAGAAAGAACCCGGGTCACTTTGGGGTTCTGGCGATCACCTGCCAGTCTTCGGAGCCAAGCGCAGGCGCTGTTTCCTGTGCTCAGGCAGAAGCAACGTGACATGCATGTGAGAAAAACTTCTGCTTGAATGCAACCCGGAATTGCTTCTATGACTTCCATGCATAGTTTTTAGCGTTTTTTTACCCTTAGGGACAAGTGGTTTATATATGTACCACCCTGTATCTTCACAACAAAAGAGAATTATTGGATGAAATTTTGTAGTTTTCATATTGAAGTGATGACAAAAAGATCCCGCAAGAGTAATTTCAATTTCGATGGCTTCAAACACTATGGTCCTTAAAGGGTTAAATGATACCGATATCTTTCTATTTCTAATACATGTAGCCTAATAGTAGAATAAACAATATAGGCCGAAGTTTTTAACTTTCAATGCAAGAGGCTATATGAGGCAAGTTATATACGAATTGTTGTAGTTAACCAATTTAGCACCATAAACGTTATGCAGGTATTGGTTAAAAGTAGTAAGCCCGTCCCAAAATCAAGTCCAAAATGAGGAGCAATGAGTCATCATACTGACTCAGCCCCCCTCCCTGGAAGGAAGGAAGAGAGGTGAGGGAGGTGGCCAAGGATCTGCTGGGAGGAATGGGTCTGAGAGGAAGAAACTGTTCCCTACCCCCCTCTGGAAGGAAGGAGTTTTCCAGCAAGGGGTGGAATCTCGGAAGGAAGGCGGTAGGAATCTCGGAAGGATAGAGTGCGGAAAGGGTGGGTGTTGGTGGTTTTTGGGATGAGAAAAGTCGGAAATCGTCATAAAGGAGGGTTCGGATGGGAAATTGGAGTTCAGATTCGGAATCTACGTGAAATGTTGGGTTGGGAAGGAAGGCAGGAGGAGCAGCAAGGGGTGGACTCTCTGAAAACGGCAGAGTTGGAAAAAGGCGAGTGTTGACGGTTTTGGGATGAGAAAATTCGTTTTTCGGCATGAAGGAGGCCTCGGATGGAAAAACGGAGGCCAGATTCGGAATCTACGGGAAATTTTGGGTTAGGAAGGATGTTTCTAGCGAAATCGGAGAGAAAAAGTTTTGAGGACGTCCCCCCCCCCCTCCTGTCAGACTTCCAACTTTAGTTCTAGAGATCGTAGAAAGTCGTGTGATAGCTCATTTGAAAGCTAAGAATGAGAGTAATGGGCAAAAGACCGTTCCAGGACAGGCCAAAATTCTCAAATTTTTTGTATTTTCAAAAACGTCTAAATTTAAGAATTTTGGTCATTTTTTCAGGTTTTAAGACCTAAATTCTTAAATTTAGTCCATTTAAAAAGTACCATTTTTTGAAAAATTGGTATTTTAAAAGAACGACTAAATTTAAGAATTTTGGTCATTTTTCAGGTTATGAAGACCTAAATTCATAAATTTAGGCGTTTTTAAAAAAACCCAATTTTTCAAATTTTTCAAAATCTCAAATTTTAGAATTACAATTTTTCTCCTCAAAATCATGACCGTTCCAGGACACCGAATATTGTAAAAGTTAAGAATCTCAAATTTGTGATTATGATTATCTTGTTGCTCAAATCATGACCGTTCCAGGACACCGAAAATCATAAAAGTTAAGAATCTCAAATTAGAGATTATGATTATTTTTATCATAAAAATCATGACCGTTCCAGGACACCGAAAATCATAAAAATTGGTAATTTTAGGAGTAGTTAAAATAACCCGCATTATCCCCAAATTTATGAATTTTTAATCATTTTTATGTCTAAACCAGGTTAAGAACAGTAGTATATAGTGTGACATCCGGCGCGACGCTTCGCTTTGCTTCGCTTCGCTTGCGCCGGATGTCACACTTTTGCGGGTTTTTCCAAATTTTCAAAATTTAGATAGACTTCAAATTTCACGTGGCCGAAGGCCGAAGGCCGAAAATTTAGGTAGTAACAAATTTTCAAAAAATCAAAATTTCAAAAATTTAAGTTGTCTCAAAATATCACGTAATCGAAAATTTAAGTTGTCTCAAAATATCACGTAATCGAAAATTTAAGTTGTCCCAAAATATCACGTGGTCTAAGAATTTTGAAAATTTAGGCAGACGAAAATTTAAGTTGTCTCAAAATATCACGTAGTCTCAATATACCAGAAGATTGTATTCAAAATATTTATTCAAAATATTTCTTTAAAAATGGAAACCTCAACGGGGACGGCGACGGCAACGGCGACGGCAACGGCGACGACGAAAATGGAAGAAACCTCAGAAACGGAAGAAACCGCAAGAATATATCCTTCGTTATCATATGAACGTAGTTCTACTTTAATAAACATCGAAAAGATGAACAAAGAAAAACATAAAGATAGAGTACGTTATATGAAAGATAAGGAATCACAATTATTATTAAGATTAGAGCATTATAAAAAATTAAGAAAGAGATGGTCTAATGTTAAGAATGTAACACAAGGAATTGGCATATTCTTAACAATAAGTTTAGGTGCTTTAACAATTGTTATATCTTCAGGTGTTTTAGTAATTCCAGTAGTTGCTACAGCTTTAACAGGTACGGGTGTTTTTGCAACTTCACTTGTTACAATGTTAGATAAATCTTTAATAACTAAGAAACGAAAATCATTAAAAAATAAGCATTTACGTATTAAAGAAGTCTATGACAAATTGCATTACTACTTTCAAAGAGTATGTGATGATAATGTTATTACGTTCGATGAGATTGAAAAATTTGATAAAATAGCTAATGAAGTAAATCAAATATCATTTCATTTAAAGACCGAAAAAGTTGATGACAAGAATAAACAGGATGGTAAGACTTTTAGTGATCGTAAAATTTCTAATGAAGAAAATGATAAAGTTTTTTTAGAAGAGCTAAAAACGTTAAGCGAAAATATAAGCAAAACTTTATTAAACAAAACTTTATTAAACAAAACTTAAAACGAGAAAACTTTAAACGAAAAGATGTCAGACAACAAAGCAATAAAAAAATAATTTGTTCAGTGAAATGTTTTTGTTGTATTCCAATGTTACCACAAAATTCAAATATTATATTTTAAAAATGGATAAAATTAGAGCTGATAATTTTAAAAGAATAAAACAATTAGAAGAGTTAATAAAACAAAGAAATATTATGAAAGAAAATCATCTTCAACATAGAATGATAAAAGCTGGTATTCAATCTGATATGTTTGAAAAAATGCAGCAAACCGAGCAAGTAAAAACTGATTTTGAAAAAACTATGAAACCATTTAAAACTCCTGAAAAAGAACTTACAAATAATGATAAACAAATTGATATAACAGATCCAGAGCACAAAACTATATTAGATGACTATGGATTACTAGAAGCAAACATTAATAAGAAATTACCAAAATCTATGCAATTTGAACATTCTATTTCATTTATAGATGGAAAAACAATACCTAGATTTTATCTCGGACAAAAAGAAATATTTCCACAACCTTTTCGAGGTTTTCACCAGATAAATATCCTTTTAGTTTAGATAGAAATTTTGTTGATCTTTTAAGAGGAGCAGATTTAAATAATTATGCTGTAGAAGATCTCATAAAATATAAAGCTATCTTAGATAGAGTTAAAGCAGCAAAATCTCTTAAACGTTATAGGGAATTAGAAAATTTATTATCAACGGGAGTTAAAGTAGGGAAAGGTTTTAAAACAGAAACAACTGTATTTTTACCAGATGATCCACAAGAATTACTAAATAGATTAAATATTTTAATATCGGCAATAAAAGAAGGACATAATTCTAGTTTCAATGAAATTCATGCTATATTGAAAAGACTGTTAGAAAAGAAGATTCTAAATGAAGAGGATTATAAAAGTATAACGGGACATCGGAGATGTCTTCCAGGGCTTCGCCCGTAGCTGAAATGTGTTGTTGCTTTTAATTTTTTATAAAAAAAATTTGATAAAAGATATTTATTTAAAATTTTAACTAAAAAATGTGTTCAGCAGATTTAGACAAAATTAATAATCATTTAGAAAATCTAACAGAGATTTTGGATTCATCAAAATTTAGGACGACGTTAAAAATTGTAACAACTACTTCATCACACACTTGTAATTTAGAACCCATTCTTCATTTAGAATAAAATAAAAATTATCAAATTGCATTAACTAGTTTCTCCACATTTAACACTATTCAAAATGTTATAAAAGATGTGAATGATCAATTTAGATATTCTACTGATAAAGGCAAAACATGGAAAATACTAACTTCTCTTCCTGGTTCTTACGAAGTTGAATCAATATCAAATGAAATTAAGAGACATTTAGGTATACCATTTAAAGATAAGAAACAATTACATTTTGCAGTTGAACCGGCAGTTAATAAATTTTCTCTTACTTTAGACGAAAATCATCAAGTTGATTTTAATCATGATAGATCATTGTCAAAGCTATTAGGATTTAATAAACAAACATATAGTCAAGGTTATCATTTAGGTGAGACGATTCCAAAAATAACTGAAATAAATTCAATTGTTGTACATTGTGACATTATTGAAGGAGGATATATAAATGGTAAATTATCAAATTTAATATTCAGTTTTCCAGCTTTTACTGTACCCATTGGTTATAGATTAAATGTATTTCCACAAACATTAATATATTTTCCTATTACAAGAAAAACTATTAACAACATTAACATTAGAATCACTGATGAGAAAGGACAAGAAATAAATTTTGGAGGTGAAGAGATTATGATAGATCTTTTGGTTAGAGAGGTATAAACTCCCAGGCGAAGCTAGAGAAGTTTAATTTTCTTCTTCTTCTTATTCTTTTTCTTATTCTTCTTCTTTAAAAACAAAAAGTAAAAATAAAATTTTTTTATTAAAAATGAGTGAAGTACTACCATTAAATAAAAAAAACGTAAATTTAATCATCATCCAAATTTATCTAATAAAGTTTCGTCAGTTATTTGTGGAAGATCAGGATGTGGAAAACATATTTATTATTTGAAATTTTAACGACTCCGGATTTTTTGGATTATAACAATCTTATAATTTATACAACAACAGTAGAACAACCCGTCTATCAATTTTTAAAATATGGATTTGAAAATAATCTTAAAAAAACAGCAATTTCTTCATTATTCAAAGAATATGAAAATTCTGAATTTGAAGAAGAAATAAGTTCTTGGTGTGAAGAAGCAGCGAAAAATAATCAGTTAGTAGAATCCAATAAAAATAAGCATATAAAAATACAATTAATAGATGATAGTGGTAATATGCAAGATCCTAGTAAACTAGATAAAAGAATGAAACATTGTGTAATTTTTGATGATTGTGTTAATGATAAAAATCAGTCAGTTCAGAGAAATTATTTCACAAGAGGTAGACATAATAACTGTAGTGTATTTTATTTAACACAAAGTATGTATTCATTAGACGGAAGTGTTATTAGAAAGAATGCAAATATATTTATACTATTTGAAATAAATGCAAGAAACTTAAGTGATTTGTTAAGAGATTTATGCGTAAGAAATAAAGATGAATTTAAACAATCGTGTAACAATGCTTGGTCAAAAGATTATGGCTTCATTACAATTAATATTTATGAAAAAATTCATGATAGAGTTATAGAAAATATTTTCGCGGCGTGATCGAACGGAGTGATCGAACGGAGTGACCGAATAATTTTTTCTTATAAATTTTTTTAATAAAAAAAATATGTTGAATCCTTACAAGATAGAACATGTACCAGTTTTAAAAGATTATAGACATACCTACAAATCCTGTAAATTCGAAGAAAGAAGTTAGATTTTATTATCATCATAAATACGTAGCGCTCGTTACAGATTATAAAACAAAACATGGTATTAAACCGTGTGTTAAAACAAAAGACTTTCCACTTTGTTTAAGAAGTTTCCGAGTATTTTTGGCGTATAATACTTTATGGTGGTTGGTTAAGAAAGAACATTTAACAACACATGAATTAGAAACATTACATCAATTACATATTCCTGTGTATATCCAACGAAGTTGGCGGAACCGAGGTTCTATGTAAAAATTCATTTTTTCTTTTAAAAAATATGAATCGTGAAATGTCTCTCGGACAAACGTCTAGGATTGATGAATTAATCAAGAAACAAATTGCAGAGTTTCATGCGCAAATTAAACATAGTAAACGTAGTAAACGTATTAAAAAACAGAAACGTACTAGGCGTAGTATTAAACGTAATATTAAAAAACAGAAACGTGGAACAAAAGAAATATTAGAAACTCCTATTACTGATATCTTTTTTGATGACAGAATTAAGGATGAGCTTGGTGATGATTTATGTAATTTATTTAATCCAAATGAAATTAAATATGAAAATGTATCTTTTATTAATGTAGTAAATGATATGCGGAAACTTTTAGCAAATGGTAAAATTATTAATTTACTTGGAAAAGTTGTTAAAGATAAGGAAAATATAATTCAAAATTTTTACGTAACCTTCTATAATAATAAATCATTTGAAACATGGTTTTACAATCTGGATGAGAAATCAGATAGGCATGAATCGATTTTTACAGGTAATATTAAATATGAAGATTTCGGAATGAAGCTAGTACAAAGATCACATAGAGGTGCAGGAATAAATATGAAATATAGAATCAAAGAATATTTCGGAGAATATTGTTATATTTCCCCTGAAGATTTTTCTTTTATTAAATGTTATAATGTTTTACCAGGTTTTAATGAAGAACAAGGAGAAATGATGAAAGAAATGTTTAATAATTTTTTATATAAAGAGAAAGCCACATCTAGAACAGGAGTAATGGCAAACTGCAAATTTTCTCAATTCAATAAATATTTTGGAGAATGTGTTCAATATTATAGTCCTGCCAATCGTCATTTAAATCCTAGAGGAATTGAAACGTTTCATAATTATGTTTATTACAATTATTTTCACGAAACTTCAACAATTGGACACTATTGTTTAATTAATAAATCTCATAAATTAAAAGCTATTAGAGAAATTGAAAATAATTTCAAACCCATATATAAAACAGTTACTGATGAAAATCTAACAACGCGTCCATATAAAATCATAACAAAGAAAAATATTGACTATGGTTCAACATATATTTGGGATCTCGAAACTTTTCCTGATCCTAACTGTTCAACAGCTCATCCTATTCCTTATGCTGTAGGAGCTATTAATTTTAATAAATTTATATGTTGTTTACCGAAACGAAGATTGAAAGAATTAGAAACACGTTTGTTAAGTGATATGATTAAAATTAAACGATCAAAAGATGAAGATGAAATTAAAAAACTTAAAAAACAGATTAATGAGTATAATAATTTAACTGAATTAGAATTTAATAAACTTCAAAACTGTGTGAAAATATTTACGAGAACTGAGGATGATGAATGTCCGATCGGGGGAAACCCAGAGGACGTATGTCCGATCCATCAAATTTTCAAAACTCTTGGAAAATTTAATTATTCGAAAGTAACTTTAATAGCTCACAATTCATCAGGTTTTGATTCCTATTTTCCGATAAAAGCTAATTTTAAATTATCTAAACCGCCTCTTAAAACTTCAAGAGGAATATTAACTGCTTCATTACAAAATCCTTATACAACTGAATGTGTTAGTAGATATATTCAAAAATCTCTTAGATTTAAAAACAATAATAATATGAAAAAAAATCACCTCCAGGAAAATTAGCACTTCAAACTATTATAATGAAATGTAGTTATCAACATGTAAAAACAAGTCTTTCTAAATGGTGTGAGAATTTTAACATTCCTACGAATGTGTGTAAATTAAATTATGAAATTGGAGACATAACACATGAAAGTTATAAAGGAAAAGAAAATGAATGGAGACCATATTTAGTTAACGATATTCTTTCTTTAACTTTTTGTATCTACGAATATAGTAATGTTATGCGAGATTTAGTTGGTGAAGATATAACTACTAATTTGACATCCTCTGCTTTAACATTTAACGGTTGGATGAAAAGCGTACAAAATGACAATATAAATATTCATTCTCATATAGATTTATGGGCTAGAAATTATATTAGAAAATCTGTTAAAGGTGGAAGAGTTTCGGCAAATATAAGAAAATACATATCGCCATTTTGTAACATCTTGTTACCAATATTAAAACAGTATTTACCTGGTCGCTGCGCTGGGAGGACTTTTTCCCCTGGTCGCTACGCTGGGGGGACTTTGTCCCTTGGAAGTAATTTAATAGATTTAATGAAACAGTATCGAGATTTAGGAGATAAAACTGAAATTTGTAAGAAAATTTCAAATCAACTACTTGAACAAAAAAATGAATTTCTAATGGCTTTTGATGCAACATCTTTATATCCATCAGCTATGTATGATGAAAATTCAGAATACCCTAAAGCTGAATCAGCTAGAAAATTTCGTCCGGAAAAAGAGCGGGAAATAGTATATAAATTTAATACTCAAACATTTAGACCTAAAACTGGAATATTCTCTGTTGTGTTTCAATATCCGAATGATATGTTTTTCCAACCAGTTCCTATAAAAGATAAAGTTAAAAATCAAAATGATAATTCTCATGTAAAAGTAATCAGGTTTAGAAATGGTATATGTTATGATGTATTAACTTCTGTAGACATACAAGAAATTGTTTGATGTGGGGGAAAAATCTTACATATTACTGATGGTATAATTTATGAAAAAAATTATCAAGTTTTACCATTTCGAAATTATATTGAAAAACTGTTTAATTTGAGAAAAAGATATAAAACAGAAGGAAATACTGTAGGTGATGAGTTAATTAAATTATTGATGAATTCGCTATATGGCAAAACTGTGCAAAAAGATATAACCACTAAATATCATTTATGGAATGAGAATACATTGAGAAAAAATTTCACTCAAGAAGTAAAAGATTATGAAAAATTAAATGATAAACAATATTTAGCGAAAGTAGAAATGGAAGATGATGAATTTCTTAAAACTAATATTGTAAAAGATGGGAAGACGACCAACGGTCTGAGCAGCTGCACGGCGACGTCATTCATGCCATCACACTTAGGTTCTTTCATTCTTTCTCACTCTAGAAGAATCATGAATAACTTTATTTTAGAAATTAATGGTTTCAACGAAAAATACATTCATTATACAGATTCAGTAACAGCTGACACGCCTGTAATATTGAGAAAGAATAATTTATTATTTTTTCTAGAATAGATAGTATTGTAAACAACTATAGAATTAATCCGTTTGAAATTAATGATGATATGAAAGAAATTTCATTTGTTGATAATGTAGAAATTTATACTCATAATGGATGGAGTAAAGTAAAAAAAATTATTAGACATTACACAAATAAAAGTATTTATCGAATAAGAACAAAAATGGGAATAGTAGATGTTACTGAAGATCATTCATTGTTAGATGAAAGAGGTAATGAAATAAAGCCACAAGAATTAAATATAGGAACAAATTTACTACATAATAAATTATTTTTACACGACAATACAATCACATTGAAACAAATTGTAAGTGATATTTATGTTAATGATCCACCTAATTTAAGATGTAAGCAAGCATTTATAGAAGGGTTCTTTTTAGGAGATGGCTCTGCTGGAATCTATAATTATGAATCAGGAGTCAGATATTGTTGTACTTTAAATAACCAAGACCTTAACCTCTTAATGAAATTAAAAACATATATTAATGAAGCTTATAACAATGATTGTAAAATATATGATACAATGAGATCATCTAGTGTATACAAAGTTAATTTTCAAAACCCAAAACAATATGCTATATACTTAAATGAAAATTATTATAATCAGTTTAGAGAAAAACGTGTTCCTTGGTATGTTCTAAATGCTGAATATAATATTAGATATTGGTTCTTTGTTGGATTTTATGCAGCAGACGGGGACAAGAAATCTTTTTTACAAGGAAATATGCAACTATTCGTTTCACACAGAAAAATAAAGAAACCTTTAGTGGTTTATACAATTTGGCATCATCTTTAGGTATTAATTTGGTAGTAAGCGAAAGACAAGATAAATCATTATGCTTTAGTGCGTGTCAAGGTAAAAATAATATTACCAAAGATGTCACCACTGTAAGATATTTAAATAACAAACCACAATATGTTTATGATATTGAAACAGAAGATGGCACATTTAATTGTGGTTTTCCATTAATTGCAAAAAACACTGTTTCAATATACATTTCTAATAAACTCTTCAATAAATTAGATGCTGCTGGATATGTTGGGGGAGAATTGTGTCAAGGAAAAAATGATTATGGAAATGGTGGAATTATTTTTGCAATGTTTATTGCTCCTAAAATAAAATATTGTATTACTGTAGATGAACAAGGGAGACTTAGTGAAAAGAAAACATTCAAAGGATATTCACAAGATAAAGTAAAAGTAGAAGATTTTCTAAAATTATATTCGGGGAAAACATTATCGACTACAGTTAATAAACCATGGAAAAGATCTTTAGAAACTGGAATTAGTATTCCTGATAAAAATAATAATACTGAAGAAAAAAATTCTCTGGTCAAATAAATATTCTTAAACGTCAAGCACCTGATGAAAATGAAATTATGTTACCTTATAACGTAGAAGATATTGAAGCTGAAATATTTTAAACAATCGTCTGTGAGAGTAATTTAAGTGATGATGATGACACGTGGGAATAATAATTTTTTTATTACATCTAAAAATATTCTAATATTTATCGAATATTTTGGTATTTTCTATTAAGTTTTATCATATTAAGTTTTATCATATAACGTTTTATCAAAAGATAATTTAAATACATTTTCACTAACTATTGATTCTTCATCATCATCATCAATTGATTCTTCATCAACATCATAAATTACACTTTTTGGTATAGGATGCCATTCCCTGATAGGATACCATTCCCTGATAGGAATATCTAATTCCGAATTATATTTATTATTTGATAATAATATAATAGAGAAAAATATTGGTCTTTGATCTCTTTTGGAAAATTTAATAACATCACCATAATCTGAAACATTTTTAGTTTTTATTAAAGATGATAATATTTTAAATTGATTAGATGTAAATCCTAATTTAAATTTTGTAGACCCGACACATAGTTGTCTAACAGTATCTTCAACTATTCCATCATTATTATTTTCAATTGTAAGAAAATGAAATTTAGATAAATTTTGATTATATGTAGTATTAATATCATGTACATCAGTATGAGATATAAATTTTTCTTCACTTAAATTTTTATAATTACTAATATTTTTATAATCTTTTCTACCATTTACACCTTTTTCAGATGTTTCAGAATCATCATCTATATTAACATCATCATTATTATCATCATCTATATTATCGTCATCATTATTATCATCATTATTATAAGATTCTTTAAAATTATTATTATAAGATTCTTTAAGATCGGGCAAAGCCCTATAACCTTCGGTTCGTTTATTATGATTATGATTATGGTCATTGTTAATAGTATAAGGTGTTGTCCACATATAAATTTTCTCTTGTTGAGCTAAACCATTTATGTAAGATTTTAACAAATTAATATTTAAGTTTGAATATAATCCTATATAAGTATCATCATCATATCTTTGAGGCATTTCTAATGTTTCTTTTTTATCAATTGTATCTCTAAAATAAACTTGACATAATAATTCTTCATTATGTTTTTTGCTCTCGATATGAATATTATATTGGTTTTGTTCATCAACAAATAATCTAATTTTTTCTTTTGAAAAAGATTTTAATTTTTTAACCAATTCTCTAATATTGATATAATTAATTATTTTAGTTTCTATCCAATCTGTATTAGTAATTGGTAACACTGCTCTAATAAATCCATAAACATTATTATGACCTATTATAACCATATTTTCTTTATTTAATTCTACATATGCAACATCATTATATTTACTTACAATATCC
The DNA here is from genome assembly GCA_907163375.1 of Prostheceraeus crozeri. Taxonomy (NCBI): domain Eukaryota; kingdom Metazoa; phylum Platyhelminthes; order Polycladida; family Euryleptidae; genus Prostheceraeus; species Prostheceraeus crozeri. The sequence continues at coordinate 270,930 of CAJQUW010016728.1, read as the reverse complement.
ATAAATTTTATAAATGGATCACCTGGAAAAATACAATAATTAGTTTCTATGGAAGATAAACCTTTAGTCTGCTCTCTAAATATTTCGGCTTGTAATTCAAATAAAATATTTACATCTATACATGGGTTATTATTATTATTATTATCAAAACATTTATTTTCAAATCCCGTTGATCTCGTCGAATAAGAAGAACAGGATGATGCGGGCGAATATAATTTTTTTAAATTTGCTTTATCCATTTTTTTATTTTTATTCGAAAAAAATGTATTTTTTTATTGTTAAAAAATGATGTTACAAAATGTTGGTGGAGGTGCATATATCCCGAATAATCGTGAATTAGAAATAGAAATAGAAAATTATATCATGAAAACTGGAGACATTTTATCTGGTCCATTGCATCTTTCTATTCTTCCGCAACAAAATACAGAGTTAACAAATAAACAATATGTTGATACACAAATCAATGACTTAAAAGAAAAATATGTCAACGATGTTTTGGTTCTACTGATGAATGAATTAAAGTTGCTTAAACTTAATGACAAATCATTAAACGAAAAATTATTAAAACTTGATGAAAAGGATAGAGAGCTAGAAGCAGATATAGCAAAACTTTTTAAAAAGATTTCAGATCAATCAAAAATTTTAATATTACTTTCTATAAATTTAAAATCTGCTGTAATTAAAAATAAACATCAAATAAAAATGTTAAAAGAACAATTAGAAGATGAAATAGAAAATCTTCCTGGAAGAATTAAAAAAAATTTAAAACAGTTACAAACTACATTCCAAAAAAGTGTTGATGAATTAAATTCTAAAATTACTCGACAAATGAAAAAGATAAATAGAATAATAAATGAAGTAAACTCACTTAATCAAAAAGTTGATAAAATGAAAACTCTTAAAATCAATTTAGAAAATGAATTAAAGAAAAATTTGCAAGAAAAATCTAAAGAAAATAAAGAACAGTTAGATGCTGTTAAAAGACAATTAGACGTTCTTAAAATTAAGTTAAATGCTCTTAAAACGGCGTTGAAGATGAATCAGCAGAAAATGCAAGTTAATAGAAAAGAAATTAAAGTACATCACACGCTGCTTGACGCAATAGATAAAGTGCAAAAGAAAATTAATAAAGTTATCACGAAGTTGTTGGACATTCACACACGTAAATCCTGATCAGACCAAAGGTCCTCAGCTTTCTAACCTATAGAACTTTGTTCAGAGGCTTTAGCCGATCGGACCAAAAGTCCTCAGGTTACTAACCGATCGACAAAGTCTTGGGTTTTAACCTATCGGAGCGAAGCTCCTCGAGGCTTTAGCCGATCGGACCAAAGGTCCTCAGGTTATTACCTTATCATACTAGGACTTAGATATATTCCAGAACCATCTTTAGTTTCTTTAATTTCAATTAAATCATCAACATTGTGGAGAATATTTTTAAGAACTCGTTTTCCTTCATCAACCAAATTTAATTTACTAATAAAATTATCTACTATTCCGTCACCCCTAGCAACTTTCTCCAACTCTCTATTATGACGTTTTTGTTCTTCTAATGCTGCCTTCTCTGATTTATTTTTATTTACTGCTTGGACAATACCAGCTGTCCCACCTGCAACACTTCCTGCTGCTGCTATGCCACCTATTATTCGTGGAATTAATGGGAGAATCCCGCCATTCTTTTCTTCTTGTAATTGAATATTCTCTATCATTGGTTTACTTATGTAATACTTTTTTTTGCTAATCGTAACAGTTTTAGGTGTATTTTTGTCAACAATATTACGTAATTTTAATTCAACAGTTTTATTATTATTACTTTTCGCTTGCGACATTTTCAATAAAAAAATTTTAAGTTATCAAAAATTTTAAGTTAAGAATTTTTAATCTATTCTAGTTATGAAAAATTTTTAAGTTAGGAAAAATTTTAATCTATTCTAGTTATCAAAAAATTTTAAGTTAGCAAAAATTTTAATCTATTCTAGTTATGAAAAATTTTAAGTTAACAATTTTTAATCTATTCTAGTTATGATAAATTTTTAAGTTATGAAAAAAAAATTAATTAATTAAGTCTTGGGATTTAGCCTATCGGACCGAAGGTCCTCAGGTTACTAACCTATCCTAGCCATCTTTCCATTAAGAATTTCAATAGAATATTTTACATCTTCTAGCAATAAACCATAAGCCATCAATGAAGCTGTGGAATCTTTCTTTTCAATATTAATTGTTACATCACAACCAGTCTTGATAATATCTTCAGATTGTGCACTTAAATCGAAACAGAAAACGGGATATAAATGTCTCCAATCTCCAGGAGTTAATTGTGATTCAACTCCAAATTCTATACAAAGATTTCGATAAGCATCATATCCTTCCATAAATTGATTATTAGTATCATCGAATCTTAATGGATCGATAGGATATCGGGTTTGATTTAAAGCAACTTGTAAACTTCGAATTGTATTAATATGAAAAAGATTGTTGTTCTTATCAAAACTTGGAGAATTATTTCTTTGGAAAGTTAGTAATAAATATCTTGTAGTATTCGAAGTTCTAGTAAAATGCCAGTTAAATCTTTGTTCGGAAAAAGTTACTGAACTAGCAGTACGCTTTAGAAAATTTACTGGAATTGGTTTGCTAGTATTTAATCTTTTTGCAATAGCTGTTTCAACCTCTAAACTAGGAGTAATATGCTTAATCCACCATTCAAGTCTATCAATTTTTAAATATGCTTTTTTTCCAGTCTTACCATAAAAGATTAATTCATTATTTGCTGTACGATGAATTATTAATTTAAATTTTAATTGATATGATATTTTATCATAATCTAAATGTCCGAATATTGGAGACAATGACCAATTAACTGTCTGTTTACTTTTCTTGTTAAATTCACGTCTTTCTTTATATGCATCATTATTTGTTTTATTTAAATGATTTGCAATATTTTCTACATCTGTCGCAATTCCTGCTGCATCTGTTCCAGCGTGAGTTAAATCATCAACAATTATGCCATCATTAGTATCAGGAAACCAACCTTCGATTTCATACTTTTTATTATTTTCACCAATTGTTACAAATCTAATCATTGTATCAATTACACCTGGAGAATCACTTATTGTTTCTATATTTTGAGTTGCAACATCTAAACGCATTTGTGTAAATAACTTTGGAAAAAAATTATTCTCTAATGCAATATTATCGTTATCTGGTAATGGTGTTGTAAAATTGGCATCACTATATAAAGAATATTCACAGTGTAAAAATGAATCAGGTAGATATATATAACTTTGTTGATTATCAACTTCAAAAATTAAATCACCTCCAGTATTTACTCTACTAGAAGATCCGGGATTCATAGCAATTCTTATATAGTCATTCTTTTTTTGATTGTAACTGACGAACGGAGGATCGTCTAATCTAAATTTATTTTCGATAAGCGAAGACATTTTTATAAAAAATAATTTGACTTTTTGTTTTTTCTCACACACAGAAAAAATTTTGCTAAAAAATGTAATTAAAAAAATTTTACTAAAAAAATTTTATTGAAATAAAATTTTAGAATTTTGCTAGACCAGCTCCGCTGCTCACGCCATTACCTCTTATTTCTTCAATTGAACGTTTTACGGCTACGCCTAATTTCTTATGTTTACTATCAGACGGAGCTCCGCTCCTCAAGGTTTCACCCCCCACAGCTATGTTAGTAATTTTGTTTTTTTTTCTCTGAAAGTTTTTTTAATTTTTTTAGTTCTTCAGAATCATTCCTAAGTTTACGAATAGCTTCTAGTTGTTTTAATTCGTTTTGAGACTTAACAGCATTTGATATTGCACTAGCTGTACTACCTATAGCAGCTGCTCCTTTTGCAGCAGATGTAATCAAATCTTTATTATTTTTAATTAAGTTAACGATACTTCAAATACCAGAAAAGATGCCAGCCCCATCTTTTGAATTGTTTCTACACTGTCATAATGGTACACTGGTTTCATAGATGGTTCGTGAGCAATTTTTTGATTTGAAGCAAAATGTTTAAGATTGTGTTTATAAATTATAGGCATTTTTTAGGAATAAATTTGACTTTTGGAAAAAATATCTACGATTCGTTAGTAACCTGAGGACCTTTGGTCCGATTAAGATTTACGTTTTAGATTGGTTAGTAACCTGAGGACCTTTGGCCGATAGGCTAAAGCCAGAGGAGCTTCGCTCCGATCGGCTAAAGCCTCTGAACAAAGTTCTATAGGTTAATAACCTGAGGACCTTTGGTCCGATTCGGTAAAACTTTTATTTTATCTTTTAAAATTTTTTTATCTTTAAAAATGAATTCTACAAATTCCGAAAATTTAATTAAATTAAAAATTGCTAATTTAGATTTATTGAATTATCTCTATAGTACATAAAACCTCAAATTGTCAGCACACCGATCGGCTGCACACCGGAGGTGATATACAAAAAACATTAGAAAACTTTCTTGGATTTATTTGGAGTAAATATTCAAAAGAAAAACATCTTCCTGGTCATTCATATACCAGTTCAGGAACTCGATTAGATATAAGAATAGATGAGAATAATAATCCGAAACCAGGTGAAGAACCAATAAACAGAGTAGATGCGGCAGCTTTCAGGCATGATTTAGCTTATCGAAATCATGACCTAAAATCTCGTCATGCAGCTGATAAGAAGATGATTCAAGAATTAGATAGTATTCAAAATTCTACATTTAGAGAAAGAATTGAAAGAATGTTTGTTAAGAAGGCTTTACAAGCTAAAATATTGCTCGGTCAGGGTTGAAATAAAACGACCGCAAAACTGTCTGAGAGCAACGCTCGAACCTACGCGTCTGAAATTCATAAAGAATACAGAAGGCCAAAATATTTATTGAAAGTAAAAGTATTTAATAGAGATGATATTTGGAGTGCTGATCTTATTCATATGCCGAATGAAAGGGACTACAAATACGCATTGACCGTTATAGATTTATATACACGATACGCTTGGGTAAAGCTTTTAAAAAACAAAAGTGGTCTGTCAGTTAAATATGCGTTTGAAGAAATCTTTAAAGAAACTAATAGAAAGCCAAAAAAATTGTTTATTGATAAAGGGTCGGAATTTTATAACCGAAACGTTCAGCCACTATTTGAAACTGTTTATTCAACTGAAAATGCAGGAAAGGCTGTAGTAATAGAAAGATTCAATCGGACGTTAAAAAATAAATTATTCAAGAAATTAACTGAGCAAAGAAATCAGAAATGGTTGAAGATATTACCAGGAATTGTAGAGCAGTACAATAATAAAGTTCATTCTGGTTTTGAAGAAACCCCAAAGAATGCATCTGACGAACCTGATTTAATACGAAAGAAAATATTCGAAAATAATTATTCGAATGAGAGTAATCCGAATTTACATAAACGTAACCCGACATTTAAAATTGGAGATAGAGTACGAATATTTAAGTATAAGAATAAATTTGAAAAAGGCTTTGTTGGCTACTGAACGAAAGAGATATTTGAAGTTTGTAAAATAAATCAAATTTATCCGATTACTTACGAAATCAAAGATTTAGATGATGAAGATGTCAGAGGCCGATTTTATCAAAATGAATTACAACGAAGCGAGCTTTAACCTTTAGGTGACGCTTTAGCTAGCTAGCTTCGCTTGTTTTTTTATTATCATTATTATTATTTATTATTGGAACTAACGTTTGGGGAATGAAATTCCATTGTTCAATTCTAACATAATATCTAGAAATGGTACTCCTTTTTGTAATTTAAATAAAACATAAAGACATAATTGTCCACAGTAAGTTGTTCCCGGTTTTTGAATTTGAAATGTATTATAAGTTCCATTGCCAAGTAATTTTTTAACTTCGTTTGTAGGTGGAAGTCCATAAGAGTCAAAATAATAATTAGAACCGTTTATATTTCTTTGTCCCGCAGACCAATGTACTCCTTGTTCATCTGATGTGTGAAGATTTGTTATGAAATTTATAGTTGGCTTATTTTTTAGGAATTGTGATTCGTCTCTCATCAATATGTGAAAATTCTTTATTCCCAATTGATTTGCGATTTTCTTTAGATGAAAATTTGTAGTTGTTTCCGTTCCATATAATTTTAAAAACTCATTTATGTTGCTGATTTTATAATAAAAAAATTTCTTATAGGGTTCCCCCTAGAAGTCCTAAGGGGGGGTATTGACTTAAAACTGTTCCAAAATGATGACTTTCCTTACTACTTATTCGATTTTGAAATGATTATATTATAATTATTCTAATCTATATTGTTTTACATATTTCCATTTTCTTCATGAACTTCTCAAAATGAATTAGAAAAAAACTGAGTTTTAGATGGCTCTTGAATCACTGCTTGCTTGCTTTTCAGATGTAGTTGTCCACAAAATCATTTGTCTTGAATGGCTTGCAATTGTGATGTCTCGTCATCTTGAGTTGATGATGTCCCCGGTTGTAGATTTAAAACTATTTGACTTGTTTTCATTGTCTTATTATAATAATCCGTCTCAAGTTGTTCATCAAAAGAACGCTTCATTCTCGCCGTTTCACGTTTCACAATATACTGATTTTGTAAAGCTCTTCGCTTACGTTCTAATGCAGCAGTGCCTTTAACTTCGTTTAAAATTCGCTGTGATATTTCACACGACGTCAAGAAATCATCAAAATCAATATCACTAAAGTTTTCCAAACTTTTTTGTAGATCCACAGTATTTATGAAATGATTCTTCTTTACAAATTCGTTGATCAGGCACACTTTTTTGCGATTTGTCCTTTTGTCGTTTCAATACGATCACCCAAATGTTTACTCATCATGAATGATAGAAATGAATGAGATGAATTAAAATAAACTATCTAATACTCCTTCAGAGAAGAACTTCATTCGTTAATGTGTTTCATTGTTAAACTGATTATTTAAAATTGCTATAACAACTATCTTGCATATCGGCGTTACCCTTATGCGTTCTAAATTCTCAATAAAAATTGCTTTTTTATCATCACCACACCCGCATGTGTTCTCAATTCACAAGAAGAATTGTTTTTTATTGCTGCCCGTATGTGTTTTAACCTATTCATGTGGAAACAGGAAACGCTAAATGAATTTTGCAAATCGATTTCTAAAACTGAATTTGAAAACAAACTTTGAAAACAGACTTTGAAAACAGATTTTGAAAACAGATTCTGAAAATAATTTACGTAGGGGTAAATTAAATGTCAAAACTTTTACGCACGCGTAAATTGAACTGTCAAAATATTACCGATGGGTAAATTGAAATGACAAGAGTTTCCACGATAATTTTAGGGGAAAGCTGCTAGATGTTTCCGTTGCTAAAACAATAAATCTCTTTCTCTCTCTCTCTCTCTTCAATTATCAGCCAGTGTACGGGTTAATTGAATAATTTTGAGTTTATGAGTTACAATGATCTTCTAGTTCACACAATTAGTACTTTAAATAATGTTGAGAATACAATAACGAAGAATGTCTAAGTAATAATTGCGTCTTCTTAATTTATCATAATGCTCTAATCTTAATAATAATTGAGATCCATTTCACTTGTTTTTAATTGAGATAACGAAGGATATATTCTTGCGGTTTCTTCCATTTCTGAGGTTTCTTCCATTTTCGTCGTCGCCGTCCCCGTTGAGGTTTCCATTTTTAAAGAAATATTTTGAATAAATATTTTGAATACAATCTTCTGGTATATTGAGACTACGTGATATTTTGAGACAACTTAAATTTTCGTCTGCCTAAATTTTCAAAATTCTTAGACCACGTGGTATTTGGTGATATTTCAACTTAAATTTTCGATTACGTGATATTTTGAGACAACTTAAATTTTCGATTACGTGATATTTTGAGACAACTTAAATTTCCGATTACGTGATATTTTGAGACAACTTAAATTTTTGAAATTTTGATTTTTTGAAAATTTGTCACTACCTAAATTTTCGGCCTTCGGCCTTCGGCCACGTGAAATTTGAAGTCTACCTAAATTTTAGAAATTTTGATTTTTTTGAAAATTTGGAAAAACCCGCAAAAGTGTGACATCCGGCGCAAGCGAAGCGAAGCAAAGCGAAGCGAACCGTCGCGCCGGATGTCACACTATATACTACTAAGAACCCTCTAATTCATATTTAAAATAAGTCTGGGGAAAAATATTTCTTTAAAAATGGAAGAAACCTCAGAAATGGAAGGAACAAAGGTGGAAGAAACGTCGACTGGGACGAGAATATATCCTTCGTTATCTCAATTAAACTTTTACGGAGCAGCCTGACTTCTTTCTCTCTCTCTCTCTCTCTCTCTCTCGATCCTGTCTGTTACAGGAATATTGTATTCACAATGACATGCATTCTTTAAAACAATTGTTTGTCTTCAATGAGAATAATTCCCGTATGCTTTTAATAGAATGACCTCGAACGCTAATAGAATGACCTTGAACGCTAATGGAAATTTACACCAAACCTGTTCTGGTAGCCAGAAAAAGTGTCAGAAAATGTGTCAGAAAGTTTGTCGACATGGCCGTCGATAAAAGTGCCGACATGGTTGTCGATAAAAGCGCCGACATAGTTGTCGATAAAAGTGCCCACATGGTTCGACAGTCGGTGTATTTTTCCATTCAAAATAATGTCGCATGAATGATTGTTATGGAAATTAAAATAAAGAGAAATGTTCATTCATTTATCTTCTCTCTCTCGTATGTCCATTGTGTTTGGATTCTTTTGTTCTTTTGTTCCCATAGTGTGAATGAGATTTCACAACCCGCATTATGCGCTATTGTCTGTGATTTGCTTCACCCCTATCATCTGTCACAATTTTAGCAGCTGCTACACGCCAATTCTTTTGAGAAATTTCTGAAATAGATTTTATTTCATGAAAAATGAGCAACATAAATGATTCCTTAAAAATATATGGGAAGCAAACAACTACCAATTTCGATTTAAATGAGATTGCTAATCAATTGGGAATAAAGAATTTTCACCTATTGAAGAGGCATGAATTACTTTTGATAAAAGATGTGCGAAGCACTAGCTCTGCTAATATACCGTTCCTCACAAAGTTAATTTTTGATTTAGATTAAATTAAATCATTTCAAAATCGAATAAGTAGTAGTGAAAGTCATCCTTTTGAGACAGTTTTAAGTCAATCCCCCCTTCTGACTTCTAGGGGTCCCTATAAGAAATTTTTTTATCATAAAATGACTAGCATTACCGAGTTCTTAAAATTACATGGAACGCAAACAACTACAAATTTTGATCTAAAGAAAATTGCTAATCAATTGGGAATAAAGAATTTTCATGTCCTAATGAGAGTCGAGTTAAAATTCCTAAAAAGTAAGCAATTTATAAATTTCATAACAAATCTTCACACATCAGATGAAAAAGGAGTACATTGGTCTGCGGGTCAAAGAAATATATACGGTTCTAATTATTATTTTGATTTTTATGGATTGCCTCCCACAAATGAAGTTAAAGAATTACTTGGCAATGGAACATACAATACTTTTCAAATTCAAAAACCGGGGACTACTTATTGTGGACAATTATGTCTATATGTTTAGTATAAATTACAAAAAGGAATACCATTTCTAGATATTATGTTAGAATTGAATAAGGAAATTGAATAAGGGAATTTCATTCCCGAAAAACGTTAGTTCAGAAAATTAAAAATCAATTCGTTGTAATTCATTTTGATAAAATCGGTCTCTGACATCCTCATCATCTAAATCTTTGATTTCGTAAGTAATCGGATAAGTTTTATTTATTCTACAAACTTCAAGTATTTATTTAGTCCAATAACCAACAAAGCCTTTTTCAAATTTATTCTTATACTTAAATATTCGTACCCTATCTCCAATTTTAAATTTCGGCTTAAGTTTCTGTAAATTCGGATTACTCTCATTCGAATAATTATTTTCGAATATTAATTTTCGTATGAAAACAGGATCGACAGAAGCATTCTTTGGGGTTTCTTCAATACCTGAATGAATTTTATTGTTATAATCCTCAACAATTCCTGGTAATATCTTCAACCATTTCTGATTTCTTTGCTCAGTAAATTTCTTGAATAATTTATTTTTTAACGTCCGATTGAATCTTTCTATTACTACAGCCTTTCCTGCATTTTCAGTTGAATAAACAGTTTCAAATAGTGGCTGAACGTTTTGGTTATAAAATTCCGACCCTTTATCAATAAACAATTTTTTTGGCTTTCTATTAGTTTCTTTAAAGATTTCTTCAAACGCATATTTAACTGACAGACCACTTTTGTTTTTTAAAGGCTTTACCCAAGCGTATCGTGTATATAAATCTATAACGGTCAATGCGTATTTGTAGTCCCTTTCACTCGGCATATGAATAAGATCAGCACTCCAAATATCATCTTTATTAAATACTTTTACTTTCAATAGATATTTTGGCATTCTGTATTCCTTGTGGATTTCGGAGGCATAAGTTTCGGAGTTATGAGTTTTGTCTAAACGCTGACCATATAATATTTTTGCTAGTAAAGCTTTCTTAACAAACATTCTTTCAATTCTTTCTCTAAATGTAGGATTTTGAATACTATCTGATTATTGAATCATTTTCTTATCAGCTGCATGACGAGATTTTAGGTCATGATTTCGATAAGCTAAATCATGCCTGAAAGCTGCGCATCTACTCTGTTTATTGGTTCTTCACCTGGTTTTGGATTATTATTCTCATCTAGTCTTCCATCTAATCGAGTTCCTGGACCGGTATATGAATGACCAGGAAGATGTTTTTCTTTTGAATATTTACTCCAAATAAATCCAGGAAAGTTTTCTAATGTTTTTTGTATGTCACCTCCAGAATCCTGACAATTTTAAGTTTTATGTACTTTTAAGAGATAATTCAATAAATCTAAATTAGAAATTTTTTATTTAATTAAATTTTCGGAATTTGTAGAATACACTTTTAAAGATAAAATAAAATAAATGTTTTACCTTGTTGAGTTATCAATCCTTGTTCAGGTTATTTTATTTCAAGTTCATGTATTTGACAACTACATTTTATTTTTCATTATCATCATGTTACTATAATTTCATCCCAAGTAGAGTCCTTTCATAGATATTCATGTACATTCATTGTTCATCTAGTTATTGTTGTTTCCAAGATATCAAACACTGTCGTGTACTGATTTTTCTGGTCACGGTCTAATACGTTGTTGAGATGTACTCTCCCATATAAATGCTTGCTGCATGCATGACATGTGCTATCCTGGTGAAATACAGTACAACTGCGCACGCACGAGACGCCTTCTCTATGAAAACCTCAAGAGGTTATGGGCCCAGCGGCAACGACGCGAATTGGAGGCAAATTATTTTCAATGGTTTGGCAGAGGCGTACACTATATGGGAAACAAGATTCCTGAACTACTTATACACAATCGAGCCGGCGTTACAGAAAGCAATCTTACCTTGCGAGCCTGGAGTGGCAGACGACAAAGACTTTGACGTGAAGAACAAGCGCGCATTCGCTGAATTGGTTCAGCGCCTTGACGAGCGGTCTCTTCATTTGGTTGTGGTGGATGCTAACAACGACGGTCGTGGTGCGCTTGCAATTCTTCGAAACTATTACCAAAGTACGGAGAAGCCTAGAATACTCACCTTGTACGAGGAGCTTACAACACTACGCATGTCACCAGAAGAAGATGTCATAGATTACATGATCAGAGCGGAAAGGGCGGCAACTGGTCTCAATGCAGCAGGAGAAACAATCACGGACAATCTTGTTATTGCAATGATCCTGAAAGGCCTACCTCAAGAATACAAGCCTTTTGTCGTGATTCAAGCCCATTTGGACAAGAAGAAGACGATCGCAGAATTCAAAGCATCTTTAAGAAATTTTGCTAGCAGTGAAGCAATGCGACCAGTCTCCAATACAGTTATGCAAGTACAAGCAAAAGGTAATCAATACTCAAAGAAGACGAAATGCTTTTCATGTGGTGGTCAAGGCCATTCAGCAAGGAACTGCAAGAAGAAAGATTCTCTGACATGTGGGTATTGTCACAAGAAAGGTCATGTCGAGAAAGTATGTTTTGGGAAGCAGAAGGGAGAACCGAAAGCAAGCTCAAATCACACTGTATCAACAACATTCAGCTTCATGGTGTCACAAGAAGCCTGTTTCAATTCCCTGCTAATTGACTGTGGCGCTACTACTCATATCGTTAACTCAGCTGACTGCTTTATTGGATACGATTCGAATTTCGATGCTGCAAGTCACTTCATCGAAATGGCCGATGGTAGACGAAGCAATGAACTCGCAGTTGCGCGTGGAGATGCAGAATTCAAAACCAATGATTCGAATGGTGAAGAATGCAGAATCGTTCTGCGAAACGCGTTACTCGCTCCGAAGTTCAAGACAAGTCTATTTTCTGTCCGAGTAGCCGTTGATGCAGGAGCCATGGTGCTGTTCAACAAGGAATCTTCTGAGCTGAGAGCGGGAGAATCCATCATCAAATTCGTGGAGAAAGGACCACTGTATTATCTCCCTGTCGACTCCTACTCAAAGTGTGCAGTTACAAGATCTCTATCTCAATGGCATCAAGCTCTTGGTCACATGAATTACGAAGACCTGTTGAAACTCCAAGAAGTGACAAATGGCATGAAGATATCCGACAAAGAAAGACCTCCTCACTGCAAGACGTGTACACTGGGCAAGCAAACAAGAACTCCAAAATGCAACGATACAAGAATTCCTCATGCAACAGAACCATTACAAAGAGTGCATTCAGACTTATGCGGTCCAATCGATCTCATTGCTCGCGGTGGCTACAAGTACGTAATGAACTTTGTTGACGAATATTCGAGTATGGTGTTCCTCTACTTCTTGCGGTCCAAGGATGAGACAACACAAGCGCTCAAGAATTTCCTATCCGATGTTGCTCCAATCGGTCGACCCAAAGAAATCCACAGCGATAATGGTCAAGAATATGTCAATCAAGAATTTCAAAATGTCCTACAAGACAATAGAATCAAGCAGACGACTACGGCCCCCTACTCGTCCTACCAAAATGGAAAATCTGAACGCATGTGGCGAACACTGATGGAGACTGCACGGTGCCTCATTGCTGAAGCCAGCATTCCAAAGTTCCTCTGGTGCTATGCAGCAAGACACGCTCAATATCTTCGAAATAGAAGCTACCAAAGAAGGACGAAGAAGACGGCCTATGAACTCTTCACTGGTATAAAACCCGACATACAAGGAGTTCATGCGTTTGGTTCTTCTTGCCAGATCTACAAAGAAGGCCAGAAAGGCAAGCTCGATGCTAGAGGAGAAGATGGAATTTATCTTGGCATCGATCCCAGGAGTCAAGCCTTTCACATCCTGAAGCGATCGACTAACCAGATTGTGTCCTCAAGAAATGTGCACGTATTTGATCAAGTTCCTGAACCGATGGTTTCCGAAGAAATATCCAGGATTCAAGATCAAACAATTACAAACGAGTTGGATGAAACGGGCGAAATTCAAGAAGCTGATTCCACCGAGAGAATGTATCCGGCAAGAGAACGAAGACCTCCTGAGTACCTAAACTATGATTGCTTCACGACAATAAATTACGCTTATTCGGCAGTTGCAAGCCTTCCTACTACATACGAAGATGCAATTAACAATGAGAACTCAGATAAATGGAAAGCGGCAATGGATTCAGAAATGCAGAATCACGAAAGAAATGAAACCTGGGAGCTCGTGAAGATGACAGCGGACAAGAATTTGATACAAGGAAAATGGGTATATACAATCAAGCAAGGAAATGACAAAGATAAGGCTGTGTACAAGGCTCGATACGTGGCGAAAGGGTACAGTCAAACTTACGGTACAGAGTTTGACGAAACCTACAGTCCTACAACCCGATTTACAACTATCCGCGTTCTTCTTCAAAAAGCTGCAAACGAGAAGTTACTTCTGCACCAGATGGATGTCAAAGCAGCCTATCTCAATGCACCTATTGACAAAGAACTCTACATGGCCCAACCTAGCGGATATGGTCAAACGGGTGCGAATGGTGAGAAACTCATCTGTCGTCTCAAGAAGTCGATATATGGACTCAAGCAAAGTGGTCGGAATTGGTTTTGCACTCTCACGGAATTCCTCGAATCGGTGGGCTTCGTCCAGAACAACGTGGATCCATGTGTATATTCCAAGGAAGACGAAAATGGCAAATGCACAATACTCTTCTGGGTGGACGACATCATTATTGCATGTCCGGACCTGTCTCAAATCATCGAAGTAAAAGCCTTACTCAATACGCGGTTCAAAATGGACGATCGAGGAGAGCTACGATGGTTCCTCGGTATAGACTTCAAGCGACTTGATGATGGCAGCTATCAAATGGATCAAGATCGTTACGTGAACGTTATCCTTCAACGGTTCGGGATGGAGAATTCGAAACCTGTGAAGACGCCTGCTGATCCTGCTATCAAATTACAAAAAGCAACCACAGAAGATATGCAAGAATTCGGCAAACATCAATTCAATTACAGACAAGCAGTTGGCAGTCTGATCTATCTCACGAGTGGTACGCGACCGGACATATGCTGGATAGTATCTCGATTATCCCAATTCCTGGACCAACCTGGCTACTCACACATGGTTGCCTGCAAGCGCGTACTACGCTATCTCAAAGGCACGATGGGTCAAAGTCAGCTGATATTCTCAACCTCGAACGGATGTTTGAGTGGCTACTCAGACTCGGACTGGGGCAACGATCCTGACGACCGGAAGTCAACAACAGGATTTATCTTCTGCCTGGGATCTTCACCAGTGAGCTGGAAGACGAAGAAGCAGCAGTCTGTTGCGCTTTCATCCTGCGAGGCGGAGTACGTGGCTATGGCGGAGGCTGCGAAAGAGGCAGTGTATCTACGACAACTCATTCAATCCCTTGGATTTGTGTGCGATCAACCTACTAACATTTTCTGTGATAACCAAGGAGCATTGAAATTACAAGCTAACAATGGTAAGCAGCATAGCCGATCCAAGCACATTGACATTAAATATCATTTTGTACGTGATTTAACTGGCATTACTTTTTCATATGTAGAGTCTGAAAACAACATTTCTGATTTCTTAACCAAACCCCTTGGTATTTCTAAATTTTCTGATGTAATACGTAAACTTCGGATTGAAGGGGGGTGTTGAGTTATCAATCCTTGTTCAGGTTATTTTATTTCAAGTTCATGTATTTGACAACTACATTTTATTTTTCATTATCATCATGTTACTATAATTTCATCCCAAGTAGAGTCCTTTCATAGATATTCATGTACATTCATTGTTCATCTAGTTATTGTTGTTTCCAAGATATCAAACACTGTCGTGTACTGATTTTTCTGGTCACGGTCTAATACGTTGTTGAGATGTACTCTCCCATATAAATGCTTGCTGCATGCATGACATGTGCTATCCTGGTGAAATACAGTACAACTGCGCACGCACGAGACGCCTTCTCTATGAAAACCTCAAGATACCTTATAATACTAGGACTTAGATATATTCCAGAACCATCTTTAGTTTCTTTAATTTCAATTAGATCATCAATATTGTGGAGAATATTTTTAAGAACTCGTTTTCCTTCATCAACTAAATTTAATTTACTAATAAAATTATCTACTATTCCTGCACCCCTAGCAACTTTCTCTAACTCTCTATTATGTCGTTTTTGTTCTTCTAATGCTGCCTTCTCTGATTTATTTTTATTTACTGCTTGGACAATACTAGCTGTCCCACCTGCAACAAATAGTAATAGATTTCGGAGTATTTTTGTCAACAATATTACGTAATTTTAATTCAACAGTTTTATTATTATTACTTTTCGCTTGCGACATTTTTGATAAAAAAATTTTAAGTTATCAAAAATTTTAATCTATTCTAGTTATGAAAAAATTTTAAGTTACCAAAAATTTTAATTAACCTATCCTAGCCATCTTTCCATTAAGAATTTCAATGGAATATTTTACATCTGCTAACAATAAACCATAAGCCATCAATGAAGTTGTGGAATCTTTCTTTTCAATATTAATTGCTACATCACAGCCAGTCTTGTTAATATCTTCAGATTGTGCACTTAAATCGAAACAGAAAACAGGATATAAATGTCTCCAATCTCCAGGAGTTAATTGTGGTTCAACTCCAAATTCTATACAAAGATTTCTATAAGCATCATACCCTTCCATAATTTGATTATTGGTATCATCGAATCTTAATGGATCGATAGGATATCGGGTTTGATTTAAAGCAACTTTTAAACTTCGAATTGTATTAATATGAAAAAGATTGTTGTTCTTATCAAAACTTGGAGAATTATTTCTTTGAAAAGTTAGTAATAAATATCTTGGAGTATTCGCAGTTCTAGTAAAATGCCAGTTAAATCTTTGTTCGGAAAAAGTTACTGAACTAGCAGTACGCTTTAGAAAATTTACTGGAATTGGTTTGTTAGTGTTTAATCTTTTTGCAATAGCTGTTTCAACCTCTAAACTAGGAGTAATATGCTTTATCTACCATTCCAGTCTATCAATTTTTAAATATGCTTTTTTCCAGTCTTACCAAAAAAGATTAATTCATTGTTTGCTGTACGATGAATTATTAATTTAAATTTTAATTGACATGATATTTTGTCATAATCTAAATATCCGAATAATGGAGACAATGACCAAATTACTGTTTGTTTACTTTTTTAAATTCACGTCTTTTTTATATGCAGTATTGTTTGTTTTATTTAAATGTTTTGCAATATTTTCTACATCTTTCGCAATTCCTGCTGCATCTGTTCCAGCGTGAGTTAAATCATCAACAATTATACCATCATTAGTATCAGGAAACCAACCTTCGATTTCATACTTTTTATTATTTTCACCAATTGTTACAAATCTAATCATTGTATCAATTACACCTGGAGAATCACTTATTGCTTCTATATTTTGAGTTGCAACATCTAAACGCATTTGTGTAAATAATCTTGGAAAGAAATTATTCTCTAATGCAATATTATCGGTTTCTGGTAATGGTGATGTAAAATTGGCATCACTATATAAAGAATATTCACAGTGTAAAAATGAATCAGGTAGATATATATAACTTTGTTGATTATCAACTTCAAAGATTAAATCTCCTCCAGTATTTACTCTACTGGAAGATCCGGGATTCATAGCAATTCTTATATAGTCATTCTTTTTTTGATTATAACTGACGAACGGAGGATCGTCTAATCTAAATTTATTTTCGATAAGCGAAGACATTTTTATAAAATAATTTGACTTTTTGTTTTTTTTCTCACACCCAGAAAAAAAATTTCTCAGGCACAGAAAAAAAATTTCTCACACACAGAAAGATTTTTACTAAAATATATTTTTAGAATTTCGCTAAACCAGTACCTAACTGCGTACCAGCTCCGCTGTTCACACCATTGCCTCTTATTTCTTCAATTGAACGAACCGTAGGTTCTATGGCTACGCCTGATTTCTTCTCATGTTTACTCTCAGACCCTGCAGAAACCTCTGAAAGTTTTTTTAATTTTTTTTGTCCTTCAGAATCATTCTTAAGTTTACGAATAGTTTCTAGTTGTTTTAATTCGTTTTGAGACTTAACAGCATTTGATATTGCACTAGCTGTACTACCTATAGCAGCTGCTCCTATTGCAGCAGATGTAATCAAATCTTTATTATTTTTAATCAAGTTAACGATACTTCCTATGCCAGAAAAGATGCCAGCTCCGCTGTTTGCACTAGCTACGCGGTTTACACCATCTCCTTCTTTTTGAATTGTTTCTACATTGTTACAATGGTAAACAGATTTCATAGATGGTTCATGTGCTATTTTTTGATTTGAAGCAAAATGTTTAAGATAGTGTTTATAAATTATAGGCATTTTTTAGGATTAAATTTAACTTTTGGGAAATAGATTTACGTTAAGATTTACGTGCGTCATCGGCTAAAGTCTCTGGACAAGGTCCGATCAAGATTTACGTGTGTGAATAGATAACAACTTTGTGATAACTTTATTAATTTTCTTTTGCACTTTATCTATTGCGTCAAGCAGCGTGTGATGTACTTTAATTTCTTTTCTATTAACTTGCATTTTCTGCTGATTCATCTTCAACGCCGTTTTAAGAGCATTTAACTTAATTTTAAGAACATCTAATTGTCTTTTAACAGCATCTAACTGTTCTTTATTTTCTTTAGATTTTTCTTGCAAATTTTTCTTTAATTCATTTTCTAAATTGATTTTAAGAGTTTTCATTTTATCAACTTTTTGATTAAGTGTGTTTACTTCATTTATTATTCTATTCATCTTTTTCATTTGTTGAGTAATTTTAGAACTTAATTCATCAACACTTTTTTGGAATGTAGCTTGTAACTGCTTTAAATTTTTTTAAATTCTTTCAGGAAGTTTTTCTATTTCATCTTCTAATTGTTCTTTCAATAATTTCATCTGATGTTTATTTTAATGACTGCAGATTTTAAGTTTATAGAAAGCAATATTAAAATTTTTGATTGTTCAGAAATTTGTTTAAAAAGTTTTGCTATTTCTGCTTCTAACTCTCTATCCTTTTTATCAAGTTTTAATAGTTTTTCGTTTAATGGTTTGCCATTAAGTTTAAGCAACTTTAAATCATTCATCAGTGGAACCAAAACGTCGTTTATATATTTTTCTTTTAAGTCATTGATTTGTGTATCAACATATTGTTTATTTGTTAACTCTGTATTTTGTTGCGAATGAATAGGAAGATGCAATGGACCAGATAAAACGTCTTCAGTTTTCATGATATAATTTTCTATTTCTATTTCTAATTCACGATTATTCGGGATATATGCACCTCCACCAACATTTGGTAACATCATTTTTTAACAATAAAAAGTAATTTTTTCTTACATAAAAATAAAAAAAATGGCAAAAGCAAATTTAAAAAAATTGTATTCGCCCGCATCATCCTGTTCTTCTTATTCGACGAGATCAACGGGATTTCAAAATAAATGTTTGATAATAATAATAATCCATGTATAGATGTTAATGTTTTGCTTGAATTGCAAACCGAAATATTTAAAGAACAAATTAAAGGTTTACCTTCTATAGAAACCAACTATTGTATTTTTCCGGGAGATCCATTTGTTAAATTTATGGATATAGTAAGTAAATATAATGATGTTGCATATGTAGAATTAAATAAAGAAAATATGGTTATAATAGGTTAAAATAATGTTTATGGATTTATTAGAGCAGTGTTACCAATTACTAATACTGATTGGATAGAAACTAAAATAATTAATTATATTAATGTTTCTGAATTGGTTAAAAAATTAAAAGCTTTTTTAAAAAAAAAATTAGATTATTTGTTGATGAACATAATCAATATAATATTCATATAGAGAGCAAAAAACATAATGAAGAATTATTATGTCAAGTTTATTATAGAGATACAATTTATAAAAAAGAAACATTAGAAATGCCTCAAAGATATGATGATGATACCTTATATAGGATTATATTCAAAAAATCTTACATAAATGGTTTAGCCCAGCAGGAAAAAATTTATATGTGGACCACACCTTATACTATTAACAATGACCATAATCATAATCATAATAATTTTAAAGAATCTTATAATAATATTTTTAAAGAATCTTATAATAATAATTTTAAAGAATCTTATAATAATAATGATGATGATAATATAGATGATGATTCTGAAACATCTGAAAAAGGTGTAAATGGTAGAAAAGATTATAAAAATATTAGTAATTATAAAAATTTAAGTGTAGAAAAATTTATATCTCAACATGATATTAATACTACATATAATCAAAATTTATCCAAATTTCATTTTCTTACAATTGAAAATAATAATGATGGAATAGTTGAAGATACTATTAGACAACTATGTGTCGGGTCTACAAAATTTAAATTAGGATTTACATATAATAAATTTAAAATTTTATCATCTCTAATAAAAACTAAAAATGATTCAGATTATGGTGGTGTTATTAAATTTTCCAAAAGAGATCAAAGACCAATATTTTTCTATATTATATTATTATCAGATAATAAATATAATTTAGAATTAGATATTCCAGTAAGACAATGGCATCCTATACCAAAAAGTGTAACTTATGATGTTGAAGAATCAATTTATGATGATGAAGAATCAATAGTTAGTGAAAATAAATTTAAATTATCCTTTGATAAAACGTTATATGATAAAGAAAATTAAAACCTAAAGAACGTGAAATATATAATAATATATAATAACTCTCAAGACCTTGATAATAGAATGTCTATATCTAAAATTAAAACACAAATTTTTTCTTTAAAAAACAAAAAATGGAAACGTTTTATTGTGTCTTATGTAAAAAAAAGTTGCAAACAAAAAGAAGTCATCAATCTCATTTACAAAATGTAGATCGAGTTGATAAAGGGAATATATTAAAATTAAATATTTACAAAAATTATTTAGAAACATTACCTACTGATATAAAAGCTAAAAAAATGTTTGATGATTATTCACATTCGGAAAATAAAAAAGTTTTTAATAGTGAAGATGAACATGTACGAACCGAAGGTTCTAGGGCTTGGCCCGTACCAGATGGAAGATATTTATTTAGCGATGCTGATGAATTTAACGAAATAGATGAATTTGATGAAGCTGTAACAGATATAAAATATTTATTTAATGAATCTGTTGAACATAATGAAACCGATGAAACGTTTTCTGATAGTCTATCCAAATTTTATAATATATTTAGAAAATCTTTCAAATGTTATATGAATGTAGAAGTACTTTATACAAAAAATGGACCTGATGGAATTCCTGAAGAAATAATACAAGGACATTTTACAAATTCACAAGAAATTCATAATGTAAATGATATACAACCCATATTTGAACAAATGATACTTAAATTAGAAAATTGTATAATTGAATCCCAGTTACGTGAATCTGGTTGGAGATTTGTTAAAATACTATCTAAGAAAATAGTAATTGATAAATATAAAAATAATACTGGTGGTAGTTATGTTCCTTTACCTTTCAGTTCACCACAAATAATCAACATAAAAAATGAAGATGATTATTGTTTTCTGTGGAGTGTTATAGCACATTTACATCCTGCAGAATATCACAAAGAAAGACTAAGTCATTATAATAAAGAAGAATACACAAATGAATTTGATCTCTCTGATGGCTTAGATGAATTTCCATATGATTATAATAGGTTAATAAAGTTTCATAAAAAGAATAAAAATTTAATAGAAGTAAATGTTTCTGAATTAAATGTGAATTATGTTTCTGTTGGTGATATTACTCCATTTTACTCAGATTCAAAAAAAATTTATTTGAATAATAAAAATTTATGTCAATCAGAAATAGTATATAATGATAGAGGAAATTACATGCATCATAATATTTTTTACCAAGGAAATGTAATATGTACTGAAAAATTTCAAATTGTAAAAACATTATCACCGATAATGATTAATCATAATAATTATAAAGGACGTAATTTTTATTATGATTATGATTTCAATTATTCATCTTTATCTTTAGAATATCAACAAAAATTTAAGTAAAATTTTACAAAATTGTAAAACAGATTATCAACAACAAGTAAAAATGTTACCACAAGAATACCACCATAAATATCAAATTATGATAGAAACGATTCAAGAATTAAATAAAGACAATAAAGAATTAAATGAGGACAATAATGAAGAAAATGAAACCAATCAAAAAATAAATAAAGAATTAAATGAATGTTTTAAAAAATGTCAACAACAATATAAAGAACAATATAATAAAGAATATGAACAACAGCTACAAATATTAAATCAAAATTATCAACAGTCTGAAAAAGATTTTCAAAGACATATCGATTTAAAACATGAAATATATCAAGATAAATTTGAAAAATTAAAACAAACAAAGCAATCAGCACAAGCGAATATATTATGTTATCAGGGTCATTTGATATTGTGTAAAGATGTTTCTATATTTACAAAAACTTCAGATAATGCTAATTTTCCCTGTCTCCAACGTATGACGAGCTTTAGAACTAAAGAAGAAATGAATAGACATTTGGAGAATTGTCAACAAAATGAAGCAGTTGAAAATGCTTTTCCTAAAGATGATTATTTAATATATAATAGACATTACTTGAAAAATAAAGTACCCTTTACTATTTATTGTGATTTCGAAGCACATAATGTTAACATAACACAAAATTCTGATAATGGTAAATATGAAAAAAAAGCGCACCTGAACAAAGTAAAGAAAAATATTTATTTGAACAAAAACCATTATGTTGGGGAATGTACATTCATTCAAATTATCCTGAATTATTTAAATCAGAATATTATCAATACTATGGTGAAGATAGTTCAGAAATGTTTACAAAGAAAGTAAAAGAATTACAAGGACGTTTTTCACAATTGCTTGAAACAAATCTACCAATGCTTCCATTAACGGATGAAGAAAAATTTAATTTTTCTTATGAAACAAAATGTTATTACTGTGGAAAAGAATTGGGTAATGATAAAGTAAAAGATCATGATCATCTTAATGGATTATATAGAGGTGCAGCACATAATTCTTGTAATCTTAATGCTAATAAATTTAAATATAACTTTGTTCCTTTATATTTCTACAATGGTTCTAAATATGATTTCCATTTAGTAATGAAAGATTTATTTTCATCTGAAAAATTACAACAACCACAAATAAATGTACTATGTAAAACAGAAGAAGAATATTTTTTAATGCAATTAGGTTGTATTAGAATTTTAGATGCATTTAGATTTTTTACTCCTTATTCATTAGATGTTATGGGAAAAACTTTGAAACCTGAAGAATGTAAAATATTAAATAAATATAATTTAAAACCTTTAAAAGGCATATTTGCGTATGAATATTTAACTGGAGATTTTAATTCTGTGAATAAAATTATGGAAGAAAAACAACTTCCTCCAATAAATAAGTTTAAATCAACATTAAAACAATCACAATTATCTGAAGAGGACTATGCAGAAGCTGAAAAGAATTGGAGAGAGTTAAATTGTAGAACAATGTATGATTATACAATGAAATATCTTCAGATAGATGTATTAATCCTTACTGATCTTTTTGAAAACTTTCGTGACATGTGTTTAGAATATTATGGAATAGATCCATGTTATGTTTATTCTACACCAGGTTTAACATGGTTAGCAGGATTAAAACATACTGGTGTTAAACTTAAACATTATAAAGAAAATACATATGATAAATTATTATTTTTTGAATCTGGAATTAGAGGTGGTGTTTCATCAGTTTTAGGTAATAGATATGTTAAATGTTATAATAAAAAAGTAAATCCTGATGATTATGGAATATATAAACCTTTATCTCCAGAAGAAAGTGATCAATTTATAAAATTGTTTAATCAAAATATAGAAGGAGTTATATCAAATGAAGAGAGTCAAGCAGCAGTTGATGAATTCATGAGAGAAAACTATTTGTTATATTATGATTTTAATAGCTTATATTCTTCTTGCATGATACAAGAATTACCAACAGGTGAGATGGAATGGTGTAATATTCTTGATTATCAAAAAACATATGATGGAAATTATAATCATGGTTATATATATGAAGTTGATTTAGTATATCCTGATGAAATAAAAGATAAAACAAAATATTTTCCTTTCGGTCCCGAAAACAAAATTCCCAATATAGAAGATTTTTCAGATTATCAAAAATCTTTAATTCCTAAGAAATACAGACCAACAAAAAAACTTATATTAACACAAAGTAATAAAGGAAAGTATGTTGTTGAAGGAAGAATGCTAGATTGGTATTTAGAACATGGAATGATTCTCACCAAAATACATCGAAAACTACTTTATCAAAAATCTAAATGGTTAAAAAATTATATAGAGTTCAATATTGAAAAACGTAAAATAGCTAAAAGAAATGAAGGTGATTTTGGAAACGTGTTCTTTAAATTAATGAATAATGCATTTTATGGTAAGACTTTAGAAAATGTGCGTAATAGACAAAATATTGAAATAGTTTATGATAAAGATAGGTTTCAAAATTCAACAAGGAAACCTACATATAAAAGAACTACTAGATTCAGTGATGAACTATGTGCAGTACATCTAAGACGAAACACTATAAAACAAGATAAGTTTAATTTTATTGGTTTCACTATATTAGAATTAGCTAAGCTATTTATGTATAGATTTATATATGATCATTTAGCACCTGCTTATGGCAAAAACTATAAATTACACTTTACAGATACGGATTCCGTTTTCTTAGAATTAACAGTACCGTGTAATTCTTCACTTGATGAAGAAATAGATAAAATAAAAGATTTTATTCATCCTTCAGAATTATGTAAAGTAAAATATGAGTTAGGAAATGAAGATTTCATAACAGAAGCTATATTTTAAAAATCTAAATGTTACTGTTATGATACAACTAATAATATTAAAACACAAAACATTAAAAGGAATTTCAAAGGCATCAGTGGCTAACCAAATAACATTTCAAGATTATAAGAATACATTATTTAATAATAAAATAAAAACAGCATGTAATTATAGACTTAATTCAAAGAAACATAAAATGTATTTAAAAGATGAACATAAATTAGCATTAGATCCATTTGATGATAAAAGAAAAAAATTTTACCTGATGGAATATCTACTTTACCTTTTTAAAGTTTATTTATTATTATTTAAATCAGTCTAGAAAAAAAAATTATTATTTAAATTAGTCTAGAAAAAAAATTTATTATTTATATCAGTCTAGAATAAAAATTTTTATTATTTAAATCAGTCTAGAATAAAAATTTTATTATTTAAATCAGTCTAGAATAAAAATTTTATTATTTATTACTCAGTAAACAGATCTTCTGTAACTCAGTAAACAAATCTTCTATAACTCTATCATGAATTTTTTTATCAATATTAATTGTGATAAATCCATAATCTTTTTTGACCAAGCATTGTTACACGATTGCTTAAATTCATCTTTATTTCTTACGCATAAATCTCTTAACAAATCACTTAAGTTTCTTGCATTTATTTCAAATAGTATAAATATATTTGCATTCTTTCTAATAACACTTCCGTCTAATGAATACATACTTTGTGTTAAATGAAATACACTACAGTTGTTATGTCTACCTCTTGTGAAATAATTTCTCTGAACTGACTGATTTCTATCATTAACACAATCATCAAAAATTACACAATGTTTCATTGTTTCATCTATTTTACTAGGATCCTGCATATGACCACTATCATCTATTAATTGTATTTTTATATGCTTATTTTTATTGGATTCTACTAACTGATTATTTTTTGCTGCTTCTTCACACCACGAACTTATTTCTTCTTCATATTCAGAATTTTCATATTCTTTGAATAATGAAGCAATTGCTGTTTTTTTAAGATTATTTTCAAATCCATATTTTAAAAATTGATAGACGGGTTGTTCTGCTGTTGTTGTATAAATTATAAGATTGTTATAATCCAAAAAATCCGGAGTCGTTAAAATTTTAAATAATAGATATGTTTTTCCACATCCTGATCTTCCACAAATAACTGTCAAAACTTTATTAGATAAATTTGGATGATGATTAAATTTGAGTCTTTTTTTATTTAATGGGTGCACTTCACTCATTTTTTAATAAAAAATTTTTATTTTTATTTTTTGTTTTTAAAGAAAAAAAATAAGAAGAAGAAAATTAAACTTCTCTAACCAAAAGATCTATCATAATCTCTTCACCTCCAAAATTTATTTCTTGTCCTTTCTCATCAGTGATTCTAATGTTAATGTTGTTAATTGTTTTTCTTGTAATAGGAAAATATATTAATGTTTGTGGAAATACATTTAATCTATAACCAATGGGTACAGTAAAAGCTGGAAAACTGAATATTAAATTTGACAATTTACCATTTATATATCCTCCTTCAATAATGTCACAATGTACAACAATTGAATTTATTTCAGTTATTTTTGGAATCTTCTCACCTAAATGATAACCTTGACTATAGGTTTGTTTATTAAATCCTAATAGCTTTGACAATGATCTATCATGATTAAAATCAACTTGATGATTTTCGTCTAAAGTAAGAGAAAATTTATTAACTGCCGGTTCAACTGCAAAATGTAATTGTTTCTTATCTTTAAATGGTATACCTAAATGTCTCTTAATTTCATTTGATATTGATTCAACTTCGTAAGAACCAGGGAGAAAAGTTAGTATTTTCCATGTTTTGCCTTTATCAGTAGAATATCTAAATTGATCATTCACATCTTTTATAACATTTTGAATAGTGTTAAATGTGGAGAAACTAGTCAATGCAATTTGATAATTTTTATTTTGTTCTAAATGTAGAATGGGTTCTAAATTACAAGTGTGTGATGAAGTAGTTGTTATAATTTTTAACGTCGTACTAAATTTTGATGAACCCAAAATCTCTGTTAAATTTTCTAAATGATTATTAATTTTGTCTAAATCTGCTGAACACATTTTTTAGTTAAAATTTTGAATAAATATTTTTTTATAAAAAAATTAAAAACAACAACATATTTCAGCTATACTTTTATAATCCTCTTCATTTAGAATCTTCTTTTCTAACAGTCTTTTCAATATAGCATGAATTTCATTGAAACTAGAATTATGTCCTTCTTTTATTGCCGATATTAAAATATTTAATCTATTTAGTAATTCTTGTGGATCATCTGGTAAAAATACAGTTGTTTCTGTTTTAAAACCTTTCCCTACTTTAACTCCCGTTGATAATAAATTTTCTAATTCCCTATAACGTTTAAGAGATTTTGCTGCTTTAACTCTATCTAAGATAGCTTTATATTTTATGAGATCTTCTACAGCATAATTATTTAAATCTGCTCCTCTTAAAAGATCAACAAAATTTCTATCTAAACTAAAAGGATATTTATCTGGTGAAAACCTCGAAAAGGTTGTGGAAATATTTCTTTTTGTCCGAGATAAAATCTAGGTATTGTTTTTCCATCTATAAATGAAATAGAATGTTCAAATTGCATAGATTTTGGTAATTTCTTATTAATGTTTGATTCTAGTAATCCATAGTCATATAATATAGTTTTGTGTTCTGGATCTGTTATATTAATTTGTTTATCATTATTTGTACTTTCTTTTTCACGCTTTTTAAATGGTTCCATAGTTTTTTCAAAATCAGTTTTTACTTGCTCGTTTTGCTGCATTTTTTCAAACATATCAGATTGAATACCAGCTTTTATCATTCTATGTTGAAGATGATTTTCTTTCACAATATTTCTTTGTTTTATTAACTCTTCTAATTGTTTAATTCTTTTAAAATTATCAGCTTTAATTTTATCCATTTTTAAATCTAATATTTGAATTTTGTGGTAACATTGGAATACAACAAAAACATTTTACTGAACAAATTATTTTTTTATTGCTTTGGCGTCTGACATCTTTTCGTTTTAAGTTTTGTTTAATAAAGTATTTAGTTCTTCTAAAAAAACTTTATCATTTTCTTCATTAGAAATTTTACGATCACTAGAAATTTTGTCTTGAAATCTTGAAATCTTGTCATGAACTTTTTCGGTCTTTAAATGAAATGATATTTGATTTACTTCATTAGCTATTTGATCAAATTTTTCAATCTCATCTAGCGTAATAACATTATCATCACATACTCTTTGAAAGTAGTAATGTAATTTGTCATAGACTTCTCTAATATGTAAATGCTTAGTTTTCAATGATTTTCGTTGTTTAGTTATTAAAGATTTATCTAACATTGTAACAAGTGAAGTTGCAAAAACACCCGTACCTGTTAAAGCAGTAGCAATTACTGGAATTACTAAAACACCTGAAGATATAACAATTGTTAAAGCACCTAAACTTATT
Organism: Prostheceraeus crozeri; assembly: GCA_907163375.1. Lineage (NCBI taxonomy): Eukaryota > Metazoa > Platyhelminthes > Polycladida > Euryleptidae > Prostheceraeus > Prostheceraeus crozeri. The sequence continues at coordinate 243,026 of CAJQUW010016728.1, read as the reverse complement.
GTTAAAAATATTCTAATACCTTGTGTTACATTCTTAACTTTAGACCATCTCTTTCTTAATTTTTTATAATGTTCTAATCTTAATAATAATTGAGATTCCTTATCCTTCATATACCTAACTCTATCCTTGTGTTTTTCTTTATTCAATTCACTTATTTTTAACTGTGATAACGAAGGATATATTCTTGCGGTTTCTTCCACTTTTGTTTCTTCCATTTTTAAAGAAATATTTTTAGACACAAAATTTTAGTTATCTGATATTTTTAAAACCTGAAAAATGGATAAAATTCATGAATTTAGACGTTTTTAAAGTACTAATTTTTCAAAAAATGGTACTTTTAAAAACGACTAAATTTATGAATTTAGGTCTTAAAAACCTGAAAAATGGATGAAATTCATGAATTTAGACGTTTCTAACAATACCAATTTTTTTGATGTTGTGTCCTGGAACGGTCATGATTTGAGTAAGAAAATAATCATAATCACAAATTTGAGATTCTTAACTTTTATGATTTTACGGTGTCCTGGAACGGTCATGATTTTCGAGATAGAAAATTGTAATTCTCAAATTTGAGATTCTTAACTTTTACGATTTTACGGTGTCCTGGAACGGTCATGATTTTGAGGAGAAAATAATCATAATCTCAAATTTCAGATTTGAAAAATTTGAAAAATTCGGTATTTTTTAAAACGCCTAAATTTATGAATTTAGGTCTTCATAACCTGAAAAATGACCAAAATTCTTAAATTTAGTCGTTCTTTTAAAATACCAATTTTTCAAACGGTACTTTTTAAATGGACTAAATTTATGAATTTACAGTAGTTGCCAATTTAAATAGGCCCACCTCACTTTTCATGCTTTTTCCCACTTATACTTAATTCAATTTACTGTTATTCAACTTCTTAGTGCCAAAATATTTAGAAATTAATTCCATATGATGAAAGACAAAGCAAATATGATATCCAGTCATAACTGTTATTGAAGACAACAATGCATGTCAATACTTAACGGGGAAACCTCTGTTCTCTATGACACTTTGTAGTCTACGTGGCATGCTCCGCACCAGAGTCTTTCAGTACTACTCTGTGATCTCCTGCGTCCAGACACGCTTGATTATCTCGCGCAGTCCCTTTTCTGAAGATGGTTGATGTGCGGCGACCTTCTGCTTCATGAGAACCCAACAATTTTTGATGACATTGAGGTCCGGTGAGTTGGGAGGCCAGTTGGGCAGCAGAGCGACATCGTGTTCATTGAACCACCGCTTGACAACTTTCGCGGTATGACAAGGCGCTGAATCCTGCTGAAATATTGTTGTTTCACTGATCTCCATATGAAGGAGCACCTTCTCTTCGAGGATTTGGAGGTAGCGACTTGCGTTGACTTTCTCTCCTTTACAAAACAGCTCCAAGCCGCATCGTCCACGGGAAGTGATTGATCCCCATATCATCACTGATGGCGAATGCTTCACCGTCTTATGTGTGAAATGCGGGTCGAAGCGCTGACCAATCCTACGGCGGACGTATCCCAAGCCACCACAGCGGACTTGCTGAAAGGTGCTCTCGTCTGAGAACATGACACGATCCCACCACTCGGCATCCTTATCCAGATGATCGCGACAGAATTTCAGGCGCAATCTTTGCTGCTTCTCAGTGATCAAGGGTACTTTCGCAGGCCTACGAGCCACAAGTCCAAAATCATTTTTAAGCCTTCTGCGGATTGTCCTCGCACTTAGCTCCACTCCAGCAATATCACTGATTTCTTTGGATAGTTTTAGTGATGAAGATCGAGGGTTCCGGGTGATGAGGACTTTAAGAACTCGGTCCTGTCGTTTCGTACTTTTTCGGAGTCTTCCGCATGCGGAACGCTTGGAGTCTGGAGATGAGATTGCTTTTCTAACTGCTTTCCTGGACACCTTGAGACGTTCAGCAATTGCTCTTTGAAAATATCCCTCATTGTGCAGCGCAATCATCTGACCACGCATCAGCTGCGAGGTGTCACTCGATCTTCGAACCAATGCCGTAGGTATTCGATGGATGACCTGAAAGCTATTGTTTTCCTTCGTAATTGTCCCTGCCGCAACGAAGTCAGCTAGATAACTTTCACCCGGAACACCATCACACGCTAAAAGCATCACACTATCAAGTTTTTCATCATTAAATCATTAATTTAAGATCTAACAGGCCACATGAAGCAAATAGTTTAAATTATCTACATCCGCGTGAGTGGGCCCTTTAAATTGGCCAAGACTGTAGGTCTTAAAACCTGAAAAAATGACCAAAATTCTTAAATTAAGACGTTTTTGAAAGTACAAAAAATTTGAGAATTTTGTCCTGTCCTGGAACGGTCTTTTGCCCATTACTAATGAGAAAAATGCAGTGGAAAGCTCAGTTTGGTCCTATTTTCCTGGGTTGAGAGAGAAAAATGTCAGGAAAACGTCAGAGTGAGAAAAGGCAGATTTTGGATGTTTTGAGATGAGAAAAGTCGTTTTTCGACATGAAGGAGGTCTCGGATAAGAAAGTGGAGTGCAAATTCGGACGTTTTGGTCAATTTTGGGTCTAGGGACTTGTTTTCAGGTCAATCGGAGAGAAAAAGTTCCGACCCCCCCTCTGGAACGAGACTTCCAACTTTGGTTCTAGAGATGGTAGAAAGTCGTGCAATAGCTCATTTAAAAGCTAAGAGTGAGAAAAATGCAGTGAAAAGCTCAGTTTGGTCCTATTTTCCTGGGTTTAGAGATGAAAATGTCAGGAAAACGTCAGAGTGAGAAAAGGCAGGTTTTGGATGTTTTGGGATGAGAAAGTCCGTTTTTCGACATGAAGGAGTGCTCGGATGGGAAAACGGAGTGCAAATTCGGACGTTTTGGTCAATTTTGGGTCTAGGAACTTCTTTCCAGCTCAATCGGAGAGAAAAAAATCCGACCCCTCTGGAACGAGACTTCCAACTTTGGTTCTAGAGATCGTAGAAAGTCGTGCAATAGCTCGTTTGAAAGCTAAGAGTGAGATAAATTCAGTGGAAGAAACGGCTTGTTCCTATCTGCCTTCGTATAGATGTGAGATGTCATCGAAAATTTTGGACATTGGCGAAAAAACGACAGAGTTAGAATTTTATGAAAATTGCTCTAGCGGGTGAACCAAGCCTCGGACGGGAAAACAGAAACCAGATTTGGAATCAGCGTGCCATTTTACACCTGAATGTCATTCATGCTATGTGATGTGAATGTCATTCATCTGAATGTCATTCAACACCTGTGTCGTTGTCGCGTGCGGTCGACTTGTGGTGCGTCTCTCAAGCGCAATATCGAATTTCTGGTGGTTTGAGAAATTGGTTGCGTTATTTCTGGAATATTTTTTGATCTGCTGGTTTGGCCTGCTTTTAGTAATTGAATGGTGGTGCTCTCATCAATTATCAAATTGTAGTTTGGGATTTATTGGCAATTTACTGCGGATAAAGATTGAATTCTATTCATTCTATTCATTCTGGCTTGATCTCTTTCAACGTTATTGGAATATCCTCGCGCAAGCATTCATCACTTCTATTATTGGCGTTTCGTCAGCATTACATCGTGCATTGTAGTTCAGTGTTCAATCGCATTCGACATCAGTGCCTTCGCTAGTAATTGTTGTAGTGTTGATTGATCTGTGTGCTGACCAGCTGGTATTGTCAGCTGATGGCATCAATAAAATCAGCTGTTATCGAATCGAATTAGTCACCTGCCCACGCCGCTGGTATTCGAGATATCGATTTTCTGCACGTGACATTTACGTCAGTGTCTTCGTGTCCTTTTGTCTTTCTGACGTTTCACTTCATTATCAATATGGTGCGTGAAACCAGATCTGGGTCACAATCCAACGAGATGTTGTCTGAGATCAAGGCAATGATCGAGGTTTCTAAATTAGAGGTGATCGAATCACTAACAAATGAAATAAAGAGTTTGAAGGACGAAATCGCAACTTTGACTAGGCGTATTGATACATTAGAATTAGACAACAAACATAATAAAGAAGCAAATGAACGATTGTCGATTGAAATGACGGAAAAATTCGTTACGAAATTAGCAGTAAGTGAAATAACAAGAGCCATAGAGTCACAAGGCGCACTCCTCGAAAATCACGAGCGAGCTGTTAGAAAGAAGCACCTCATCATCCATGGTGTACATGAAGTTCTAGATATCAGTAAAACAAACACACCCATTTCTGCTATCATGAATTTCCTTGGGATAGATTTCAACATCACTAACGATTGTGAGTCTGTTCGTAGACTTGGAAAACCTGTGCAAGGCAAATGTAGACCATTGCGGTTGATTATGAAAGACATGGAACTGAGACATTCTATACTATCAAAAGCCAAAACACTGCGAACATCACCAGACTTGAAGAAAGTGTTCATTGGACCTGACCTAACGCCCACACAGCTATCATTCAATAGACGCCTTCGTAGCATTCGTGACGAATTGAGAAGCAAGCCTGAAAACAAGGGTAGAAATGTATACAGCTGGAAAAATGCCATTTACAGTGACAATGAGAAACTTCATGAAGAGACATACTCACCGAATTTTCGGATGTAGCTTTTAACCCTACTGTTCCGTCAAGGTGGACGAACCCTGTGAATAATGATACTCAGTTAAGTACATGTTCTAGGACACTTCTTCCATCTGTACTACTCAGTAACGCTAGATCTGTATTTAAGAAGTTTGACGAATTATGTGTGTTGCACTGTGCTCATCGTCCGAGTGTTTTCGCCATCACAGAATCTTGGCTCAACTCTGACATTGACTCAACTCTTCTTCAGTTACAGACATACGTCCTGTATAGAGATGATCGCCAAGGAAGAATTGGTGGCGGCGTTTGTGTCTGGATACATGAATCGTATAGAACTCAAATTGTTGTAATTCCTAAACATGATCTCTTTGAGTTCGTGACAATTCATTTGACTGCATGTAATTTACTTTTGATGTGTTTGTACTTGCCACCCAGCATTTCTGCTGCTGACAATGTATCAATATCTTCATTTATAATTGACATTGTTGATACTGTGATGATCAGATTTCCGGACATTAAAATAATATTCTGTGGCGACTTTAATACTTTCAATACTCATAACCTCGAAGTATCTTTTGATCTAGTTAATAAAGTAGTTCATCCGACAAGATCCGATAAAATTCTGGATAAGATTTTCATTTCATCTGGTCTTTCGAACTATTATGAGAACTGCGATGTTTTGCCACCTTTATCCACATCAGACCACTACTCCGTACATCTGAAAGGCTCCAGCCCTTCATTGGATACGAAAAGCCGCATTGTGTGGGATTTCAGAAGGTCGAATATAGACAAATATATTGATGCATTGGCCGACACTGACTTTCACGATCTTTACAAGGCTCGCACTATTGATGAGAAATTAGATATTTTTTACTCGAAGATCAGAAATTGTTGCACTACCATACCCACCACTATGGTAGCCATGACATCGAATGATAAACCATGGATGACACCTATACTTAAATCGCTTATAAATCAAAGATGGTTTGCTTTTCGGACAAGAAATTATGATTTGCATAAATCATAAAAGTATATGTATAAATGTATAAATGTATAAACCTCAAAGTCAAAATCAAGACGGAGATAACGAACGCCAAGATAAAGTGGGCTTCTAAGAGTTCCAAGTCTTCGAATGACGCTGGAAGGTGGTAAATGATGCAACAGGTCGGAGCACCAAATCAAGCTTGTCAAGTCTCACGTCGACGTTTTCAAGTGAAATGGATTGTTGCAATTTCGTTAATTGTGCATTTGAATCAAGATTCGTTGCTGATTCAAGTAGCTCACCTGATTCCTCACGGCCTACAACTTCTGAGAATGAAACATCGTGGTGCCCATTAAGTGAACCTTTCGAAATTTATAAAATGCTGCAAAAGATACGCACTGACAAAGCTATTGGTTGTGATCTCATTCCACCCAGACTCTTAACAGAAGGAGCCCTTTTTCTAGACAATCCTCTGTGCTACATTTACAATTCAAGCATTATTGACCATGTTGTACCGTCGGTTTGGAAATATGGATTAGTTACTCCAGTACCAAAGTCCAATCCTACAAATGCAAATGACCTGAGACCTATCACTATACTACCCGCTCTGGAAAAAATCGTAGAGAAAATAGTTCTGAATAGTATACGTCCAACTTTGATGAATTTTATAGATGACGATCATTTCGGATACCAGCCAAAGTCTTCCACGTCATGTGCCTTAATCCATCTACACGATCGCATTACACAGAGACTAGAGTCTGAAGAGTCGACTGGTGTTGCAGTCTTATCCTTGGATTATACTCGGGCTTTCGATACTATCTCTAACCGCATTTTGATAGAAAAATTAGCAGCTCATAATCTACTGGCCGATTTTATCTACTGGATTCAATCGTATCTGAATGGGAGATCACAATCAGTTAGAATAGGAAACTCTGTCAGTAATCCTGTCAAAGTCCATAGTGGTGTGCCTCAAGGGTCTATCTTGGGTCTAATGCTATTTATCTTCTACACGGCAGATCTCTTCAACTCGGCATCTACTGACTACATCAAGTATGCTAATGATTCAATGATTATCGAAACAATTGGTCACGACAAAGGGGCATGTACTCAAAGGTTGCAGGAAACCCTTATGAGAATTGAGGAACTGAGTAACAACATCAACCTAACTCTGAATATGAAGAAAACCAAGCTTTTTGTGATACCAAAGAAAAAGAATCCTTGTTTTTCTATCGCTATCCCTCAAATTCAGAGTGTTGATAGCCTTAAACTCCTGGGAGTGACTTTCTCCTCTAATCTCAACTGGAACCTTCACATATCTTCAATTTTGAAAAAGGGCAATTCACGTCTTTACGCTCTTCGAGTCCTAAGACCGATTGTACCACGTACAGTTTTAGAGCAGACTTGTAACAGCACTATTTTCACACTTTTTGATTATGCCTCAGCAGTTTTTGTATATTTGCCAAGACATCTACAGGATGATCTTCGTCATTTCTGCAAACGAGCTCATCGCATCATTCACGGACGAGATTGCGATTGCAACTTATTCGAGGATGTAAATGGCCGTCGCTTGCGACTTGCGTGCAATCTGTTTGTAGTCGCAGAACAAAACACCGAGCACCCTTTACATAGACTCATCCCATGCCGCTTTAACCGGTCTGGACAGTATTACGTTGAAATGGCAAAGACGGCCCGCAGACAACGGCAATTTCAACTTTATGTATCTGCACATCTAAATAACATTAAATGATTCTTGACATGTGACTTCCTTACTGCATTACTGTGAATGCATTTGATTTTTCTGTAACTTGACATATGTACTTACCTTGATTTTCATTACTGGAAATATAAAACGCTTTCTCTCTTTTCTCTCTCTATGCTATGTCTCCGAAGTGAAAGGAAGAAAGATGACAGAAGCAGTAAAGTTCACGAATGAATTTTGTTCACTACGTTTTCATCGACAAAGTCTTCGTGGTGTGATTAGGGACTACATCATCTCCTTTCATCATGAAAAGGCAGACTTAGAATTTGCTATCGCTAAAGGTTACTTCGTTTTCCAACTGCTCATGGACAGTTTGATGAATAAAGATGTGAAAGGACGATTAGTTGCAGAGATTGAATTTGAGAAAGTGACTGATGAACATGCAGGCGAACGTGCAGTGTTTCATTTTGCATCCTATCCTGCAGAGACGATCCATGATCCAAAAGATTTCTATCAGCGACACATGGCGAAAATTGCATCTCGACTAGATTCATTTCAAGAGCATGGATCCAACTTCCTCCTATGTTGCATAAAACACATTCATATTCAACTCAATGTGCTAAACTAGATTTGACTACAAGAGTTGGGAAAAGCAATCATGAGTCAGTCGTCCGCGTGCCTCCTTTTCCCTGCCGCAACGAAGTCAGGGGAGAAACGGAGGTCTCTGATTGCCTCTCATAGTGTCAAATGTGGATTCGCAGGAGACTATAAAAGCAGACATCTCTCCATTTTCTCTTCATTTCATTCTCTTGACTTGGAAAGCGTGTGTAACTTCCTAAAGCCATTCTCCGTCTCAATTTTGTCTGATTCAATCCTGTTTGCAAATTTACAAGTGAGTGTCATGACTGTGTGGCCTAAACCTTACCAACATTTTAGAAGAGAGACGCAGAAGAGTGTGTGACCGATGATTGTATAAGCTTATTTTGTTGAACCATCACCACCACCACCACCGCCTCCACCACCTAGACGCTTTACCTTTAAGTCTTTTAGGGAATTGAAACCTAATTCGTGTCCTAAGCCTAAGACATTTAATTTACTGGACGATGACGAAGACTTAGACTTTGGTGATAAGCTATATATCATGTGAACGCTCCAAAAGGTCCTCTTAAGGGCCACCTCATATGTCACTGCTAAGCTAAGGATTTTCTTTTCTCCGATGATCATGAATGTACTTACTTAGTGGCATTCTTTCGTTACAGACTGCCATGGCCATGAGTCCTACTCCAACTGCAGCATAACTGAATCCTCAACATCTCGAGCTGTCGAATCTGAAAATTGAAAAGGTAATTCACGGCTATCCTACCTACAAACAACAAGTGCACTACAACGGTGTTCGACTCTATCTTCAAACGCCGGCGGTATACTTACCAAAAGTGGATACGCAAGTAAATCGTTGCGGTCAAAACCTGAGTATCCCTATTGATAATTGATTGCGTCAGCAGCTTGACATTTTAGAAGACGTTGTGAGGCAAAAGGCTCTTATTCCTACTGAACTATTACAGTTGTGGCCAGAAAAGAAAACTTCTTATTATAAACCATTGTATCGCGGCACTCGCTGCTATATTTTGCAACGCAAGTATTGTAAAGTCACTTCAGGAGTGACAGTCGAACAGTCAGTTGAAACAGAATTGTCATCGCTAGGTGCAGGCTTTTATTCCTTTCATATTGAGGTGCCTGCTGTTTATGTGGGACCTCATCAATCTGACGGTAATTTGATTTCTCTCAATTTGCGCATTGCTCAAATTCATCATCAACCTGAGTTAACAGGTCTTGATCACATTGAGAAAGTCATTGATTCTTGTGTCAAAGAGTGTCAAGAACCTGTCACAAAACCTAAACGTCGTCGCGCATCAAAGAAAGATGGTGTTACCACCAAAGAGCAATCTTAAGTATTGTAATCAGTTAGCATGTAGTGAATGTGGAAAACGCGGTCTTGCGCGTTATGTTCAAATAAAACATTGCAATCATGTTGTATGTATCTTTTGTTATGTGAAGGACAGACATCCTTGTAAAGTTCCTGCTCAATGTATTATCTTGTAATGAAGTCTTCTTGATATTGTAGGTTGTCATCTTCATAGACAGTGAGGGAACACCCATGCAGGAATTGAGTGCTATTGCAATGAGGGAAAGCGATGAACCTGTTGTTAGCGTATATCATAGATTTGCCTACTGTCCTCCACACAAAGACGAATGGTCACGGCGTCATGTGCATGGACTTGATCTCTTTATTTTGATTCATGTTGGATTTGTAAATGAAACGTATTTGATAAGTGAATTCAAACGGTGGCTGTCAGGTTTTCATATTGTTAAAATATTAGGAAATGATTCTGAACGAGAAGCAACAACACTTCAGTTGCACATTGATAATTTATGTTTACCATGTTGGGTAGATCATGTAAGACAAGACTATCATATGCATTGTGATCAAAAGAAGTTTAAAGATGAAATGATTTTTGACATGGCTGTATGTTTCGGTGAGAGACATCACCTTTACAGACCACCATCGCATTGCAATACTAGAAATAAAGCCACCTACATTGCAAAACTCTCTTCACGCTGGCATTGTAGTCTCTATGACGTTTATGAACTGTATCTATATTATTGTCAACAGCATGGGTATATGTAAAACATGTTTTTACTCGTTGTGAATGAGTGATGATCATTTTATGAAGAGTATTCTGTACTTGTAAATTTTGTCTGGAGTTGAATAAACTTACAGTGGAACATGATTGTTATTTCTGTTTTATTCATAGTGGAAGTCATTGAAGCAATGTGAAATCTATAGTCACAACGTTTATGATGGCGCATCGTACACTAAGTAACCACATGTGTCATTTGACACTTGATCAACAAGGATTCGATGGATTTTTACAAGATTGGAAACTTACATTTAAAATGAAGATGAATGATACGAAATTAGTGCTAACTGAAAGCCTTCCTCTCTTCAAAAGATTGATGGAGAGTTTACAACCTCAAGATGTAGAGGGTAGACTCGTTGCTTATATAGAGTTGAAAGATTTGCAAAAACCACTTCGTTTTGGATCTCATTGCACAGAATGGATTACTCTTAGTGATCAATTTTATGGTCGTCATATGGAGAAAATTATGGAGAGAATAGAAGAGAAGATGGAAGGAAATGCGTACGTTGTTAAACATATCATGATTCAACTGAGTGTGTTTACATCCACGACTTTGCTTGATGGTCGACACATTGTGTAGATGCAATAAAGATTTCTTTTCACTGAGTATTTTGTAATGGTGTATAGAGCAGCATGAGTCATTGCGCTTTGTTAGATAAATGAATGCGTTTTTGTTCGAGAAAAGGGGCGTGTCACAACATGAGTCACTGCGCTTTGTGCATTACTATTGGGCTCTTTGTTAGATAAATGAATGCGTTTTTGTTCGCTAGAAGGGGTGTGTCACTAAAGTCTTTGTGAGGACTAGAACGACTTTGTGCATAAATAGAAAAGGTTTCCACCCACGCAGTCAAAAGTTCACGTGTGATAACTCTTTGTCACGTAGCAAAGACAGGGAAAACGTGAAAAGGTAAACGCATGTGATTGGAGCTAGGTCTGGTTATAAAACGGACGACTGAGCTCATGGCAATCATTTCCGTCCTTGCGCTAACCATGCAGTTGCTCGAAGCCATCAACTCCTCTGCTCTCGCTCTGGGTAAACTGAACTCCCTTACTTTAGCATCGGGTAAAAATGCTTTCAATCAAAAGATAACTCATCATGGAGAAGCCGTGGCCATAAAAACTCCAAGTCATCGGATAGATTATCTAAAGGTTATGTCAACAAAGTATGGACTGGCCGTGTGTGTACCGTTAGACTATTGGACACGGCTACAATTCAATACTCTTGAAACGTTCCTGAAAGAAAATCTCACCATTCCCAAAGAAATTGTTCGACACAATGGGAAGCGGCCACAAGTTCCCATCATGGAAAGACGACACATGTATGTGCATATGGATAGACACTGTCTCATCATTCATGAAAAGGAGGGCAGCGAATTCGACTTACTCAATTGCAAACCACTCCCCATTTTGGGAAAAGGATTCTACTCCTTCGAAATTAAAATTCAAACCATCTACATGGGTCCGCGCAGGGAAGGAAGGTTGTTTACGTTGAATCCCTATCTTGTCTCCATAACCTTTAAAAATGATGTCCATGTTGATGATGATCAACAACAGTAAAACTCTCCACACACTGAGAACGCACCATCGGTCTTTATGAGACCACCGCCTAACGGCCACCGTATCAATAAAGAAAATGTACACTCACCATGCCACACATGAACATGACTCTCTCCTTCTTTCTTAGGCATAGCATTCTTCACTCAGGTTTGAATCATGTCGAAATTATCAGCATGCCTCCATGTATCATGAAAAAGTCAGTATGTTACATTTCATGATACGAAACGTCAACTTCAGATAACTCTAGAACGCTTTCAACTACGAAGGTTACATCGTGCAATCCTATCCAACTCTTGCCGTGTCATTAACGTAGGACACGGCATTGTATTTATTCGCATTCAAGAGATGATTCTACATAATGATCACTGCTACATTGTGATTCCTAAACCCTCATGGGAAAAGTATAAAAGGGAAGTTCACTCAACCCTCATGTCATTTGTGAATCATGCTCCCCATCCACATCATCAACGCCATGCGCGAGATGAATCTCAGAAGAGACATCGATTTAGAACAGTTGCATACCCATCTTCCCGATTCAGTCTATCATCGCGGTCGTCCGCAAATGTTGGTTATTCGCATGAGCAACGGTCGAAATCTTCAAATCTTTCGCTGCGGCAAAATCCAAGTCCTAGGAAACCTTTCTCATTTCGTGATGCAGTCCATGTGTTACGAAGTCGTCAAGAAAATGCGAACACTCATGCCTCATCCACGCCTCAGTCCCCTGACATTGAAGAATATAGTAATGTCTGTTCAACTGAAGATGTTAGTGAATCTAGCCAACATTAAAACCAGTAATCATTGCATATTTTATGAAACTGAACTCTTTCCTGCTGCTCTGATTCGGAAGTGGCATCCTGTACATATTGCAGTGTTTCACAACGGACATTGTATCATGACTGGTTTACGTGATATCAGTGAAGTAGCTGACATTGCTAAATCTCTAATGCGTTATCTGTATGAGTCACAGTTAATAGAATCGTGTTAATCACATGATGCATTTCGAATGAGTCATCGCAATGAACACACGTGCCCGCACACGTGCCGGTGAAAAGGTCACGCTGTCTGACGTGAGGCGCTATCGCTTTGTCTGATAAATAACGCCCACATACGTGTCGGTGAAAAGGTCACGCTGTCTGACGTGAGGTGCCATCGATATTGAATGACATGCCCACACACGTGTCGGTGAAAAGGTTGAACAAGACTGATTAGATTCTTATCTAACTGACTGGTGCTTTACCACTTCATGAGTCAGAGCTATTGATAGACATGAGTCAGCAAAGTGGTTGATGTTTCCTAAGCCAACGAAATTATCATGATTTTACATTCGTTGGTGAGGATGATAACTTACAAACTCTAACATGGTTATGACTTTACTTTATACTTCACCTATCTTACAAACTTTACAAACAGTGAAATACTTATGACTTTATTTTATACTTCACTTATCTTACAAACTTTACAAACAGTGAAATCATTCTGACTTCATTTATATTTCACTTATCTTACAAACAGCGACATGGTGACAACTTTATTCCTAACTGTACAATCATCAACTATATTTCTAACCCTACCCATCTTACAAAATGATCAAAACTTTTACTTCTTTCTATTGAGTGAGAATCCCATCTTTATGTCAAAAGGAAAACGACACAGTATGTACATGATATGTTATTCATCATCACAACCGATTTTCATAGCACCGCACATAGGTCATACTGATGGTAGCAGAAAACAAAGGTTTTATGGCTCACATCACCGGAGAAAACAAAGTCACTCATGTACAGGGAGAAAACAAAGTCAATGATGTGCAGGGAGAAAACAAAGTCACTGATGTGTCGGAAACTGTACAGGGACAAAACAAAGTCAGCAAAAGCACTGGATACCCCATCGATGATATGCAGTGATCAGGAGTTGGACGCATGTTTCGAAGCACTCACTCACAACACCCCATGGAAAACGCCATGGAGTGAAAAAGCAAAACATCAACCACAACAGAGAGGAAGCATTCATCATCATACATCGCCGGACGGAGGAAGAGAAGGTTTCTGTCTCTTGGGTGGAGGTAGATGAGTGTCTTGATGGCCGTACGGTAATGATTGGTTAGGACTCATCCAGCATCGCTTGTCTTCCCAAGCAGAGAGACCTCGTTTCCTAAACGCCGTTGTTCTGACTTGATGCGACTGTGATTTCAAAATGGTCATTTCTACTTTTTTAATTTTAAGTGAATCTAAGGCATCTTGATAGTCCCTATGTGTCACTTTTCTAACGATTGACTTCGAGATGCCTTTCGCCCGTTTTATAGAAAGCTCTGAGGATTTTAGCTTCATGGAGTACATCTTGTGGCGAAGCAAGATCATCTCCTCTATCTGTTTGCCGGCACACTCATCCTTGAAGCAGCCAAGATTCGCTTTATTTGAGGTAGAGTAAAGCGGATGGTCAGTGGGATAGTTGGAACTATCAAACTTGGGTGCTAAATATTTTAAAATGTCTTCCTGCTTGACTTGGCTAGTGGTTGTTAAAGCTAGAAAGAAGCTGTCTGCATCGCCTCCTACTAATTCCACATGTTGGATCAATGGACCAGTTTTAAAGGTGTGGTAAAACAACTTGTACATTTCTAACTTGGAAGGATCCAAGACAGCTTAACTGACATAAATGGGCTTGCAAAGTTCTACTTTGGATTTTAACATTTTAAAACCAGCAATGTCTTCGGAAATGACATCATGGTGACAAAACAGCGGTGAGCGACATAACTTGATACTCGTTTCTGGATCAGTCACGATACGATAGTCCATGCGCTTTCTGACATCCTCCATGGTTTTACCAAAGAGGGCATTATTCTTAAATTTAAAGAAGTCCTTTTCGAAAGGATTCTTGGATTCAGCCCATTTCTTGCTATTAAATTCTATATACGGTTTTAGAAAGGGCTTCTGCCTAAACTGGATAGCGCGATGGACTTTGTCAAGTTGCATCCCCATACCTAGATAGAATTTGAGGATGGAATAGTGCACGATGTAATGCTGCTTGTTCAATTGGGTGAGCAACAACTTCCTAGTGGGTTTATAGTGTAAGTCATTTTCTTCCTCATATTGCTTATTGTGTTCTTCCATAAAGGGAAAGAACATATCTGGACTGACTATGCCAGATTCGGGTGCGAGAGGAAAATCAACGGTCCTATTCTTAATACAGTCTGGATAGATGAGGTCGACTTCAAATAAATAACCTATATCGGCCTCATCTCCCAGTGCCATGATGTGTGCTGGATTGGAGAAGTATTGAATGTCATGGGGCTCTACCCATTGGAAGTCAGACTGTGGCAAAGGCTTGGATAATGCACTCCCATATAAATTATTTTGGTCTATGTACATTAAATGCGTGGTCGATCCTATGTCTTGGGTGCTGTTGACAACATGTTTGTTAACAAATGTTGAGCCACCCCTAATACCCCGTTCAAATAACGTGTACATTTCTGCATCTTGCAGTAAAAGAATGCTCTCTTTCGTCATCTTGAAGGCTGACTGATAGGACAGACCCGGCAGACTAACAAAATGGACGGGGTCTGAGGCGTCCTGTTCTAATGTGACACGTAATGTAAAAGTCTCAAATACGTCAGCCAACAAATAGACGTCTAATTTTAAGTCGGCAAACATGTAGTCACCACAAATGTGACACCTAAATTCTAACCATGCTTGCTCTGCATGCCTATAGTCATCCAGCGAACAGTCCTCACCCGTCAAATCATTTTTAAATTCATCGATGGACGGAAGGGATGTCTACTTCAATGTATCCATTGAACTAAAATAACTATAAGGAAACACCTCTTTCCGTCGCATCAGACTGTCACTTATGTTGGGATAGTCTTTCTTTAAATGTTGAGTGAGGGGAAGTGTTTCTAAATTATTAGCCAACGCGGCTAAGGAAGAAGACATAAATTGAAAACTATCTAGAAACTTTATGTCATAGAAGACAGGCTTCCCCTCCTTCGTCTTATCGACTTGTACTTTGGCAGTGATGCACATAAATTTTTCCTTACTTTGTGCAATCACTTTGGATGATCAGGATTTCATTTTACCGAATCCATGGCGAATGATGATGTGAGCATCATAACATTTATAGTTATGAAAGATGACGGGGAGCGTTTGCCGTTCGAGCCTAAGTTTCATATTACATTTACTGCATAAGGCAGACCTAAATTTACCACTGAGATGGCAATGGTCCCTCACTTTCTTATGTTGCTGATCATCAAAGGATGAACAGCAGCGGGGACATTCCGTGGTCCTATCAAATTTGAATTTATCGGCTTCTGTGAAGCACATGGGTTTCCTAGTCAGCTCCGTTTCATAGCGTTGATGAAAACGGGCTTTCCTATCTAAAAAGTTGAGGAAGTTTTCAACGCACTCCTCGCCTTGCCACACATGTATATTATTTCGATTCCTATAATATGGATGCCGAACTTCATAACAGGCTGCTGGCTCATGACTTAGGTCTTCTTGTTCAATATAACATTCAATGTCCGCATAGATGGTACATATGGGACTGAGCTCATTGCCGTTTTCCTCATACCTATAAAATTTATCTTTGGGCATGACTTCCATTTGAAGTTTACCCCGAGAGCACCACTCGTAGTGCTGTTCAAAATATGGTTTAGATGTGAAACGCCGTGTGCAGCGATCACAGTAATAATGTTTGTTATCATAACTTTGCTGGTGGCGATGCAATCTAGAAATTTTGGGAATGCCACAATAATGCCATTCTGGGTGGTTGTCGCTATAGACTAGGAGAAGATTGACAACCCAGTCGAAGTTACTTTGGCGGTTGTTATATCTAACGCCCTTAAGACCTTTTTCCCAGAGATGGACGACGATCTTACTGTTATTGAGTTTTTCAAATTGGGCGATGCCTTTAAAATCTAGTGTGTTTACATCTAGCCTGTCAAACCTAAGTTCATCCTCCCATTCACAATACTTGGTGACTCTTTGATGATGTATACCTATATCATTATAGTGAAGAATGGAGAGGACGGCATACTTGAAACACTGGGACTGACACTCTACATTGATGACAGCCTTTTTGTCAGCCAGTGCTTTGGGGAGGGTGAAACAACCGCTCCCTTGCAAATTTTCTAAAAGATTTATTTTAATGTCTACTTTCTCTATCCCATCAAAGACCAGACCGCTGTCTCTTTCATTAAATTTATTTAAATTGCTGACGAGATAGGTCGCATGTCTCTCTATCCACTCGTTTACATCACCTATGAGATCAGCAGCACAGGAGGATATCCTAATGGCCATTGTTGACTCTACTTCTCCCGTGCTACTGTCTACTTTATTGAAACGAGCAGTGAGATAGAACATACCTTTGAGAAAAAATCTATCTAAGCTTGCCAACATTTGATGAATTAAGCCTATATTATTCATCAAGAAAGGATGAATATCTTGCACAGCTTCAGAGCTTTCTAACTCATAGTAGCGAACGAGCCTCTCAAGGGAAAACTTGCTCAGCCTTAGAGTGACGTTGTTGTCAGTGTAAAGCTCAGTGGAATGTGTGTGACAGAGTGTGTGCGAAGAAAGAACAAACTCTGTAGGAAAGATCTTCTGACACGAAGAACAGGAAAAGCCGACATGCGAAGAAGGATGTTTCCTACCTGATGACGTTGGTGGTTGCCTCACACTGCCACAGGAACCGCCTTCGATGTGGACTCGCAAGTTGGTGTTGTTGTAGAAGGTGCGTCCACAACCTTCACACCTGGGTCGTTGAGGGATCGGTCGGCGCTTTCCTCCTCTGCAGGCATTGCCAGCGGTGTGACGTCTCATGTTGAAGGCTGAGGAGAAGACCCTGTCACATCGCTGGCATCGAAAGTCACTCTCCTCTCCGACTATCTCCAACTCCTCCTGCTCCAACAGTCTCTGCACCGACTTGGCGGAGAGGAGAGGGAGGTCGTTTGCTGAAGGTGGTGGTGGCGATGCTGGGATGACGATGGGACGGGAGGGAACGTCGCCGTCCAGGAGATAGACCGCCAGATCTGTTGAGAAAAAGAGAAAAGAGATTAGTAACATGATCATAATTTCAAGTTTGAAGTCTCATCCCCCTATTTCCCAATCACAGTTACTTGCCATCTAATGAATTGATTTCCGGCAACAGCGATGGACGCGGGGGAGGCAGGAGTGGGACGCGAGCCGAGGGTGGAAGGATCCTGGGCTTCGGTGTCGGAGGGACGTGGTGACAAGGAGCAGGGACTGGTGCAGGGACGAGTACAGGGAGCGGAGCAGGTGGTGGAGGTGGGGCGATGACAATGCCCGAGGAAGGAGTCGCACCTTGAGCGGAGGTAGATTGGTGGGAAGGTAGGGCCGGAAATTCCTCGCGGTATTTATGCCTCGCGGCTTCTTCCCACTTTTTCGTCTTGGTCAAGTCTGTAGAGAGGAAAGAGAGATTAGATATTGAGACAAGAATGATGCACAGGATCTGAAACAGCCTAAACTTGAGATGTTAAAGATACTTACACTTGCCAAGCCGCTCATAGGCTTCCCCGATTGTTCCTTGGGGTACGGGTTCCCCATTACGAACACATTCATGCACTGAAAAAGAATGGCAGCAAAGATAAGCAGAGCTAAAATTTGGATTCGGTTTGAATATGAACAAAATAAGGGAGGGGCTCTTGATTTTAATGAGGATGTCTACCCTAATGATGTTAGTAATAGAGTGATACTTGATACAAATACTTACATTGCTCGATGGTAACCTCTTCCATCTCAGCAGCAATACGGTAATTTTCAACTTTGTTGAATTCCATTTTCTTGGTAGGATGTATTAATTGTTAAACTTCAATCACTGAAAAGGAAAGATGAGAATCGTTTCATTTGCCTAGTCAACGTTTATCATGGGAACAATCATTGAAGTGACATCTAATGAATTACATTTCACTCTACTCCATGTCATAAAAACTAACCTTTGTCGAATGGCTGAAGCAATCTGACCTGGCGAGAGAAAGCGTCACGTTGAGTATGAAGTCGAACGCCCAGCATGAGCAACGGCTCAGAGGTTTCGGTCTAACAAACGACGAACAACCCGTGCAACGCAATCCCTCTACGGCAGTACCCGCCGTCCCGAAGGAACGCTCGAGCAAATGAGGTATTACGGCGATTATATGTTTTATGAGCAGTAGATATGATAGCAAGAGACTATTCAACTTGATAGCAAGTCAAAACGACCTCATAGCAGGAGCTCACCGACACTCACGTTGTGAAAGATAAATGTGAAGAGCAGAGCTGGTGCACTGCCTTTTATAAGATTTTCCTAAGCGGTGAATGGATGAGACCTCTCGTCCAATCACAGATGAGCTAGAGTTCCGGATGTGCGCACACACATTTGTGACGCATTATTGAAATCGTGTTAGGCAAAAATGTTGTTTAGCAATAGACTCAACCATGGCGCCCGAAGTCAATACATTGAAACATGATGATTGCAAGATTCGTTTTCATCAAGAGTGCTTCGGAGTCTTAATACAAGATTGCATCCTTGAGTTTCAAAGGGAGGAGACAGAATTGGAAGCATGTTTAGACTACACACGAGAAATATTTACGGAATTGATATCTTATTTCAAAGACAGTCTCATCAAGGCTCACTTAATTGCACTTGTCAATTACACTAATTTCCACAAGGTGAAGCAGCGGAAAGTGTTGACTTTCAATTTCGTTCCTATGGACAAGAATATGTTAGTGATGCTTCTGAGTTTTATACACGACATCTGCGGAAGATTATTTCTCGGATGGACAACTTTCATGGTTACGGCGATCATTTGCGTCTGAATGAAATAAACCATATTGTCATTGTTATTAGTAAAATAGGTTTCAATGATATTAAATCAAAGACCAAATAAAGTATTTTTTCATGACGACTTTTTGCTAACTATACTTTAGAGGTAATGAGTCTCTACTGATACCATGTAGTTGATTTCTATAAACGATAGACTTGTTACCCTTCGTGGTAGTGTTATTCATCAATGGTTTATCATGTTGAGTTCAATCTTTGAAATAACTATATTTGGAACATCACATGTGTCCCTATGTTTTTCTGCTGATTTTACTAACTTACGTTTTCTTCAATACTTGTATAGCAATCGACTGCGATACAGTAAAGCAACGTTCAGAGCTTCTTCACTACTGAAGAGAGAAAGAAGTCTGATGTGTTGCATGTGGTGCAAAGGTGGCCTCCCATTTCATTCCATATCATCATTTATTCTTCCCCTCTTCATTCCATATCCGAAGATATGTGGCGGGCTTGGGACCGCTTTATCTGCATTAGAAGAATGGCCCTTAAGATGGCCCATGGGGCGTTCTCCGTCCACCGACACTGCTCTCTCTTCATCGACTATTGCAAGAACTCTGAAAGAAAAAGAATAGAAGATTAGAGGCGGTAAGGAAATGATCATGTTGAAGCAACTTACTCGGCTTTTTCTTTGCAACTTTCCGTACGACAAAGTCTTCCAAATCGCCATTCATTTTGATAGATAAGTGGAGACATCGCACACCTTTGTCTTCATAACAAGTTTGAGTCGCATTCGAATCGTCCGTGAGGGTCGGCACATCACAACTGTTGTTTTCAAAGAGGGGAAGGTGGACCTCATACACTCTCTTCCTCTTCACTTTTCTCTCAACCTCTCGCAACTTTTCCACTTTACTCCCCAACTGTCTGTTGATCACGTTCGTCTCTTCCACTTCCTTCACCACACCTCGTATCCGCTCCACCTCATTCTTCTCATGCATCAACTCCGACTCTAAGCCCTCAACCGCCTTCACTCGCTTCATCATTCCACTCCTTTCATTCAACCACTCCTGCTCCTTCACTCGCATCTCCTCGAACTCCTCTCTCATCACCTTCATACCCTCAACCTTAGCCTTCAGCTCTTCATTCTCCTTCAAAACTTTTCTATTCACACTCTTCATACCCAGCATACGATCCTTCAACCTCATAAACGCCTCATATCATGCACCTCTTTCCTAGGCGATGATGTCGCTACAGGCTCAGCCACCTCACCATCCAACTCCTCAGACAACTCACTCCCAAACATTGAGAGCATCATCTTCCTAGTCTCATCACTCGCCAGCTCAATCACTCCTTCTACCTCTACTTCCTCTTCTCTCACCACTACCTCCCGTTCCTTCGCTACAGCACCCTCAATACTTTTAACTGCTGCATCCAAGTCCTCCTTCGCCTTAATTAATTCCTTCATCCACATACGAAACGACTGCGCTCCAATGTTTCCGGATGGGCAAGATTCGTGCGCCTTCCGGAAACCCTCAACATCATCCTCATCACACACCACCCTATGATGAACACAGACCTTAAAAATATGCACTCCCTAATGTTAGTCCAGCGTCCCCTCTTTGATATGCTTTCGGTGTTCGCTGCCCCTTGTCAATCTACCGCAGGAGCTTTGTGTAATCATAAAACGCGGAGTTTTAGTCATGATAATTCTGTAAAGATAGAGTAAAATTTGATAGCAAGTGTTTATAGGATACTACTTGCTGATATGCATTGAAAGACTAAGTCACCAAACATTTGATAGCAAACGTTGGAATAAAATCGTCAACCAAATTGAAAGAGTATGATTCCTAGTTTTATCCTAAAACCCAAAGTTTGACAGCAAACCTTGTAAGAGCACTCACCGTTCGTCTTGCAACTTAAAACAGGAGTGAAGACTAGAGAAAAGTCGCGGTTTATATACCCAACGAGCACAAAGCCGTGATTCAGACCTTCCTTATTTGGCCATGCATTTGACATGACAACAGCGGTTTTACCATGTATGGGCATCGGCAGTCACCGTGCTTTCAGTTACCAACTCCCAACACAAAGACGGGTTACCCTATGACGCCAAAAGGTTTGACGTCAATGCCTGCAGTAACCATCTCCTTTTTACCAAGTTACAATGACAAACGATAGACGTTGCCAACCCTGAGTTACTCAGGCTAGACGAAGAAGGCCTGATAGCAAGCCAGCAACCGTTTAGGTGTTAAGCTCTTGAATCCGTTACAGGCATTACTCAGAGGGGATCTTATCCCAGCTCCAAGGCCTCGACCCACAAATCCAACCTCGGGCGGACAGAGCGTGCGTCATGTCACTGTGTTGGTATCCGGGTCCCGATTTTGACATAAAAACCGGTGGAGTTATTTACAAGAGGAGACATCTCAAGTCGTTGCTTTGATCAGCTTGATAGCAAGCCGAAGAGAGGGATAGCAAGCCGTGATTCACCAGCGTTTTGCAATGGAGATGTTTAGAGGCCACCCATGACAAGATAGCTAAGACTCAACCGATTGGCGTTCAAAGTGCTACGTTGAGAACTGTGTCAAATGCCCAACATGAGACATGAGTTGCCCCAGCGGTTTCGGTCTAAAATATGACACACTCCCTTGCCACACTTATCACTACGGCATCATCCGCCGTCTCGAAGGAACACCCTGTCAGTGGAATATTACAGCAAAACTCTCCGTGACTTGTTCGCTTGCATTATGTAAAGACATGAGAAGACTGGATCAGACATCATGACAAATCCTTTAGTTGACTTCAGCAGGGTCGAAAACCCCAGAAAACCTCCAAAAATAGTGAATTCAAATTTTTCAACTTTTTAGCACTACTTATAAAATTTATAAGTAAGATGCCACCATAGGTCTGATCAATAGCGATCGAACCTTTTTTGAATCAAGTCAAACGAAAATGTAGAAGCAAAGTTACAAGCCCTTAAAGTTTTGGAGTCTTTTATGGCCTAGAGACGAAGGCCATCTCCTGGGAACCTCTAAGTCTGACGCCTTAGCTGATATCAGCATTGAAATTTTCTAAGTCGGTTTCTTACAGAAACCCGAAATTTGGAAAGTCCGATGCTATCATCGGAGCTCAGAGAGACGACCTGCCTCTGACAATCGCTCTCCTCTTAATGAAAAGTCGCTGTCGGTTCCCCGCTCATAAAGTTTGTGGCGATCAGCTGATGACGTAATATTCATCATCCAAATCTTTAAACACGTTTATCTCAGGTTCTACTGCTCCGATTGGCTTGCAGCTCACCCTCTAGATGCAGCATGGCATGCTGATTCCAAATCCACTCTCTGTTTTCCCGTCCGAGGCTTGGTTCACCCGCTAGAGCGATTTTCATAAAAATTCTAACTCTGTCTTTTTTCGCCAATGTCCAAAATTTTCAATGGCGTTTCACATCCAAAAGAAGGCAGATATGAACAGACAGTGTCTTCCACTGAATTTGTCTCACTCTTAGCTTTCAAATGAGCTATTGCACGATTTTCTACGATCTCTAAAGCCAAAGTTGGAAGTCTCGTTCCAGAGGGGGGGGGGTCGGAACTTTTTCTCTCCGATTGAGCTGAAAACAAGTCCCTAGACCCAAAATTGACCAAAACATCCGAATTTGCACTCCGTTTTCCCATCCGAGACCTCCTTCATGTCGAAAAACGGACTTTCTCATCCCAAAACGACCAAAACCTGCCTTTTCCATCTCTGACGTTTTCCTGCCATTTTCCTCCCTAAACCCAGAAAATAGGACCAAACTGAGCTTTCCACTGCATTTTTCTCACTCTTAGCTTTCAAATAAGCTATCACACGACTTTCTACGATCTCTAGAACCAAAGTTGGAAGTCTGACAGGAGGGGGGGAACGTCCTCGAAATTTTTTCTCTCCGATGTGGCTGAAAACATCCTTCCTAACCCAAATTTCACGTAGATTCCGAATCTGGACTCCGTTTTCCCATCCGAGGCCTCCTTCATGCCGAATTCCGACCTTTCTCATCCCAAAACCATTAACACCTGCTTTTTTCCAACTCTGCCGTTCCACCCCTTGCCTCTCAGGAAAACTCCTCTTGCCTTCCTTCCCAACCCAACATTTCACGTAGATTCCGAATCTGAACTCCAATTTCCCATCCGAACCCTCCTTCATGATGATTTCCGACTTTTCTCATCCCAAAAACCACCAAAACCCACCTTTTCTCACTCTATCCTTCCCATATTCCTACCCTTCTCCCTTCCGAGATTCCACCCCTTGCTGGAAAACTCCTTCCTTCCAGAGGGGGGTAGGGAACAGTTTCTTCCTCTCAGACCCATTCCTCCCAACACATCCTTGGCCACCTCTCTTCCTTCCTTCCAGAGGGGGTAGGGACCAGTTTCCTCCTCTCGCACCCATTCCTCCTAACACATCCTTGGCCACTTCCTTCCTCTCGCCAGAGGGGGGGGGCTGAGTCAGCATGATGACTCATTGCTCCTCATTTTGGACTTGATTTTGCAACGGGATGACTACTGTTAAATGCATTACATTTTCTCATGTATTATTTCGCGCAAAAAATTCTGTCTAACACAATATGCATTGCATCTAGTTTAATGGATTAAATTCAAATATAAAATCATAATGGTAATCAAAGCATAGTTTAACCCTCAGAGACCTAAGGGGGGGTCCAGTGGACCCCTTATACAAATTCTTAGTTTACCTGCTTAGATCGATATGAAATCATTAGGAAAGTTGATTTTAAATAGAACAATGATGTAGCAATTCGATATAATTAATTATCTGAGTGTCTTTCAGCCTTCTCAGTAAATACATGCGAAAATGTGGTGATTTTGCAATTCAGCGACATTTAACACAATATCAGTTTTGCAAGGAGTCGATTTTACGATGTTTGCTGTCTCCGTAAAACCTCGGATAGTCTATTTTAATGAAATTGATTTATTCCATGCAGCATCACCCTTAAATTCGCCCATTTTTAAAATTTCTACCATACTAATCGAATATAAGCCTGAACTGAGCCATAATTGCTGCATTTCAAAACTCTCAAAACAGCTGTGGAGATCTTAAACTCATCAATTACTGCTGTGAAAACTTTACCAACAGTCTGCTTTTAGTGTTGAAGTATGAATATATAGACATCTTTCATTTTGAACATTGAGGCCTTATGACTTTTCATGTGTGACAGCGTGATGGAAGATGGAAGACGCCTTATTCTATGTGACATCGGTCTTAGACTTGCGTGAAATGGAATCGAGTTCAATATTGTCAGCTTGACTCCTAAATGTCAATGTCTTGCTACTTACAATGCAGTAATAAGTGCCATTCAACTTATGAGCGATTTATATTGACAAGAAGCCTTAGATCAACGTAATCCTTTTAAATTGCAAAATTCAAGATGAAGCTGTAGTTCAATTTTTAAATGAATTATACTAAGCGAAACCTGATGTTCTCAAAGATTATTTTTCCATCTGTCACTTTCTTAAATGGTTGGTTTGGCAAGTAGTCCTACGAAATAAGATTAAACGTTATCACTGATGCAGAATTTCAAAGTAGAGACGGCAGAATTTTTCGATTGAAAATGGCTGACAATGACAACTTTCTTGACATTTACTTTCATAATGTAAAGGATTCTATGAATGGACAAAAATATAATCTGTTTCAAATTATTGCCAACACCTCTGAAAATTAAGTTTTCTATCAATATCATAATATCAATTGATTTTAACTCAAGAAGGCCTAGAATTTCAGCTTCCTATCCTGATTTAATGATACTCATGAGTGAAAAGCAAATTTTAACAAGTAACAATATACTCTCGACGGAATTATAAATTTCCCCTAATAAGCTTAATATGGTAGCTAATCTGTTAAATAGGACGACAGATATGATTAATCGCAGAAAAATAAACTTAAAATACAATTTGATTGATATCTTTTAAACAATCACATTTTCAGACCTTCACAGCACAGCTCACACGAATTTTAACATCGCGGTGTTGAATCAATTGATGCGTTGTCATAAAGAGTTCGTGATTTCCGCGCTGCGGAGGTGTACATAATTATCTTCTTTAGAAAATGAAAGCCATGGTTAATCCTACCGAATATACATAATTTTCTGTTATTGATCGTGGACGATTGGATGCTAATTCCTTTGTGGATAATGCTAGTGAGATTACTCTTTGATGAATTCAGTCAGGTGAGTTGTAAATGATTGCGATTTTTTGATGAACAAGAGACTTTCACAAATTCGAGAAATTGATATAGGAAAATACAATTTTTGATAACAGTACATGCATGATAAAGCACTGGATCACTCATGAATAATTCCTAAATATATTCCACAAATGTTGTCATCTAAATATTTTCTCAGTAGTAATTCAGTGGCAAATTCAAGTGCGGTGCGGTGCAGTGATGAGTCATCGATGAGTCATCATGCTGACTCAGCCCCCCTCTGGAGAGAGGAAGGAGATGGCCAAGGATGTGATGGAAGGATGGGTCCGAGAGGAAGAAACCGGTCCCTCCCCCTCCTGGAAGGAAGGAAGGAGTTTTCCGGTAAAGGATGGGAAGGAAGGTGATAGGAATGTGGAAGGGCCAGAGTGAGGAAATGGTGGGTGTTGGTGGTTTAGGGATGATAAAAGTTGGAAATCGTCATGAAGGAGGGTTCGGATGTGAAAACGGAGATCAGATTTGGAATTTCCGTGAAATTGTGGATGGGGAAGGAAAGCGGGAGGAGTTTTCCTGAGAGGCGAAGGGTGGAGCGGCAGAGTTGGAAAAGTCAGGTGTTGGTGGTTTTGGGATGAGAAAAGTCGTTCTTCATCATGAAGGAGGATTCGGATGGGAAAACGGAGGCCAGATTCGCAATCTACGTGAAATTTTTGGTTAGGAAGGATGTTTCCAGCAACATCGGAGAGAAAAAGTTTGAGGACGTCCCCCCCCTCCTGTCAAACTTCCAACTGTGGTGTTAGAGATCGTAGAAAGTCGTGCAATATCTCATTTGAAAGGGAGTGTGTCATATTTTGAACCGAAACCTCTGGGGCAATTCATGTCTCATGTTGGGCATTTGACACAGTTCTCAACGTAGCACTTTGAACGCCAATCGGTTGAGTCTTAGCTATCTTGTCATGGGTGGCCTCTAAACATCTCCATTGCAAAACGCTTGTGAATCACGGCTTGTTATCCATCTCTACGGCTTGCTATCAAGCTGATCGAAGCAACGACTTGCTTCCTCTTACCAACTCCACCGGTTTTCATGTCTGGCGATCAAGTCATGGACGGTGCAAGTCGCGGAGATTTTCGGTGTCATACTTCCTGTGGGTGGGCGTTCTTTCGAGACAGCGGTGAAGTCCGTAGCGATGAGTACTGCACGGGACGTGGGCAATGGTAATCCCTGTGACACCTCTCTGCGTCATGTTTCCAAGCGGTTGCCTTTCGTCTCAACGTTGTACTCTGACCGCCAGGGCGACATTTAGCTATCTGCCACAGGTTACCTCACAAAATCTCCATTGCAACTGTCTCCCGACAGTTGACCAACCATGCGAGAATGAACCATCAGTTCTTTTAAGAACTGTCTCTATCACGGAAACGAAATGATGAAGGGATGAAACGGGAGGACATTCATGCGCCACACTCAACACATCACAGACTTCTCTCTTCGCTAGTGAACAAGCTCTTGTCAGTGTCGTCAGAAAGTGTATCATGGTTTGCAAAAGCAAACTTTAGTCAAATAGTTTACCGTGACACACGTTTGTAAAAGTAAAGTTTGATCATTGAAGTTTTATTCGTAAGTCTAGTCAGAAAGTGTATCATAGTTTGCATAAGTTTTACTGCAGCACAGGTTGATGAATAGTTAGAATGTTTGATCATTGAAGTTCTATTCGTAAGTCTAGTCAGAAAGTCTATCATGGTTTGCAAAGTTAGTGTAGTCAAATTGTTTTACTGTGACACACGTTTGAGAAAAGTAAAGTTTGATCATTGAAGTTTTACGAAACACAAGTGTCATGAAATGCAAGCGTTAGTGTAGTCAAATAGTTTTGCTGCAACACACGTTTGTAAAAGTAAAGCTTGATCATTGAAGTTGTATGACTGACCGAACTCATCACAGCACTGGAAAGTTTTATCGAAAAGGTTTTACTGCAAGTGTAGATTGTCCTGTAACTTAATTTCAGTGTTAGAAAGTTTTATTGGAGACAGTTGCCAAATGTTCCCTTATTAGAAAATTTAAACTCCAGGACTGTTAGATTAGCTTCATCAGGTTTACAAAAAGCATTCTTCTACTGCAGTGAGTGGTTTATTTTATTTTTATTTTATTTTTAGTGGTTTATTTTATTCAGAAGCAAATGAACGCTGTAACGATAAAAGTTGTCCATCCGAGAAATAATTTTCCGTAGATGTCGTGTATAAAACTCAGAAGCATCAGTAACATGTTCTTGTCTATAGGAACGAAATCGAAAGTCAACACTTTCCGCTGCTTCACCTTGTGGAAAATGAGTGTAATTGACATGTGCAATTAAGTGAGCCTTGATGAGACTGTCTTTGAAATATGATATCAACTCCGTAAATATTTCTCGTGTGTAGTCTAAACATGCTTCCAATTCTGTCTCCACCCTTTGAAACTCATGGATGTAATATTGTATTAAGCCTCCGAAGCTCTCTTGATGAAAACGAATCGTGCAATCATCCCGAGTGACTCTTTTCTATGGGTTTTTAAGGGAATATATGGGATTGTAAGGGATCCCATATGATCCCATTCACGATGCAAATAGGATCATATGGGTTTCTTGGGGATTATATGGAATCCCTTACAATCCCATACAACTGAATCCCCTAGAATCCACGATTCTCATCAAAGGATTCCTTAAGTAGAATATGAAAGGGATTAATCAAAATTAGTGCTAATCAATCGAAATCAAACCGGTCTCTAGGATCTTTATGGATGACTTGCAAGGTTTTGATTACATACATCGATTTCGATCATTAACAGTGTGGGCCAATCGCTCACATATACAGTGTATAATCGACTACACTGTGAAAATGGACGCGATGGACTCCAGACCTACACGTAGAAAAAGATTCAATGATGGCATACAGACTTTATCCTGTGGGGACCAGAAAACTTCAGACAATTATCTATGGGCCTGCTGTTTTACGACCTTCACATAGGCCATTATCATTCCTACTGTAACAATTTTGGTTTTTCACTGGTTTTCTGGAAAACCAAATGATCTGTTTTGGCTTCCTAGAAAACTAATCCCGCAATGATTTGCTGGAATAACTTTAAAATGTAATTATGTAATTTACTATCCTTTGGTACATCCTGATTCGAATCCTGCTTATCTGGCAAGAATCCTATATGTTTCCTACCATAACCTGTGAAACCCACCATTTCCTACAGTAAAATCCCGGCAGGTTTTGTAGGGACATCAGTAATAGCTCTATTCTTGATAGGATCTCAATAGGACACACCAGAGAAATATAATTGACCAGAACAGGATCCTAATAGCAAATTTCAGAGAAGTAATTTCTCACGTTTTAATATATCGTCAGTGATGACGTGATGATTCATTCACAAGGCTTCAACCGACCTCGATTTCGCCAGACGACGGATATCTATGACGTTATTATTTAAGAACGTCGATATCGAAAAACGCTAGTATTTTGAATACAATCAATTGACATCGCCATTCATTTGTTGGTGAACTTCGAAGACGGTGAGTTAGTGTGCAGTGAAAGACTGAATGATGCATAAAAATTGTATTTCAAGTTTGTTTATAGGACCAAAATGTCTGTTGTCCTTATCTTTTCATTGTAATTTCTTGAACCGGTTGTTGGGGGTAGCACGAAACAGCTATCTGTTGTCATTAACAAGGGACTGGCGATTATCCGTCAGCATTTTAAGAATTATTGTGACTCGATCCGCAATAATAGCGGAATTAATTGCTTTTGGAGTGTCCGTTCAAGCATCGAATTCCTCAAAAAGATTTTTTCAGTAAGAAATTTATGTGCATTGGTTACGACAAAAAGTTTTCTTTCAAACATTAAATATAGTGGTTATTAGTTTCACGAAAGATTCGTTCAAAGTTGCTATTAAGTTTATTACATAAGAGGCGTATATCACTTTTGGAGGATTTGTCTTCAGACAGTATAAGGGAATCCCTATGGGTGGCAATTGACATGGCCCTCTTCTAGC
The DNA here is from genome assembly GCA_907163375.1 of Prostheceraeus crozeri. Classification (NCBI taxonomy): domain Eukaryota; kingdom Metazoa; phylum Platyhelminthes; order Polycladida; family Euryleptidae; genus Prostheceraeus; species Prostheceraeus crozeri. The sequence continues at coordinate 213,601 of CAJQUW010016728.1, read as the reverse complement.
GGACCTCTTCTTTTTTCACTGCGAGTACAAATATATGACTAATTTACTTCGCGGTGATAAAATTGGACTTGCAAGGCTCCTCTCGAATACTTCTAGGTATATTGATGATTTTTGTATAGTTAACTACAAATTCTTCGATAAGTTAATACCCCAGATTTACCTCATTGACTTGGAAGCCAAGCGATGTGGTAATAACAATAAAATTATTGACTACACTGTAAATCGCTCAATGCGAATCACATACGAAGGATGCATACCAAGATATTTTTTTGGTATATTTCTGTATGATCTTGGTATATATTTGTATGCTTTTCGCATGTTATTTCAAGTGTGGTATGCTTTACATACTAAAGACATACCAGCACAATGTTAAAAGAAAGCATCAATCATGTCCAAAGTATGTTGATTTAAGGACTTTTGTCAATAAAGATCACATTAATGTTACTACTGTTCTGTAAGTAGTTAGATAATGACATTCAAGAGTGATACCTTAAATGCTGAATTCGATTTTAATACATGTAAGTCCGAGGCATTTCATAAATAATCAATAAGTATTTGACCATCAACAATTATGTATCATGTAATTTTGAAATAAGGCATATTATCAATCCGAAGTAAAAACACATTATAATTCATTAAATGCAAAAATAGTTATGTTTGAGATATATAAGTCAACATGGTTGCTGAAAAGTTATCGTTATATTGAAATGATGTTTATCAATTTAGTTCAAGGAAATGAGCTAATTATGAGTCTTGTGAATGCTATAAGACAAGTTGCAAAGATGACATGCGGCTTTAATTCCACAATAAATCTAATCTAGTTAAATACCACACTTTCACAAAGAAATATTCACGGCTGGTATTACTGGAAAAAAGTTATTTGTAAGTAGTATGTAGTATAACATATTTTTTGCCATATGACATAAAGCTATTGATACGAAAGACATACGAAACACATACCAATTTGCATCGGGTCTCGTATATAAAACATACCAAGAATTCGTATTTCAACGTAAAACAGCCAATCACAGTTAGCATAGTTCGTATCGTTTACATACCAATCACATACGAAAGTAAATGGCCATTCGTATGAAAAACATACCAGATTTCTTTATATATACCAGAATCTCGTATCAAATGTTGGTTTCAAATTGTATGTAAACTTGGTATGTGTTTGTATGTAATTTTCGTATCCAGCGATTTACAGTGTACTTAGACATTAAAATTAACTTGTGTGATTCTGGTGTAACATCTTCGGTATACCACAAAATTGACGATCTTGATTTTAACGTAACTCTTCTTTTTTTCCCGGAAAATACCATGCCTCACAAGATAGACATTAAAGTTTTCTGCAGCCAGATACTCAGGTACGCTCGCATCTGCTCACAACTCAAAGACTTTGAGGAGAAAACGTCAAAGACGTTCACTTTGCTCGTTAATAGACGTTATAATAAAAGTGAACTTCGCTTAAACGCGGAGAAAGCTTTACACAAGCGCCACCATCTTTTAAGTAAATTTGGTTTACTTTCTGCTCGTCAATTGATTAACTCTTGTTTTTCATAAACTGGGTTGATTTTTCGCATCTTTGATTTGAATTTCTTTGAATTTTAGGTTGATATAATTTTCCTTCTTACCAGATATTCTGTAAATATTTATCTTCTTGCTTAATGTTTTCTTTTTTGATAACAATTTAGTTAACTGTTGGCCAGAGGCTGCGCTTCTCAGCGCAGGTCCCAGCTAGGATGACTCTGAACGCTACAAAAGGTATAGGCCGAAAGCGTGAATCTTATCCTGGTCCTTTTGCTGACGACCTCGTATGCCAATCTTAATCTTTCTTAACTTAACATGTTTATTACTGCTCGAAGTAAACGTTAACTAGTACTCTTAAGGACTACAATTACAATTTTAATTCTTTTCTCTCTCTTACATTATTTATTCAAGCTCAAGATTGTACTTCCATTCTTTAGAGTAAGTCTTATTTTCTCTCTCTTACATTCTTTATTTTATCTGCCGTTTATTTCAGAATTATCATACCGCCTCTGTTCATCCACATGTCTAGAATAGTTATTCTTAGCCTCTGATTTGTTGAGTCAGATTCACCCATCATTGTAGCGTTTACGTAACTCTCTTCGTCTGTAGGTTATTGCCAATGTCATTCAGAGGTCAATGATAGGGATAACTTCGCATTTTGGATTTGTGACATGTTTTCGTCCGACTGCACACTTCCGGTTCCAAGCACTATCCAGGTAATTTTGGCCGTAACATTTAATAGATTCTCGCTTGATTTTCAGTCATAGGACTTCAAGTGAATTTGCAGGTCAGTTGCCTTCGTATAGCAATACTGTTTCTTTAACTGTAAGTTAAACAATTTTACATTGAGTGTTGATACTCAACGATTGACGATTGAATCGTAGATAATCCCTGTCTAACTAAGATTAATAAAAACGTTTCAGTAAAATTTCAATGATTGGATGTTCGAGATTGCTTTGTAATCATCGTTATGGCAAATTTGGCTAACCGCACCGTGTACTTATCAAATGAATTTTTCGGATAATCAATCATCAGGCTTAGCTTTGTTCTCTATTCCTATCAGTGAAACGCATTCGTACAAAGAGTCCCTTAAAAACATTATTTCTACCGACTCATCACAGCAACGCGCTTTGTATGTTTAGCGTATAAGTGAAAATGCTATTCCGCGCAGATGATTTGCCCAGAGTCCCAAGGCGTAAATAATCTAGGATTTTGTAGGCCTACTTTGATTTTGAATAATTTTGGAAGGTTAAATATCAGCCTCATCAGCAGTTTAGTGACTTGCTACTGGTGAGAAACTGGTCTGATTTATCTGTTTCTTCGCATCCGTCGTTAAATTACGGTATATCGTCGTTAAATACCGTCGACTCTCCGCATCTTTGATTTCAGTAGTAATTTCTTGCATTCGACTTATGGACTATTATCGTAAATATTATATTTAATTTTCTACATACATGTACATCGTAGACCGACGTATAGAAATAATTGGGAACGTTTGGCCCCATAGAAACCCTCAAACATTCTCTTAAAACTCAAATTGATTTGATCATGTTATAAATAGATTGCCAATAATGTGTAATTTATAATCATGATATCTTCACTACGAGCGATGTATTCATTTTCAAATATCAAGGTTTGCTGATATGTGAGATATCTCGGTTGAACTAGAATAACAGCTTTTGGCACATAAAAAAGGCTCCAGTCAAAGAGTTACATTCTCCATGGACGCCTAGATATTTGCATAATATCTATATGCATAAATATCTAGGCGTCTATGCATTCTCCTATGTCTATGACTTAAATTTGAATCTTGTAAGATGCCTGACAAATCGCATCAAATTGTCTCTAAAATTGACACTTTTCTTTCAATATGGAAGCTTAGAAGAAGTGAAGGAAGGATTTAGGGTAAGACATTATTCATAGTAGCATAATAATAAGTATTCAATTCTACAAATAAGCAAAGTAGGAAATTTTGCATTGGCTTTTAGAATTTTGGTGTACGAATTTTTATCGGTATAATCAAATACTTGTCTGAATTGGTAATAGTATACAATAAACTGCAAAGGTTTTCGCCAATTAAAGCTACTATCAATGCTGACACATAGACTCACAACGACCTATACTGTACTGGGTCTATATAAATCAAGACATATCACATTAATAGATAGATAATTTCCAGGCTTGCAAGATTTATGTTGTAATTTCAAAATACATCACGATTACAGCCTATTCAATCATGAATAATCATTCTTGTTTCAAAAAAAATTACATGCTATTGGATTTCAGCGATAGTAAAGTATTTCGACAGAATTTCGTTGTAAAAGATGGTTAATCTCCTTTGGTGTGCTGTTTCTGAGTTTTGATTTCCCTCTAGTCCAGTAACCGTTCTAAATCGATGTGATTACCTGTTATCAATTATGCGTGACTCACGCATATGTCATTTTCAAATCAGGCAATCAGCATATTTCAGAAAGTCAGAATTTTAGTTGTTATGCTCAATGAAAAATATTCTATGGGAAAGATGACAACAGATTTCTGTTTCCTAACCATTTAAACTAATCTTATACTAATCTTATAATCCTTAATAATAATCTTTTGATAACTTTTTAGATGTATTTTTCAATTTACTATGCATAAAAAAGCAGAAGAATAAAATAGGTATGCGTAACATCTTACGCTCATTTTTTCAATGGCTTTTGATTTCATTCTGAACTCCACAGAAGGAATAGAAGCATTAAATAGCTTTAGCATGAAATGTCGATAGAATTAGCTAAATGAGTAACTATCAACTTGCATACAGTTTGATAATAATTTTTTCAACTGTGTTATGAACGGAATTTATATATAAGACATATTATATATAATGTATAGGACAATGTATGCATGTATTTCGAGTGCAATAATCGCAAAGTGAATGCTATATCAAGCCATGTATTTCTTTGTTAAATATTTTTTAGAAATTTATATCAGTGCAAATCTATGTAGCACTGACACTGCTGCAGTGTTCATTACTTGTCAGAGCATACGTGCAATTATTGGTAAGGATTGGACGCTTAGAAATCGGAATATAAGCACATTGAAATCAATACTTCAAATGAGGACGCTGTTGTATGATATCTTTGAATAACATGCAAATATTTAATGATATTTGTGAACATACTTAACTTTTCCTAGTCTAAGCTGTATGCAATTACAAGTAAGATTACTACGGTAACATTGCAGACATTTTGCATACCGGTATGTTATGTTGTATAACGCACTTTCATTTTTTTAAACTTCACGTCGAAAAAGTTTCAGACCCGTTATGAAAATAGACTAGGCCAATACTGTACACCCACTGATGAGCTGTTTGAAAATAGTATGAAATTAGCATGTTTGAAAATAATTTGATAGGTTACCTGTTGTTGCTCTACAATCTAAGCCTACATGTAATCACGCAGATCTATTTTTTACAGATGTTAATCGACTGCATCCTATAGTCGAAAGGCTTGAAGAAATTGTGTCTGCTGCAAAATCAATTGATTTCAAACCTGGAACAGTAAGCGTTATTCGATACTTAGTATTATTTTGGCTTTTGCACTTGTAAGTTCAGTAAATGTTACTCTACACACATATTAAATTGTTACATGATGAAATTACTGCATTCAAAAATTGTGTTAGTTAAATCATGATTCGTGTATACAACTGTTAGGCCTATCGGGCGTATAGAAAATGCCATTGGCCTACATGTAGGCAACTGTAAATTCATTGTCTTATTCTTTCCAGGATTTCAGGATGGAAACGGCTGATGAGGAGGAATCGGCAAGCAGATATCCCACGTCTTCTACTCCCAATCGCAATCCTCTTGCAAGCATTTCATCCAACACTGATGATCTTTTGGTTTCAAAAAGCAAAGAATGTCTCCTCAAGAGGATAATGTTGAAATTGGAACGGTGAGTTCGATGAACTGTTCAACAATGTAGGTTAGGTATACCGTAAAATGGATACCGTGCCTGAAACAACTGTCTTAAGTTCTGAGTGCTCTTGAACACTTTTGTCGAATAAGTATAATGATCAAATATCAAAAATTAATTTTATGAGATCAATTGGATCTTTCTATAATGCCTCACAATGAATGTTCTCATTTAATCGATCCATTAGGCCTACATACGGATACCGGTAATTACAGTTTACTGATTAACATAAAAAACAATGATTATAAGCCGTACTCATACATTAATTATATCCAAAGTTATCTTAGATGATACCATGGTAGAATACTGTTACACCGTACGATGTGTATGCGTGGACAATGAATATTTTGACTACGAAAATTGAATCTACTGATCCCGAAGCGAAGCTGAGGGATTCTTATGCGCAGTCACGCATAGCCATCGTATAACAGTATATTATCTTATTCCTATCCAGTGAAGCCAGAGTCATAGAGCGGGCATACATACTTGCATTTTTTATTATACGGCATATATTTTCCTTTTATACCGTATTTTTATTGCATGTATAACGGTAATTTACGTAATACACATTCCTTTGATTATACTTACATGTACATTCTGACATCCAAAAGTAAAATATCATAACTGATATTATTGGTAATTTACAGTTTTTGTACCTCACTTTCAGATAAAAATTCAATTTGTGCACCTGTATTCAATGCAACAAATGTACTCGTATATTTGAGTATCAGACATAAACAAAATCAAAATGCAACACAAAAAGAGAAGATTGTTTCAAATGACAACCATCAAAATGTCAGTTATGTTATTTTATCTTTGGACGGCAGCAGTACTGTGCATTAAATTAGAAGCTTTTTAAATCGCTTTCATGGGAAGCTTTTTGGTTGTCATGCATTAATTTATTCTTGCTGGCGTTTATACAATTTCACATTGCATTGATAGACCAATATGCATTCTACATTGAAGCATTCATTCTTTTCATACTAGGCGTACTTGTAAAATTCATCATTTCATTTTTTTCCAAAATAGCCGGATGAAATTTTTGTACTACGTAATTAGCGATTTTCAACTTCACTGTGGTGCATGAACATGTACATACATGTAGTATAATCTGAAAATCCAATAGGCCCTATATCTGGAGAGGATTTTAGGTGATATGCGAAATCAACAACAACAACAACAGCTGTATTTTGTTATGTTTACTAAAACACATTTTTCTTAAAACCACATATCCTTAAAGGATAGATGTTCCAATAATAATGCTTTTCAGAAGCATATGAATTCTACCAATTTAAAAGATAATAATTACTCCGACTCCGACTTGAAAAACAAAACATTTTTGAACACGAGATTTCGTACTAATACTACAGAACAAAAACAATGTAATTTCCATGTCGACTCTATTAATGACAGTAACCTGCGAAAATTAAGAAAACTTACTAATGAATACCAATTACCAATTAAAATTATTCCTAAGCCTGGAAAACAATTAAAACACAATTTGAATACTTTCAATAATAACATCAATGATTGTTCTTGCAATATTTGTAAGTCGAATCCCCACATCAACAATTGTTACATTAAACACGTCGTCTATAAATTCACTTGCAATATCTGCAGTGAATTTTACATTGGTTCTTCCAATCGTCCGCTCAATAATCGTTTTAAAGAACATCAATACAGTATTAAGAATGAAGACAACAAAAGTGCCCTATCTGATCATGTTCGCTTTGTCCATTCTGAATATAACAATGCCACTATTGATATGTTTAGAATTGAAATCATTGATCAACTTCATCCTTTGAGAACTAGAGTGTCCGAAACAGAATACATTAGAAGACTTCAACCAAAAATCAATCGCAAACATGAGCGAGTCACATGAACGTTCGTTCGCAGATGCATATTTAAGCCATTCTTTTGTTGGCCGGCCGTTCCCCAGATGAAGAGTGTGGTCACTCGAAACGTCGGGCTTGTAAAAATTTTTATTTTTTACTAAATCGTCTCTGGCAAATATACAAGTGGGTGAAGAAAAATGTGTTTTAGTAAACATAACAAAATGGAAAACGTCCACCCGTACACTGCCATCAATTTAACAACAGCTGTCTCAACGAATCACTTGAATAAGACCGTTCACAGAAAATTACGATAATCAATTTAGTTCAAGGAAATGAGCTAATTATGAGTCTTGTGAATGCTATAAGACAAGTTGCAAAGATGACATGCGGCTTCAATTCCACAATAAATCTAATCTAGTTAAATACCTCACTTTCACAAAGAAATATTCACGGCTGGTATTACTGGAAAAAAGTTATTTGTAAGTAGTATGTAGTATAACATATTTTTTGCCATATGACATAAAGCTATTGATACGAAAGACATACGAAACACATACCAATTTGCATCGGGTCTCGTATATAAAACATACCAAGAATTCGTATTTCAACGTAAAACAGCCAATCACCGTTAGCATAGTTCGTATCGTTTACATACCAATCACATACGAAAGTAAATGGCCATTCGTATGAAAAACATACCAGATTTCTTTATATATACCAGAATCTCGTATCAAATGTTGGTTTCAAATTGTATGTAAACTTGGTATGTGTTTGTATGTAATTTTCGTATCCAGCGATTTACAGTGTATTTGTATCAAGGTTGACTCTATTACTAACATCATTAGGGTAGACATCCCAATTAAATACCTCTGCTTATCTTTGCTGCCATTCTTTTTCAGTGCATGAATGTATTCGCAATGGTGAACCCGTCCCCCAAGGAGCAATCGGGGAAGCCTATGAGCGGCTTGGCAAGTGTAAGTGTCCTCACCTATGAGAACTGAGAATTGGAATGTCATGTTTTAGCACTTCTGTATCCGTACAGCTTACTCTCTATCATTATTATCTCCGCAGCCTCTAATCTCTCTTTCCTCTCTACAGACTTGGCGAAGATGAAGAACTGGGAGGAAACCGTGAGGAATTTCTGGCCCTACCTTCCCACCCATCTACCTCCGCTCAAGGTGCGACTCCTCTCGTCATCGCCCCACCTCCACCGCCAGCTCCGGTACCTGCACCCGTCCCTGCTCAAGTCCCTGCTCCTCGTCACCACGTCCCTCCGACACCGAAGCCCAGGACCCTTCCACACTCGGCTCGTGTCCCTCTCCTGCCTCTGCCGCTTCCATCCTTGCTGCCGGAGTTACAGTCCTTAGATGGCAAGTAGTCGTGATTGGGAAATTTGGGGGATAAAACTTCAAACTTGAAATTATGATCATGTTACTAATCTCTTTTTTCTCTTTTTCTCAACAGATTTGGCGGCCTACCTCCTGGACGGCGACGTTCCCTCCCGTCCCATCATCATCCCTGCATCGCCACCACCACCTGCAGCGGCCGAACTCCATCTCCTTTCCGTTCACTCGGTGGAGAGATTGCTGGAGGAACAGGAGTTAGAGATAGTGGGAGAGGATATTGCAATCGAGGAGGAAGGTGTCAGGGAGAGAGAAGGACCTACGGCTCTACAGCTCAGCTGTACAGACTGTGGGCAGGTCTTCACGAGACCATTCTGCCTTCGGCGACGCCGGCATTCTCGCTGCCCAAAAGCGAAAGGAGATCTGGAGAAGGAAAGCGCCGACCGATCCCTCAACGACCCAGGTGTGAAGGTTGTGGACGCACGTTCTACAACAACACCCACTTGCGAGTCCACATCGAAGGCGGTTCCTGTGGCAGTGTGAGGCAACCACCGACAACAACAGGTAGGAAGCATCTTTCATCACACGTCGGCTTTTCCTGTTCTTCGTGTCAGAAGATCTTTCCTACAGAGTTTGTTCTTTCTTCGCACACACTCTGTCACACACAAGCAACTAAGCTTTACACTGACAACAACGTCACTCTAAGGCTGAGCAAGTTGAGGCTCGTTCGCGACTATGAGCTAGAAAGCTCTGAAGCTGTGCAAGATATTCATCCTTTCTTGATGAATAATACAGGCTTAATTCATCAAATGTTGACGAGCTTAGATAGATTTTTACTCAAAGGCATGTTCTATCTCACTGCTCGTTTCAATAAAGTAGACAGTAGCACGGGAGAAGTAGAGTCCACTGTGACCATTAGGATAGCCTCCTGTGCTGCTGATCTCATATGTGATGTAAACGAGTGGATAGAGAGACATGAGACCTATCTCGTCAGCAATTTAAATAAATTTAATGAAAGAGACAGCGGTCTGGTCTTTGATGGGATAGAGAAAGTGGACATTAAAATAAATCTTTTAGCAAATTTGCAAGAGAGCGGTTGTTTCACCCTCCCCAAAGCATTGACTGACAAAAAGGCTGTCATCAATGTAGAGTGTCAGTCCCAGTGTTTCAAGTATGCCGTCCTCTCCTTTCTTCACTATAATGATATAGGTATACATCATCAAAGAGTCACCAAGTATTGTGAATGGGAGGATGAACTTAAGTTTGACGGGTTAGATGTCAACACATTAGATTTTAAAGGCATCGCCCAATTAGAAAACTCAATAACATTAAGATCGTCGTCCATCTCTGGGAAAAAGGTCTGAAGGGCGTTAGGTATAATAATCGCCAAAGTAACTTCGACCGGGTTGTTAATCTTTTCCTAGTCTATGGCGACAACCACCCAGAATGGCATTATTGTGGCATTCCCAAAATTTCAAAGATTTTATCGCCACCAACAAAGTTATGATAACAAACATTATTACTGTGATCGCTGCACACGACGCTTTAGGTCAAAACCATTTTTTGAAGAGCATTACGAGTGGTGCTCTCGGGGTAAACTTCAAATGGGAGTCATGCCCAAAGATAAATTTTGTAGGTGTGAGAAAAACGGCAATGAGCTCAGTCCCATATGTACCATCTATGCGGAAATTGAATGTTATATTGAACAAGAAGACCTAAGTCATGAGCCAGCAGCCATTGTCTGTTATTAGGTTTGGCATCCATATTATAGGAATCGAAATAATATGCATGTGTGGCAAGGCGAGGAGTGCGTTGAAAACTTCCTCAACTTTTTAGATAGGAAAGCCCGTTTTCATCAACGCTATGAAACGGAGCTGACTAGGAAACCCATGTGCTTCACGGAAGCCGATAAAATCAAGTTTGATAGGACCACGGAATATCCCCGCTGCTGTTCATCCCTTGATGATCAGCAACATAAGAAAGTGAGGGACCATTGCCATCTCAGTGGTACATTTAGGTCTGCCTTATGCAGTAAATGTAATATGAAACTTAGGCTCAAACGGCGAACGCTCCCCGTCATCTTTCATAACTTTAAATGTTATGATGCTCACATCATCATTCGCCATGGATTCGGTAAAATGAAATCCTGATCATCCAAAGTGATTGCAGAAATTAAGGAAAAATTTATGTGCATCACTGCTAAAGTCCAAGTCGATAAGACGAAGGAGGGGAGGCCTGTCTTCTATGACATAAAGTTTCTAGACAGCTTTCATTTTATGTCTTCTTCCTTAGCCGCGTTGGCTAATAATTTAGAAACACTTCCCCTCACTCAACATTTAAAGAAAGACTATCCCAACATAAGTGACAGTCTGATACGACGGAAAGAGGTGTTTCCTTATAGTTATTTTAGTTCAATGGATACATTGAAGGAGACATCCCTTCCGTCCATCGATAAATTTAAAAATGATTTGACTGGTGAGGACTGTTCGCTGGATGACTATAGGCGTGCAGAGCAAGCATGGTTAGAATTTAAGTGTCGCACTTTTGGTGACTACATGCTTGCCTACTTAAAATTAGACGTCTATCTGTTGGCTGACGTATTTGAGACTTTTACATTACGTGTCACATTAGAACAGGACGCCTTAGACCCCGTCCATTTTGTTAGTCTGCCGGGTCTGTCCTATCAGTCAGCCTTCAAGAAGACGAAAGAGAGCATTCTTTTACTGCAAGATGCAGAAATGTATGTACACGCTATTTGAACGTGGTATTAGGGGTGGCTTAACATTTGTTAACAAACATGTTGTCAACAGCACCCAAGACATAGGATCGACCACGCATTTAATGTACATAGACCAAAATAAGTTGTATGGGGGTGCATTATCCAAGCCTTTGCCACAGTCTGACTTCCAATGGGTAGAGCCCCATGACATTGAATACTTCTCCAATCCAGCACACATCATGGCACTGGGAGATGAGGCCGACATAGGTTATTTATTTGAAGTCGACCTCATCTATCCAGAATGTATTAAGAATAGGATCGTTGATTTTCCTCTCGCACCCGAATCTGGCATAGTCAGTCCAGATATGTTCTCTCCCTTTATGGAAGAACACAATAAGCAGTATGAGGCGGAAAATAACTTACACTATAAACCTACTAGGAAGTTGTTGTTCACCCAATTGAACAAGCAGCATTACATCGTGCACTATTCCATCCTCAAATTCTATCTAAGTATGGATATGCAACTTGACAAAGTCCATCGCGCTATCCAGTTTAGGCAGAAGCCCTTTCTAAAACCGTATATAGAATTTATTAGCAAGAAACGGGCTGAATCCAAGAATCCTTTCGAAAAGGACATTTTTAAATTTAAGAATAATGCCCTCTTTGGTAAAACCATGAAGGATGTCAGAAAGCGCATGGACTATCGCATCGTAACTGATCCGGAAACGAGTATCAAGTTATGTCGCTCGCCGTTATTTTGCCACCATGATGTCATTTCCGACGACATCACGGGTTTTAAAATGCTAAAATCTAAAGTAGAACTTTGCAAGCCCATTTATGTCAGTCAAGCTGTCTTGGATCACTCCAAGTTAGAAATGTACGAGTTGCTTTACCACACTTTTAAAACTTGTCCGTTGATCCAACATGTGGAATTAGTAGGAGGCGATACAGGCAGCTTCTTCCTAGCTTTGACAACCACTAGCCAAGTCAAGCAGGAAGACATTTTAAAATATTTAGCACCCAAGTTTGATAGTTCCAACTATCCTTCTGACCATCCGCTTTACTCTACCACAAATAAAGCGAAGCTTGACTGCTTCAATGATGAGTGTGCCGACAAACAGGTAGAGGAGATCATCTTGCTTCGCCCCAAGATGTACTCCATGAAGCTAGAATCCTCAGAGCTTTCTATTAAACAGGCGAAAGGCATCTCGAAGTCAATCGTTAGAAAAATGACACATAGGGTCTATCAAGATGCCTTAGATTCTCCTAAAATTAAAACAGTAGAAATGACCATTTTGAAATCACAGTCGCATCAAGTCAGAACAACGACGTTTAGGAAACGAGGTCTCTCAGCTTGGGAAGACAAGCGATGCTGGATGAGTCCTAACCACTCATTACTGTACGGCCAACCAGACACTCATCTACCTCCACCCAAGAGACAGAAACCTTCTCTTCGTCCGTTCGGCGATGTCTGATGATGAATGCTTCCTCCCTGTTGTGGTTGATGTTTTGCTTTTTCGCTCCATGGCGTTTTCCATGGGGTGTTGTGAGTGAGTGCCTTGTAACATACGTCCAACTCCTGATCACTTCATATCATGACTAGCATATCAACTGGTTTTCCTGACTTTGTTTTCTCCCTGCACATGAGAGACTTTGTTCTCTCCCTGTACATGAGTGACTTTGTTTTCTCCGGTAATGTGAGCCATAAAAACTTTGTTTTCTGCTACCATCAGTATTAACTATGTGCGGTGGTATGAAAATCGGTTGTGATGATGAATAACATATAATGTACATGCTGTGTCGTTTTCCTTTTGACATAAAGATGGGATTCTCACTCAATAGACAGAAGTAAAAGTTTTGATCATTTTGTAAGATGGGTAGGGTTAGAAATACAGTTGATGATTGTAAAGTTAGAAATAAAGTTATCACCATGTCGCTGTTTGTGAGATAGGTGAAATATTTATATGAATTCAGAATCACTTCACTGTTTGTAAAGTTAGAAATACAGTTGACGCTTGTAAAGTTAGAAATAAAGTGATACCCATGTCGCTGTTTGTAAGATAGGTGAAATATAAATGAAGTCAGAATCACTTCACTGTTTGTAAAGTTAGAAATATATTTGATGACTGTAAAGTTAGAAATAAAGTTATCACCATGTCGCTGTTTGTGAGACACGTGAAATATAAATTAAGTCAGAATCACTTCACTGTTTGTAAAGTTAGAAATGCAGTTGACGTTTGTAAAGTCAGAAATAAAGTGATACCCATGTCGCTGTTTGTAAGATAGGTGAAGTATAAATGAAGTCAGAATCACTTCAATGTTTCTAAAGTTAGAAATAAAATTATAACCATGTCGCTGTTTGTAAGATAGGTGAAATATAAAATGAAATCAGATTCACTTCACTGTTTGTCAAGTTAGAAATACAGTTGACGTTTGTAAAGTTAGAAATAAAGCTGATGATTGTAAAGTTAGAAATAAAGTTATCACCATGTCGCTGTTTGTAAGATGGGTGAAATGTAAATGAAGTCAGAATCGCTTCACTGTTTGTAAAGTTAGAAATAAAGTTGACGTTTGTAAAGTTAGAAATAAAGTTAATGACTGTAAAGTTAGAAATTAAGTTATAACCATGTCGCTGTTTGTAAGATAGGTGAAGTATAAATGAAGTCAAAATCACTTCAATGTTTCTAAAGTTAGAAATAAAGTTATAACCATGTCGCTGTTTGTAAGATAGGTGAAATATAAAATGAAATCAGATTCACTTCACTGTTTGTCAAGTTAGAAATACAGTTGACGTTTTTAAAGTTAGAAATAAAGCTGATGATTGTAAAGTTATCACCATGTCGCTGTTTGTAAGATGGGTGAAATGTAAATGAAGTCAGAATGACTTCACTGTTTGTAAAGTTAGAAATAAAGTTAACGTTTGTAAAGTTAGAAATAAAGTTAATGACTGTAAAGTTAGAAATAAAGTTATAACCATGTCGCTGTTTGTAAGATAGGTGAAGTATAAATGAAGTCAGAACCACTTCACCGTTTGTAAAGTTAGAAAGAAAGTTAACGTTTGTAAAGTTAGAAATAAAGTTGATGATTGTAAAGTTTGAATTAATGTTAAAATCATTTCACTGTTTGTATAGTTTGGAAGATAGGTGAAATATAAAATGAAGTCATAAGTATTTCACTATTTGCAAGATAGGTAAAGTATAAAATAAAGTCAAAACCATGTTAGAGTTCGTAAGTTAACATCCTCACCAACGAATGTAGCATCATGACAATTTCGTCGGCGTAGGAAAGATCAACCACTTTGCTGACTCATGTCTGTAAATATCTCTGACTCATGAAGTGCTAAAGCGCCAGTCAGTTAGATAAGAATCTAATCAGTCTTGTTCAACCTTTTCACCTACACGTGTGTGTGGGCGTGTCATTCAACATCGATGGCGCCTCACGTCAGACAGCGTGACCTTTTCACCGACAAGTGTTTGGGCATCATTTCATATCCATAAATAGCGCTGACTCATCATAAAGTGATGAACCTGGTTGATGATTTTTTCAGCGACTAGTGTGTGGACATCATTTCATGTCTATAAATAGCGCTGACTCATCATATAGCGAAGAACCTTGTTGATGACCTTTTCATCGACAAGAGTGTGGACGATAGTTCATTGCGATGACTCATTCAAAACACATGTGATTAACACGATTCTATTAACTGTGATTCATACAGATAACGCATTAGAGATTTAACAATGTCAGCTACTTCACTGATATCACGTAAACCAGTCATGATACAATGTCCGTTGTGAAACACTGCAATATGTACAGGATGCCACTTCCGAATCAGAGCAGCAGGAAAGGGTTCAGTTTTATAAAATATACAATGATTACTGGCTTTAATGTTGGTTGGATTCACTAACATCTTCAATTGAGCAGACACTACTATATTCTTCAATGTCAGGGGACTAAGGCGTAGATGACGCATGAGTGTTCGCATTTTCTTGACGACTTCGCAACACATGGACTGCATCACGAAATGAGAAAGGTTTCCTAGGACTTGGATTTTGCCGCAGCGAAAGATTTGAAGATTTCGACCGTTGCTCATGCGAATGACCAACATTTGCGGACGACCGCGATGATAGACTGAATCGGGAAGATGGGTATGCAACTGTTCTAAATCGATGTCTCTTCTGAGATTCATTTCGCGCATGGCATTGATGATGTGGATGGGTAGCATGACTCACAAATGACATGAGGGTTGAGTGAACTTCCCTTTTAATCTTTTCCCATGAGGGTTTTGGAATCACGATGTATTATCACGATCATTATGTAGAATCCTCTCTTGAATGCGAATAAATACAATGCCGTCTCCTACGTTAATGACACGGCTAGAGTAGGATAGGATTGCGCGATGCAACCTTCGTAGTTGAAAGCGTTCTAGAGTTATCTGAAGTTGACGTTTTGTATCATGAAATATAACACACTGACGTTTCCATGACACATAGAGGCATGCTGATAATTTCCACATGATTCAAACCTGAGTTAAGAATGGTATGCCCAAGAAAGAAGGAGAGAATAATGTTCATCAAGCTAAGCTGGTGGCAGACGTTCACGATACGCAGTTCTTCTTCAAAGTTTCCCGTAAAATAGTTGTGACACTTTTGTGTTTCACTTCATCTAGCAGGTTGATTTTTATCTCACACATGCTTTGAGTGTTTCCTAACTCATATGCATTCGACTTACTGCGTTACAGGTTGTTATGTGTATACTTGTATGCTGTCGATGCAGAGTGCAAAAACACTGTCTGTATTTACAAAACAGTCTACAGACGCATTCAACTTGATAAAGGCAAACAGCGCATTTAGTAAAGCTGGTACGCTAACGAGTGTGACTGCAGAGGCATTTTATAAAACTTTTTTCAACGTTCGCTAAGTTTCACAACAGCCTGTCAACTTACAGAACTTATTTCAACATTTGCGTTTAGACTTTTAAGCGAACATGTGCTTCACGTATTCTACACAAACGGTTAACGCATGTGATATAAAACCCTAAATCCAGCCGTAGAGGCGCCTAGCCTTGGATTATGGACTTTTAAGACACACGCGATTCAATGTCATGGTACTAGCTCTCACACACACACAACGTTTGTAACAAGACTTTACCTGGTTTTATAAAACATTCAACGCTTACTATAAGACCTTTTAACACTGTGAAACAATTTACACAGTGCAGTAAAACTTTTTAGCGATGTGGTGAACACTGTTTTCATATAACATTCTAAACTCTCAGTCTCACTGCAGTAGAAAACTGCTTTTAGTAAACCTGATGAAGCTAATCTAACAGTCATGAAGTTTGAATTTTCTAATAAGGGAACATTTGGCAACTGTCTCCAATAAAACTTTCTAACACTGAAAGTAGGTTACAAGTCCATCTACACTTGCAGTAAAACCTTTTCGATAAAACTTTCTAGTGCTGTGATGAGTTCGGTCAGTCATACAACTTCAATGATCAAGCTTTACTTTTACAAACGTGTGTCGCAGTACAACTATTTGACTACACTAACGCTTGCATTTCATGACACTTGTGTTTCGTAAAACTTCAATGATCAAACTTTACTTTTCTCAAACGTGTGTCACAGTAAAACTATTTGACTACACTAACTTTGCAAACCATGATAGACTTTCTGACTAGACTTACGAATAGAACTTCAATGATCAAACATTCTAACTATTCATCAACCTGTGCTGCAGTAAAACTTATGCAAACTATGATACACTTTCTGACTAGACTTACGAATAAAACTTCAATGATCAAACTTTACTTTTACAAACGTGTGTCACGGTAAACTATTTGACTAAAGTTTGCTTTTGCAAACCATGATGCACTTTCTGACGACACTGACAAGAGCTTGTTCACTAGCGAAGAGAGAAGTCTGTGATGTGTTGCGTGTGGCGCATGAATGTCCTCCCGTTTCATCCCTTCATCATTTCGTTTCCGTGATAGAGACAGTTCTTAAAAGAACTGATGGTTCATTCTCGCATGGTTGGTCAACTGTCGGGAGACAGTTGCAATGGAGATTTTGTGAGGTAACCTGTGGCAGATAGCTAAATGTCGCCCTGGCGGTCAGAGTACAACGTTGAGACGAAAGGCAACCACTTGGAAACATGACGCAGAGAGGTGTCACAAGGATTACCATTGCCCACGTCCCGTGCAGTACTCATCTCTACGGACTTCACCGCTGTCTCGAAAGAACGCCCACCCACAGGAAGTATGACACCTAAAATCTCCGCGACTTGCACCGTCCATGACTTGATCGCCAGACATGAAAACCGGTGGAGTTGGTAAGAGGAAGCAAGTCGTTGCTTCGATCAGCTTGATAGCAAGCCGTAGAGATGGATAACAAGCCGTGATTCACAAGCGTTTTGCAATGGAGATGTTTAGAGGCCACCCATGACAAGATAGCTAAGACTCAACCGATTGGCGTTCAAAGTGCTACGTTGAGAACTGTGTCAAATGCCCAACATGAGACATGAATTGCCCCAGAGGTTTCGGTTCAAAATATGACACACTCCCTTTCAAATGAGATATTGCACGACTTTCTACGATCTCTAACACCACAGTTGGAAGTTTGACAGGAGGGATCCAAAATATGACACACTCCCTTGCCACGCTTATCACTACGGCATCATCCGCCGTCCCGAAGGAACACCCTGTCAGTGGAATATTACAGCAAAACTCTCCGTGACTTGTTCGCTTTCAGTGAAAAGCCGCTTGTATCATGGTAAAACATGAGAAGACTGGCTCAGACGTCATGACAAATCCTTTAGTTGACATCAGCAGGGTCGAAAGCCCCAGAAAACCTCCAAAACGAGTGAATTTAAATTTTTCAACTTTTTAGCACTACTTATGAAATTTTATATGTAGTCTGTCACTATAGGTCTGATCAATAGCGATCGAACCTTTTTTGAATCAAGTCAAACGGACTTGTAGAAGCAAAGTTACAAGCCTTTAAAGTTTTGGAGTCTTTTATGGCCTGGAGACGAAGGCCATCTCCTTGCGAACCTTTAAGTCTGACGCCTTAGCTGAGTTTAGCAATGAAATTTTCTAAGTCGGTTTCTTATAAAAACTCGGTTTTTCAGATTTCCAATGCTATCATCGGAGCTCCGGAGTTCACCTACCCCAACCCAGTCGGGAGGAGAACTGATTTCCACAAGCAGAGTTTCCACTTATATAGTTTGTGGCGATCAGCTGATGACGTAATACCCATCATCCAAAAACTTTAAACCCGTCTATCTCCGGTTCTAGTGCTTCGATTGAGCTGGAAATGTAGGATTTGACGCTGAATCCGAATCTGCCCTCCGTTTTCCCATCCGATGCTTCGTTTTGGCTCTACAGCCCACAGCCATCGTAAAATTCTAAGTCGTTTTTCGGAAAAATGCTGAAAAATTTTTTGTCTCCGATGGCTTTCAAATTTACCATGTCGATGCAGAATTTGACGCTGGTCTTTGTTTACCCGTCCGAGGCGGCATTCATGTCGAAAAATGACTTTTCTCATCCCAAAACATCCAACACCTGACTTTCCAACTCTGACGTTTTCCTGACATTTTCTTCCCTAAACCCAAGAAATTAGACCAAACTGAGCTTTCCACTGCATTTTTCTCACTCTTAACTTTCAAATGAGCTATTGCATGACTTTCTGCGATCTCTAACACCAAAGTTGGAAGTTTGACAGGAGGGGGGGGGGGTCAAAACTTTTTCTCTCCGATTGAGCTGGAAAGAAGTTCCTAGTCCTAACATTGGCCAAAACGTCCGAATTTGCACTCCATCTTCCCATCCGCGACCTCCTTCATGTCGAAAAAAGACTTTTCTCATCCCAAAACACCCAACACCGGACTTTTCCTACGTCGTCAAAACTTTTTCTCGCCGATTTTGCTGGAAACATCCTTCCTAACCAAAAATTTCACGTAGATTCCGAATCTGGCCTCCGTTTTCCCATCCGAATCCTCCTTCATGATGAAAAACGACTTTTCTTATCCCATAACCACCAACACCTGACTTTTCCAACTCTGCCGCTCCACCCTTCGCCTCTCAGGAAAACGCCTCCCGCCTTCCTTCCCCACCCACAATTTCACGCAGATTCCAAATCTGATCTCCGTTTTCACATCCGAACCCTCCTTCATGACGATTTCCAACTTTTGTCATCCCAAAACCACCAACACCCACCCTTTCCTCACTCTAGCCCTTCCACATTCCTATCACCTTCCTTCCCATCCCTTACCGGAAAACTCCTTCCTTCCTTCCAGGAGGGGGGAGGGACCGGTTTCTTCCTCTCGGACCCATCCTTCCATCACATCCTTGGCCATCTCCTTCCTCTCTCCAGAAGGGGGGCTGAGTCAGCATGATGACTCATCGATGACTCATCACTGCACCGCACCGCACTTGAATTTGCCACTGGATTACTACTTTTCTCAAATCAAACCTGTGGGTTTTATTAATTCTTTCACAGAAAAAAGGGTTTGTCAAAAAGAAAGTTATATTCAAAAAGGAGTTTTCATTGAATTTACTGCTGCAAAGCTCAGTTATTGTAAGTCACACCAAATCATTTCTTTCTAATGTTATATTTTAAAAGTGACAAGAAAATTACGAAAGACTGCAATAATATCTCTTTACCTTCGAAAGGTGTTTTCGATTTTTCTGAAACAATTATGTAGCTTGACTGGAATTACATGTACTATAATTTTATCAAAAGAGTAATGCGTTTGGTATGAGCCTATGGAAGAGATGAGTCTTAAGAAACAATAACTAAGTATAGAAGATGAAATTATATATATATTAATGATTTTTGCCATTGACTAAATAAATAGTCTTTAAATAAGAATGACACGGTCAGTAAATAAGGTCTTATTTCTGTACCGACTGTCTCTTTTATGAGTCCGATGTTATAGAGGTCGATTTATAACATCGGTCTCATAAAGAGACGGTCGAATATGTACTCCGGAAATAGGACCTCATTTATTGACCGTGTCATTCTTTTTTAAAAGTTCAAGAGTGTTTTTAGAAGATCAGTGTATTAGGCCTTATCCAACGTTTATTTCTTCGCTATCTGCATGCTTCAGAGGTTTTTAATGAATGCTGCGACGTGATTGAAGCAATTGGTAAAAATGTTTTTTATATTAATTATTAGATTATTATTGGTAAATATTATTGTATATCAATTCGCTAATTTTCAGTAACTTCATGTAGTCGTACGTACCTCAAGGTCGGTAGTTTTGAATCCTGATAGACTTTGTTTGAGATTTGATCGACCTTTCTGCTTCCATCATATTGCATGAAATGTTTTTAATTGTACATATGTGTAGGCAGGTAAAATGAGAATCGTTGTTCAGTTTTCAGTCAAATATTGTGCCAGAAGCCAGTAGATCCTTGGTTGTATCTGTACAATTACAATTATCTGCACGATCCGAGGATTAGTTGGTTTTTGGATTGTTCAGCACATAGCGGATAGCTTCACGTATCGAAAGGATAGCGAGCGGATATCGAAATCAAAATAGCGGATAAGCGGATAAAGTCGCGACTGTTAAGCTAAAGGAAACCAGACGGATAAACTGAATACACTACCGATAGCACGGATGTCGGTTGAATATCCAACTTATCCGCTGATAGGATACGGATCAGCTCTTACAACTTGAAAATATGTAATTGTAGAAATTATAAAACTGTTTTTTATACTTTTAAATTTATGAGACAAATGTGAGCACCTTTTGATAGGGACAAGCCGTTTCCGAATGCGCCAAGTTCTGCATACTTTTGAAATTCCTTCATAACTGCTTGATTTCCGATCAAAATGATAAAATGCTCATGAACAATCAATTCTACGTTTGATTTGCATTCATTAGATCAATCACCAAGCTATATTAATCCTCAGTCACTTGAGGGGTCCAGTGAGCCCATCCATTTCACTTCCTCTGCTAAGACTATATCAACTACTCATGCTCATCATATAAAATCATCACTTCTGACAATGTTTTTGGATGCAACGCTTCACTTCAACTGAATCAGTAGAGGCATGGGAAGGGAGCCACTGGAACCCCTCCCACTGAGCTATCAGAGGGTGTAGAACTTCACTTCAAAGAATTTCTTATTTCAGATGGAAAATGATTTTGCGCATGTCCATGATGATACATAATGCGTGAAATTCGTGTATTTGTTGTCTACATCATGCTCGTGCATGTGCGCTGTGCTACATGATCGTAAGGTGCGAATATTTTGCTTTTGAACATGATCACGTAGTTGTCCTATTTGAACAATTCAGCGTAAATTAATGCTGGAGATGAAAGCTATCAATATCTTCATAATTCAACTCCAACAAAAGACTGCTGACAAATTTTTCAAAACTATAATTGATGAGTTTGAGATCTCTACAGCTGTTTGAGAGTCTAAAAGTATGAGCTATATTACTCAGGTAGGCCCATTTCCGATAGTGATGGATAAAATTAAAGAAATGAGCAAATGTAGGGATTCTGCTACACGGAATATATCAAATTCAATAAAATTAACTATGTGGGATGTTATTGTAGAAGTAACCATCGTGAAACCTTCTCAGAAAAACAACTGACATTGTTGCAAATGTTGCTACTTACAAGAACACCATATCTTCACTTGTATTTACTTAGGATGCTGAACAACCCTCCAAAGATTGACTAAATAAATCTTTTAGCTAAATGTAATATTTGTTTTTCTAAAACCATCTTTCCAAATGTTCTGATTTTGATTTAAGCAGGCGAATGTAAAATGGTTCACTGCTCCCCTAAGGTCTCCTAGGGTGTGAACCAGGGATGCGGAGTCGGAGTGGGAGTCCTATCAAATGATAGGACTCCGGACTCCGGCCTATGAATAGACTTGAAATATAATGCAAACAAATTATCTGTCCTCGTGCATTGCTGTCATTGACTTGATGTCAATTTTCTCCGTCAAACAAAAGTACGGAGACAGCAGTGCATGCAAAGCTTGCAATTGTTGAAGGAATGATCCGTGATAGTGAAAAAAGGATTGTTTTTTCACTCGGTGATATAGTAGAGAAGGCAACCCTTCCTAGCCTCGATCACACATACGCACTAAAGTTCACATCAACATCAGAGACAAAAGCAAAATACAAGTTTGCTTGAGAACATTGCCTCTTAACCTAACGTCAATCGTGTGTGATGGCTTTCCAAAGCGCATATTAAAATTGAAAGTGTATTCATTAGCGACATTTGATAAACTTTCATCGAAAATGATTGATAATTGATTCAGCAATGCACGGGTCGGACAACACGGATAAATCACGCGAGAAACACGTGACGTGCACACGTCAATAATTGACGTGTAACCGCGTGATCACGGCGTGCTAACACGTGAACACATAAATATTTCCACGCGTGTACACGTTGAACGCAATATCACGCTGAATTAATAGGTGTACACGTAACATGCGTTTTCACGCTAAACTCACACGTGGACATCCGATCTGGAAACCCATTAAAAACCCGCTAAAAGGAATACTGATTCCATTACATCACGTATCTTATTTATTAAAATTTTATATATTTATTAACAATCGTTCATAGTCATTGTTCATCGTTCATCTGGTTCATGGTCACTGTTCATCTTCATTTTCTTCTTTAACTCCCTGCCTTTTGTGTTCAGTGACTCTCGAACTTTCTCCCACACATGGGAGAACTGCGTCGGATCCAATTTAAAAACCTTCCGCAACATTTCTGAAAAAAAGAACATAAACTTCTACCTCTTGCATTTTAATGTAAGTAAGCAGCTTTACTCTGACTCCAGTATTCTGCATGGTTCTCGATATTTTTTCAAATAGAGATTGTATAGGGTGTCGAAGTCAAAATGGTCTTGATACAGGTGACCCAGAGGAAGCTTGGTAGTCAATTTTAAGTAATAGAACCGCCCTGAGCGACATCTAGAACCTATGTTACAGCTGAAATATTAGACGGAAAATTAATTGCCTCTTACAGTTTGAAAGTAGACCTACTTCTACGAAATGTAAAAGATTATTGAATTTCCGGCTACAATTTTAACAGAAACATCGTTTTAGAAATTAAATTATGCAAAGACTGATGTAAAATTGATAGGGAGATATCCCTTGGACAGATACACAAAAACCGAGCTATTTAGGACCACATATACAAAGACCTTATAGACCAGGACCCCTTTTTGAAAATAAATATTGGGACAAATTAGGCCATTAACACATGCAATTTGGAAATTAAACATATAAAGTAGTCACCGATCCTCAAGACAACAAAAGGAACTGAAACATCGAAATTATGACTACACTGGATACGCATAGGACATGGATTCAGTCAACGAGTAGAATTTCACAACTTTCCGAAAAACCGAAAAAGCCTACTGTTTGAAATCTTTTCATTTTTCGTTCAAGTTGTTTTTCCCACTTAGTTCGAAAATGTATAGAATAGGGGTGTGCCGATTAGTTCATTTAAATTCATTTGAAATCGACGTTTTCAATGAACCAAATCAACTGTTCTAGTTAAAAGTACATGCACGTACGTTAATTAATGAAAGTTAATGATACAGAGATGTTCATAAAAAACGGACCACATAATTAGTGTCTCAATTCAATCGATTGTCATGCCCTACAAACTTGTCGCACATACACGCGCCATATATCATTCGAAAGCTCACATTCTCAGCTTTCAAATAAGCTACCATGAACTTGTATCCGTAATTGTGTGGTCTGGACAATGGTCATAACGTAAATATCGCTCAATTTACAAATCGTAATTTTTCAATTAGAAGGTGTGTGAGTTTGATAATGAATCAGACACGAGGAGAGAGAGCATTTTCTGCGCTTTCTTTTTATGTATAGCTCATCGAAATCGATGGACTGGAAGAGAAATAGTGATATCATGAAATTATCACAAAATCATAGTGGATTAGTGGTTAAGATGAAAAGTGACTGAAAATGTCATATTCTTATAACTGCTAAGTTCTTCTCAAGTCAGACGATCAAACGAAGACATCTGGTTTCTGTACAGTGCAGCCGCCAAACAAAGACACGCCTTCGTCACTTGGTTGTTTGTTACTGTGCTGATCAGTCTGCAGAATGCAGACTCGATTGTGGAATTCGATATCCTCTGTGTTGACCTTGCAACGGTGACTGTGTGCTTTTAGCGGTAGTGGGAAAAGTGTTGAATGAAGTTTGAAAAAGAACTATTGAATTGATCTGAATAACCCATATTCTTTCTACTTATATTCTATGCTTTCTAAAGAGACCGAACACGAAAGCTTTGATGACAAATTGAGAATATGACATTTTTAATCACTTTTCATCTTAACCACCACGATTTTGTGATATTTTCATGATGTCACTATTTCTCTTCCAGTCCATCGATTTCGATGAGCTATACATAAAAAGAAAGCTCAAAAAATGCTCTCTCTCCTCGTGTCTGATTCATTATCAAACTCACACACCTTCTAATTGAAAAATTACGATTTGTAAATTGAGCGATATTTACGTTATGACCATTGTCCAGACCACACAATTACGGATACAAGTTCATGATACCATATTTGAAAGCTGAGAATGTGAGCTTTCGAATGATATATGGCGCGTGTATGTGCGACAAGTTTGTAGGGCATGACAATCGATTGAATTGAGACGCTAATTAGGTGGTCCGTTTTTTATGAACATCTCTGTAGTATAGCTAATCAAATAATAAGCAACACAAATTCTAAATTTTCCATTCAAAGGCATTGTGATGCTGGTATAGTCTCTAACCATACGTTAAGTCGCTTGGTTTTGCATGTTATCAATCATTTTTTTAAAGTATGCTCATAGGCTACTGAAAGTACATGCTCGTAAGAGATTAGTGGATACTAAGATACACAATTGTTTATTGTGTAATGCGATTGCTAATAAATTTCAAACAAATTCATGTCATTATTGAAATAACAGAATAACACCGATCAATTTTCTAGCCAATGATAACATGAGTGACAGGAGCCCACTTGTTGTTGCAAGGTTTCAGTTGACTTTTCTGTTCAGATGAGGTCACTCATCGCTGAGCTAAGGGAGCGAGTATCGTAATTGCTATTTTTAGATACATACAGAATTATTGCTGTTAGCGAAGCATTTGATGTTTAAATGATTTCAAATACAGATTTAGTAGCGTAGTGTTCAAGTAGAGTCTAAAAAATTGGTAGTAAATCTAAAAAATCGAAATCCTTTTTTCTAACAGTCACTAATTTTTTGACTAAAATTAACAATAATCTTCTAAAGGCCACTAATCGGTCGATTAATCGGTACATCCCTAGTATAGAGTAATAGCTTGTATTCTCTGCACAACATCCGTTGTACATGCAGCGGAAGTCTGACTGCGAATCTGACTGTCAGAAACTTCTATTCCAAAATTAAAATCCATCGTACTACCAAACAACCCTGATTACAAGAACAATTATAGGGTCAGACTGAAGATGATCAATACGTTAACCATTGAAATTGAAGTAAGACGGACATTTCATTAATCATCGCGCAAACATTTATATTCCGACATTAAAACTCGAGTCGACCGGTAAATGAAAATCGATCCCTACAAGGTTCACGTCCGGCCTCTAACGGCGGAGCTTTGCTAGCACATTTGGTCTGCCGGTCCTCGCAGCTCCGTTATCAGTGGAAGCCAGTTCGACTGATTGATAATGTCAATCTCACTTTCAATCAGGTTTCGCTAAGCAATTTCTTGTCTTTCTGTTTTATCGCCATTACTTCAATGGTCTCTGTTCAAACGAATATAACTCAATTTCGTCCCCATTTTATCCTCCCTGCTTTTGGTCATATAAGCTTCTGCTGTAAGACACATTGGTGCATGTTCGTATAGAATAGGCGGCTAAAATTTCCATCCTGTAAGGCCTACATCTCCATATATTATCAAATGTCAACAGATGTAACCACCACGAGACATGTTTCGATCTGTTGGGTCTCATCAGTCGAGTCGTGGGCAGGTTCGAACCAGCGGTGGTTAAGCTAGAGGAAATGTATGAATATCCTCTAACAAAAAGATCGCTTGATACAACGGTAATGATTGACCTCGTAGTAGAAATCGTAAGTTATCAATAGGAATACACGTAAACATGTCCATAAATCGTGCATGAGGAGAAAGGACTTTTCAGAGCTTTATTTTGATGTACCGCTAATCAAAATCGATAATCCATAATACAAAAGTAGTGATGTTGCGAGGTCGCTGCATAATTTTATGTTTCTGATCGTATAAAAAGTTGTTTACATTGGATTTTGCCGCTAACAGGGTCATTATCACGCTTTCAATATCTATAATAGACGTTTGCTCTGCACATCAAAAAAGCATTCAATTGATTCGAAACAGAAAAGTTCACTCCCTTCTTGAGTAAACCACGATATATTGTAATAAGATAAATAGCTAAAACTTTGTACAGTGGCATACGTTTCGCGACCCAGTCGCTGCCTCAGTGCCAAATAAAACTAAAACGGAAGGTGACAGAACACTGTGTGTGGACTTAAATAGGTACGGATCGATTGCTTAGACGCGAGTATTCATCAGCCAACCAGCTCGTGCTTCCTATTCAGACCCGGTGACTTATTGTTGATGTGCCTCGCATCAGCAATACGGCTTTCAATAGGCGAACTTAGTTTGTCTAAAATACAATACCTGAAATCGTTAATGGACATGTTACGATTGTGGGCGGTCTTGGCATGTTCAGTAAGAGCGCTGGTATTATTAAGACTCCTTAAACTACTGTCGTGCTCCTTAAGGCGAGTGACAAAAGGACGGCTAGTTTGCCCAATGTACGATTGGTTACAAAGACTACATGTAAATTGATATACCACGTATCGATCATCGCACGCATAGCTACCGTTCAATTTGGCACTGAGGCAGCGACTGGGTCGCGAAACGTATGCCGCTGTACAAAGTTTTAGGTATTTATCTTATTACAATATATCGTGGTTTACTCAAGAAGGGAGTGATCTTTTCTGTTTCGAATCATGCCTAACTACCTCCCGTACGCCACAATCAACTACATTCAATTGATATGCTATATTGTCAATGTTAGAACCGTCCGTAATAATGCACATGTATTTCTAGATCTAGATGCGGTCTGAGAGCAATTTGGGATGGAAAGTGCTCTCAAACATGCATACAACGGATAAGGTAATTTTCTAAAGCCATGTTTGCCTTACGTCAATCAAAATTAAACAAGCTTTCCAATGATACGCAATATGCCATGTTTGAATCGTTTGTCATTGTTTACGCCTAGATCAAACTCTTACGTTAACAAATAGTGGTTGGTCATAGGTTGACTAGCATCACGAAAGTTTCTTAATCATATACAACATGACAAGAAATGGACAAAGCAGTTGACCTATAAGTGGACCAGTCCTAGAAATAAAGGTTCCCATAATCGGAGAGATAGGGAATTATGTGCAAAACCAGTTCGATGCTATAGCCTAACTTTCCTTCAGTATGGGCTCGTTAGCGCCAAAAATCCATTGTAAACAAATTTTTATACAATCAGAAACATAAAATCATGCAGTGATTTCGCAACAACATTACTTCATGGTTATCGATTTTGTTGAGCAATAGCCTACATCAATAATTGAATGTTCAGAAGAAGCGCTTTCTCCTCATGCATGATTAAGTGAAATGTTTTCTGGTTAAAAACTTACGATTTCTAAAAAGTGATAAAGTTTACATTTTGACCTTCGTCCAGTCTATACAGTTATGGAAACAAGTGAATAGTAGCTCATTAAAAATCTGTGAACATGAGCCATCGATAGGTGTATGGTGCATTTATGTATGATGTGACTACAAGGTAGGAGGAGAATCGGTTGGAATTTGACATATTTTAGATAGTACGTTTACATGATCAGATAATATACATATCTAATAGCCTTGACTGCGGCTCGGTCTATTCGAAGCCATAGCTCGTCAATTATTGAAGAATAAATCGGTGTTATACTTTTCTTTTTCCCCTCATCTATTTTTCCGACCGGAAAATGAGTATCAAAAGAAGTGTTTCTAAATTTCACCCTTCGGAAGAAGAGAGGCATCTCAAAGACAGCTATAGACAGGATAGTGCTTCTACGGTTTAAGTCTTGGTAGAGATGTAAGTGCACAGGAAATAAAGTCTCCTAGAAGCCATCTACCTGGATATCTCGGTAGTTGCATCTTCAGTTTGCGTTTTGGTTTTAGTATAGGTTTTCCCGATCAAATGTAACACTTGTTTTGACCAAATGTAATATAGATAAAAGCAAATGTAACACGTCAACATTAGGGCAGTTATCAAATATAACCTGTCAAATCAAATGTAACATTAGGGCAGTTATCAAATATAACCTGTCAAATCAAATGTAGCATAAGGCTGTTATCAAATGTAATAATGATGATTAGTCAAAAGCAAATTTAACAATGACAGATCAAATATAATAAAAGAATCATATAGTGTCATACAGATCTTATTGAATTGATATGCTACGAAGAATGCAATTAACTTCACATTTGAACATCAACCATTAATTGAATGTCATACTGGTGAATGTCCGCAACATACAAGATGTGAAAACGATTAATTTACTCATGCCTAAGAATAGAATAAGAATTGATAACATATATGAATGATCAGGAATTTTTGAGTACCCCACTTTTCTTAGGTCAATATCTGAAGCCGAAAAATATTTGAATGTGAGAACAACTTGATAATCCATGTGCATAAATTATCAAATCAAATTTACATCAAAATGTTCTGCTTTAATAAACACGCTGGCAAATACCGCTGCAAATGTCTAAAGTAGTAGTTTGATATTTGTTCTACCTATGGTGCACAATAGAACGATAGAGAATGAATAGAATTCAACACTTGATCCGACAGATTATATTTGATCTACCAACAATAACATTTGCAATCGATGCGCTGCATTGAATCTACATTTGGTCTGACATGCTACAAAGTGATTGTCTAGTGTTACATTTGGTTTGACAGGGTGTTATATTTGATCGGGAAAACCTATAATGATGTTCTCAGAAATGCATCTCAGTAGTTGGGGGAAAATAAAACACTACGAGCGTAGTTTAATTTTCTGCGGGGAACTCGTAAGCAACATTAGATTTTCCGGCCGAAAAAGATGGGGGAAAACGTATAGCACGGGTGTGACTAACTTACAGCATGGAAAAAAGTCACAGATTTCCATTCAATGAAAAAATCTTACAACGGTGTAATTTTGAATACACAACAGCAATAAATTAATGACATCATATACTCATCTAAAACTGCTGTGAATTATCAACAGTTGTAGGTAAATGTCAACCTTCTACTGTATCATCTAGAAATCTAAAAGTTTATCTGATAGATGATGCCAAATTTGGTATTATTCATCTTCAAGGCCTGGCCTACAAATTATCTATCTTTTGATGTATGGTATGTCGTTGTTAGTCGCTACAAAGATGTGTCAGCAATATTTAACATCAGAATCTAGACTGGTGGAAGCTTTTGCACTTCAGGTTATAGGCTTACATTATATACTTGTATTAAGTTTCCTTTTAAGAACAAGTTTTCTCACAACTTTCAAAGTTGATAATAGAAAGATAAAACAAGATTCGTGCAATCTGACTGAACCAGCGCATGGATAATCTAAAATCATGATCAGTTTCTAAAATCACAAATAAAAGAAAAATTTCGTAAGCCATCGACACTAAAATATGCGGCACTGGGTTTACGTAGCAAGACTTCATGACCTATCTTAAAATGCATGCGTCCTGCGAGAACTCTCCATATAAAACCCCTCTGATATAAGAAACGCCTAGGAAGTCTTCACTTACCTGAAAAATCTTGTGCAGTGTAATGAATTAGTGTAATTGATGATAAATTAACCCGGTAGTATCTTTCCACTCGTTTTCGAGAACACATCAATCGGCATGTCATTCTCAGCTCGGATTAAATATTACTTCATTGAAACATATGTTTATCAATAGGCGTAAGAGCATTAAATTCTTTTATTGGTTGATTTGTTGCCTTAGCAGTAATTCTGGTGTTTTAAAATCGTAATATTCACATAGCAATTGCGCATCCTACTGTTGTTAAGGACTTCCGCGTAAATTTGAAAGTTTTTCTGAATGCATTTAATGAATGGTTCGGTATGAAGAAAAAATGCTTGCCTTAGGAGGAAGGAGACGATTCTTAAAATATTAATTTACTAGTTTCGAACTTTGAGTGACAAATCTTAATAATGAAACTGTTTCGGGGTTTTAAGCCATACAAGAAAACAAATTTGATGAATTTTGAAAAGGTCAAGTCGGATTTTAGGAGTACTGAGGAGCGCGCCACCCTGATGTGCGTTCAAATGTTTGCATTATACCTATGCATGTATATATACTTCCAACTAAAAATAATATGAAAAAATAGCCTATAAAGCAGTCACCAGAATGCCATGACCAATCCTTCACCAACATATATAATGAAAAGAACACGCACGCATACAACAAACACAAACATTCACCAAGCAATCGAGAACTTACTTTAAAACGCTCTCAAGTATTCCTGTTAGACAAGATTCTTTAAAAACATGCTCATTAGTGTATGACAAAAAATTTTAGTATGATATTTAATAAAATGGAAAACAAAGTTTATTTATAAAATCTTTCGTGTAGAATGAAAATTACAACATGACGATACCAAAATTTAGCATTTCATGACGATCAAATACACTATTTTATCTGACAATTACAAATTGAAGACAAATTCTTGAAGATTTTATGAGATTCTCATTAGGCCATTCGAATGTATTTCGTATAGGTAAACTCACCTTGGATATCTTCGACAACTGAATCCGAAGCAATTGATCTATTTGTTTTTCTGATTTTCGTTAATGTCAAATGCGTGTGTCATCAAAAATCTGGGTCCATATGCTGTCATTGCATATTTCCTTGCAAAAGTAGTTGGGTTGCTATGTACCTGAGTGCTCAGCATTACCGTTTTGTGGCCTTCCCATGTACGAATTTCCTGAAAACGAAATACAAATTTTTTATACAATTATAATATCAGATTTTTTAATAGGATGAATTTCGTTATTGCTCAGTCAATTAAGCTGGTTGACAGATGAGACAAAGTTTAGAAGAGTCTCGATGTACGAGTAAGTTAATAAGATCTGATCTCTAATCATTAGCAATATTTAAGAAAAAAACATCGTAACTTGAAGTAAAGCAAAATAATTGACAAGGCTTTAGGTCCCATATATTACAAGAACCTGAAACTTCTCGGTCATGTGGGATAATGATTAAGAGATAGCAATAAGACATTGTTATAGTGACTTAAGGATGTACGAGTAGTTCGGTCTACTTTCACATAGGTCATTTGATGAGCGTATCGGTCGTATAGTGATTCAAAAGCCTTGCAGACTAAGCTTAATATCATGAGTATTTAGTTCACCTGTTCCTCATATAGTTGCAAGCTTGTAGCATACACATGTAAGATCATTTTGGAATACGGCAAATTCATCAGAGTCCCTACAAAGTACAATTAATCGTGATCGATTAGGCATCGTTCGTTTTCAGTTAACCTATGTTTCTTTACACGTTGTCTTCGCCAGACAAATAAACATGACTGTTCAGATTATGAGACAATTCAAGAATATCATCAGAATGCGATAGTATGTGAAATTGATCGTGAGAAATAGGGTTGCACCGGATAATGTTTCAGTTATTCGGTAACCGGACAGTTTGATATCAAGTACCGGATAGTTCATATGTTAGCCAACTATAACGAATACATGTATTGTGAATTCGCAACATGATAATCGCTTTTACCGTAAATATTCATTCTTTGAAACAGACAGAAATTGAATTAAAAGGAAACTCAACTCCATCATTTATTGACAGATGTTTATTTTCTCGCGTGAGACCTTTCTGCCTGCATCGCAGGCCAATCTCAAGCATCTAGCATCAAGCAGTATGAGTATCATTGAGAAAAGTGTCCATAAGCTTGTCCATGACACTATGAGATCTCTTGAAATAGTGACGATGGGTTAGGCATGATGTTGAGAGTGAGTTGGAACCCAAAAGCTTTGATCTTCAGCTATCTTTTTATTCAAACCGAGTACTTTCGCGATACGTCGTATCACATTCTCAAGGTAATGATTGAGAATGCGATACGACGTATCGCAAAAGTACTCGGTTTGAATAAAAAGATAGCTGAAGATCAAAGCTTTTGGGTTCCAACTCACTCTCAACACTATGAAATCTTCGTGATTCATAAGTAGATTTTTCAAAATGCACATGATACATTCATAATTTACCCTGGCTATTTTGAGTTTTGAAATTCTCACTTCAGGTTCGTGATCAGCGACATCACTTTGCGTAAATACCTTGATAGTTGCTTGGAAATGTTTACTCAATGAATTCAAAAACGTTTTCATAAAATGACTTTCAAGCAAGTCTCACTGATGGCCCGTTTTATACTGAGCCTCCGGAAAATCACTCACTCGATTTCATACTCACACATCTTTACGATTGCGTAAAGTAAATACATCACTAGACATTTTTTCCAGCACATATTCGGCGCATATTTGCGTCATCGTAACAATTCTTTTACTTATGGTTATCTACACGTAATGTCCCGTAGTAGAAGTAGAATGGCCTATGTGCGACAACTGTTTATTCGTCAATAAACTTACTTGACCAAAGCTATTGTGTAATGAAATTACACGCTACCAATATCATAGGTTGATTTTAAAGACAAAATAAAATAGAATTTGAATATCTACACCAGAGATAGGATTCTCATGGAGTGAGGTGTCAATATGCAAGACAGCAGTAGTAAGCCCGTCCCAAATTCAAGTCCAGTGCGGTGCAGTGATGAATCATCGATGAGTCATCATGCTGACTCAGCCCCCCTCCTCTGGAAGGCAGGAAGGAGTTGGCCAACGATGCGTTGGGAGGAATGGGTCCGAGAGGAGAAAACTGTTCCCTACCTCCCCCTGGAAGGAAGGAAGAAGGAACTGTGAGCAGGATAGAGTTGGAAAAGGGTGGGTGTTGATGATTTTGGAATGAGAAAAGTTGGAAAACGTCATGATGGAGGGTTTGGTTGTGTAAACGGAGATCAGATTTGGAATCTGCGTGAAATTTCGGGTGGGGAAAGAAGACGGGAGGTGTTTTCCTGAGAGGCAAGGGGTGAAGCGTCAGAGTTGGAAATTGGGCGGGTGTTGGATGTTTTGGCATGAGAAAGGTCGGAATTCGGCGTCAAGGAGGCCTCGGATGTGAAAACGGAGGCCAGATTCGGACTCTACGCGAAATTTTGGGTTAGGTAGGATGTTTCCAGCGAAATCGGAGAGAAAAAGCTCTGACCCCCCCCCCCTCCTGCCAAACTTCCAACTTTGGTGTTGGAGATAGTAGAAAGTCGTGTGATAGCTCGTTTGAAAGCTAAGAATGAGAAAAATATAGTGAAGAGCTCATTTTGGTCTAATTTTCTTGGGTTTAGGGAAAAAAATGGCAGGAAAACGTCAGAGTTGGACAAGTCGGGTGTTGGATGTTTTGGGACGTTTTTCGACAGGAAGGAGGTCTCAGATGGGAAAATGGAGTGCAAATTCGGACGTTTTGGCCAAAGTTGGGTCTAGGAACTTCTTCCCAACTCAATCGGAGAGAAAAAGTTCTGACCCCCCCCCCCTCGGCAGCGATCTTCCAACTTTGGTTCCAGAGATGGTAGAAAGTCGTGCAATAGCTCGTTTGAAAGCTAAGAATGAGACAAATTCAGTGGGAAACATGGCTTGTTTCTATCTGCCAACGTTTAGAGGTGAGACGTTATTGAAAATTTGGGATATTGGCGAAAAACGACAGTGTTAGAATTTTTATGAAAATCGCTTTAGCGGGTGAAGCAAGCCTCGGACGGGAAAACAGAGACCAGATTTGGAATCAGCGTCAAATTCTGCATCGGCATGGTAAATTTGAAAGCCATTGGAGAGAAAAAAAGTTTCATCATTTTTCCGAAAAACGAGTTAGAATTTTTGCGATGGCTGTGGGCTGTAGAGCCAAAACGAAGCATCGGATGGGAAATTGGAGGCCAGATTCGGATTGAGCGTCAAATTCTACAATGTTATGGTGAATTTCCAGCTCAATCGGAGCACTAGAACCGGAGATAGACGGGTTTTAAGTTTTTGGATGATGGGTATTACGTCATCACCTGATCGCCACAAACTATATAAGCTGGGAACCGACAGAGACTTTTCATTTAGAGGAGAGCGATTGTCAAAGGTAGGTCGTCTCTCTGAGCTCCGATGATAGCTTCGGACATTCCAAATTCCGGGTTTCTGCAAGAAACCGACTTAGAAAATTTCATTGCTGAACTCAGCTAAGCCGTCAGACTTAGAGGTTCGCCAGGAGATGGCCTTCGTCTCCAGGCCATAAAAGACTCCAAAACTTTAAAGGCTTGTAACTTTGCTTCTAAAAGTCCGTTTGACTTGATTCAAAAAAAGGTTCGGTCGCTATTGACCTGCCCTAAGTCATAGACTACTTATCAAATTTCATAAGTAGTGCTAATAAGTTAAAAATTTAAATTCACTAGTTTTGGAGGTTTTCTGGGGTTTTCGACCCTGCTGAAGTCAACTAGAGGATTTTTAATTATGTCTGAGCCAGTCTTCTCATGTTACAAGCATCTTTTCACTGAAAGCGAGCAAGACACGGAGAGTTTTGCTGTAATATTCCACTGACAGGGTGTTCCTTCGGGACGGCGGATGATGCCGTAGTGATAAGTGTGGCAAGGGAGTGTGTCATATTTTAGACCGAAACCGCTGGGGCAACTCATGTCTCATGTTGGGCATTTGACACAGTTCTCAATGTAGCACTTTGAACGCCAATCGGTTGAGTCTTAGCTATCTTGTCATGGGTGGCCTCTAAACATCTCCATTGCAAAACGCTGGTGAAGTTGCTATCCCTCTCTACGGCTTGCTATCAAGCTGATCAAAGCAACGAGTTGGGATGTTTCCTCTTGTAAATAACTCCACCGATTTTTATGTCAAAATCGGGGCCCGGATACCAACAAAGTGACATGACGCACGCTCTGTGCGCCCGAGGTTGGATTTGTGGGTCGAGGCCTTGGAGTTGGGATAAGATCCCCTCTGAGTAATGCCTGCAACGGATTCAAGAGCTTAACACCCAAACGGTTGCTGGCTTGCTATCAGGCCTTCTTCGTCTAGCCTCAGTAACTCAGGTTTGGCAACGTCTATCGTTTGTCATTGTAACTTGGTAAAAATGAGATAGTTACTGCAGGCATTGACGTCAAACCTTTTCGCGTCATAGGTGAACCCGTCTTTGTGTTGGGAGGTGGTAACGGAAAGCACGGTGACTGCCGATGCCCATACATGGTAAAACTGCTCTTATCAAGTCAAAAGCATGGCCAAATAATGAAAGTCTGAATCATGGCTTTGTGCTCGCTGGGTATATAAACCGCCGACTCTCATTTAATTTCATTTCAATCATGCAGACGCCGAACACTCTGGTCAGCTCTCCTGACAAGCCTCGGTTGAAGCCGAGAAATCTATTTCAAGAGTTTCAGCGGGCTGAAGAGTGAGAAAGGATTTATAACAATCTTGCTCGCATAGGCACATCTGATTACGGCGGTGATGATGATAGGACTCAGTGGGGCTATATACCACCCCCAAGTAGTCAGTTAGTAGCAGTAGAGGTTGATGCTGCTACCATAGAGAGAGTTAAAGACTCTCTCAGCAGAATCGGTCTAAAGTAAGGTGGCTGATTACGATCCCGAGAACGTCCCATGAGCCCTCTTAAGGGCTACCTTCTAATGCAGCTAAAGCGGTCCCAAGCCCGCCACATATCTTCGGATATGGAATGCAGAGGGGAAGAATAAATGATGAATGGAATGAAATGGGAGGCCACCCCTGCGCCACACGCAACACACCAGACTTCTCTCTTCAGTAGTGAACAAGCTCTTGTGAACGTCGTCAGAAACTTTATCAAGTTGTACAAAAGTTTTTTACTGCCACACAGGTTGATGTATAGTTAGAAAGTTTGATCATCGAAGGTTTATTCGCAAGTCTAGTCATAAAGTGTATCATGTTGTACAAAGTTTTTACTGCCACACACGTTGATATAGTGAAAAAAGGAATCTTCATCTGAATTATAATCATTCTGATTTGTTGTTGAGGAATTCATTGTTAAATAACTATGTAAGTGAAACGATTGCAGCGCTTCTCATTCACGTTATACGATCGAACAGTCTAGTATGACAAATTCTTCTGAAGCCTTGAATATTTTCTACAAAATTTTTGAAGTTGTTGACGAGTGGGATGACGACAAGTGTGAACAAGAGGAGAAGTCCCGCAAGAAAGTCGTCATTGAAAAAGTTGTGTGGACTGGTGGTAAATTCACGCCAAAAACGACGCGTGTTGGAAAAGTGCCCGGCGCACCAAAACGGCAAAGGTGTTATAAAGTGTACAGTGACTTAGAGGTTATTCCGATTGACTTTTCCTCGCTGTAAAGTATATATGATTCAATTATCAATAAACCTACATAATACATGTCTTTTTTTGCAATGTATTTATCTTGAAATGGAAATAAATGGAGGAATTTAGATATGGGGTTAGGTAACGCATTTATTATCGGTCTACTTTTCTATCAAAAGGGATCATACCATAAGAGAAGATAGAAAATGATTTTGTATACGTGTGGTATAAGAGTGACAAGCAGAACTCATGGCTCATTCTCAGATAACGTTGCTTCAATTGATTCACCTAATATCATGTTTCATATGTTGAATGATTGCTAGTAACTATGTTAAGTGTCTAGATGATAGGTGTCTTATTATCTTATATTAGATGATAGGCTCCCAATCGATACTATGCTTACTCGATAATCCTTTCGAAGCCATGCAGTTTATATGAAGGAAAAACAACACTGTCATGATACACATTTATTGAAAAGAAATAAAAGCAATACGTTTTGTGATAAGACGATACATTAAGTTTACCTAGTCAAACTCTTCTTGATTGCGGGGCTGACTAGAAGGAGAGAAGAGGTCTAGGCAGCTCCGGAGAGTCTCAATACACCACTCCATCATGACTTCTTTTGGAGACACACTCAGGAAGGCCGCCCTGATTGTATCACTACTGTCCTCTTCATCGTCGGAAATGATGATGATTTCCTCAACGAACTGCAGCGGCTCGACCTCACCATCGTAAATGGTTTTCACTTGCCTCTTGCGTGGGGCATTGGGCATGAGTAAGGCATAAGCGTTCGGTGGTGTATCCATTTTAATGATATTATGAGGAAATGGTCATTGCAACGCACTTATTTAGATTCTCTCTCCCTGTTTCGCGCTCTCTCATTGGACGACAGCCATTTATCAATCACACTGCATCATTCTTATATATAAAGAAGAGTGTCTTGCATTTTACTATCAGAGTCATGTTCGACACAGAGGAAACATTCACACCTCTTGCTAGCTCAACTCCTACGAAGAAGGAAGTTGAGAGAAAGTTTCAACAAAAAGAGGAAGAGGAAGAGAGACAAATGATTGAAAGCTGCAAGCAGCTCACTCTACAAACGGTTGAGAGTGAGCCTTTCATAAACGAGGCTGACTTTCAGGAATGAAAAGCCCTTTGATGAGACAGAGAATGCTCCAAACGGTCTTTATGAAATGGACTCCCTCTGCATGGTCACACCAAAGTCGCCACTGTCAATAGGAATATATCTTAAAAGGGGAACCATTTGACCACCAACTTGTGTTGAATGGATAAAGTTAGTGTAAATGTAAAAGTGATTGATATTCATATCGAGCAAGGATGTTGAGCCACAGTACTTCTCGTCGTAGAATATGTTACGTTTGAATCCTAAAATCTTCGTCAACTCTTTTGAAATGTGAATGACCGTTTTACTATGTACGCTGATACAGAAGGTATTTTCTTTAGGATCATAGTCAAAATGATATGAGTGTAGATTTGATACACCCTTGTTCAAATATGTACAAATATCATAGCCATTGCTATAATGCTTTGGAGGTATCGGTAACTTTTCATTCGGCTTCCATGCAAGACTGGGACGTAAAACAGGGTCTGTACGTTTGAAATGAAGGACCATTCGACAATCGGATTGCTGTTCAGATGTTATTTTCACATTGCCCCATTCATGGTATGACCATAAGACGTCTGTTTTTAGAGAGTGCAAATCGCAAAATTTAGAATTGATGTGAACAAATCCAATGTGTGAATGCTCATAATCATTTCGGAAATCAATCCTTGCTTTAGTGTGTACTCGAGTGATGGACATGGATAATTCATTTATTTCATTTACCTGTTTGATCAAGTCATCAACAGTACCATATTTAAAAAGCACAAAGCGCTCATGCATGCGATCAAGAGGAAGAAGGGTAATATTAAATTTTTTCCTCTGCCAATTTGGATATTTCTTAATCTGCTTTGATACTTTCATGGACACCTGAGCTCTCAAAGGGAAGGCACTGCCTCCTTTTACTTCTGCAAATTTTGTGATAGGTAGAAAGAAACGTGATTTAAGATTCAATATCTTTTGCAGAGGTCCACTCACATAAAATCCATGGGAAATAGTAGTCGGTCTCATGTAGAGGGTAGCTTTATGTAGATTTGGATCCATCTGCCAGATCCATTGATCCTTTGCCAAATCATTCATAACATTCAATAGGCGTTGAATTTTCATATAATAGTATGATTGCTCTAAACGATGACGGAATGATGGGTTTGTAGGTTGTTTCCGTTTCATGGGTGAAGCATTTTTAGCAATGGGTATGTCTGTATCCGCAGTGATAATTAAAGTAGGTCCATTTACAATCTCATCAACAGCTCGCTTTCCCCGACGGGTGTTTACTGTAGGAAAAGAATTCCACTCTGCTGCATGTTCATTCAAGTTGTAGGTATGTACTTTATCATTTCGCACTAGTTTTGGAAAGTACAAGTCTTGATTCGTTGCAGTGCCTAATGTAATCTCTTCATTTGCAATGGTTCTTATATTATTCACATAGCTCAAATCTTGCAGGGCCACTTCCCAATCACCATTTAAGTCAATCGGCTGTGTTAAATCAGTCTCAAACTCGGCAGCTGTATTTTCATATCGCTCAGGTTGAGCATTACTGGGAAACACTGCTTTAAACTCCATGTTAAAGCATCAACATAAAGCGTAGTTTGCTTAGGCGTTATGTCGCATGACATAACGAACTGCTGCTTTCAATCTGTTCACAGTAGGCACTTTCTGTCGTCCTAGGAATTTGGTTAAGAGTGATTGCCTTTTCACATAATGCACTCCCCTAAGTATGGTTGTACCGCCTTCTTTCATATTGCGATGGTTGATACAACCAAATATGACTTGATATCTTGGTCTTCTACGTTTAAAATCTGCAAGGGTGTGAAATATTTCGCGTTTTATTGAGTGCAGCTATTTTTTAATTCCATTGCAATGCGACGTACAGGATTGATCAAATCGATGCCACCTACAGGCGATCGCTTAAAGCCATAATCTGTTAACACCATTTCCCACACATGACCAATTCGCTGACGTAAAATCTGAAGTATGTAAGCATGATTTTGCCAAGGATCGGATATGCCGGAAAGAATTACATCTTCAATAGGTCTTGTTGCATGAATAGGTGATTTGATGAGACGAACTACATCATCTA
Organism: Prostheceraeus crozeri; assembly: GCA_907163375.1. Taxonomy (NCBI): domain Eukaryota; kingdom Metazoa; phylum Platyhelminthes; order Polycladida; family Euryleptidae; genus Prostheceraeus; species Prostheceraeus crozeri. The sequence goes on along the minus strand of CAJQUW010016728.1, from coordinate 173,538 downwards.
ATCCTCGTCCCGCTAATGTCACTATTGCAAATGATAATATGATGATCAATGTTAACATGACTTCGTCCATTTCTTATGAATGTTTTGCTTAAACGAGAAGACTAAGCAAACGTTTTGATGTGTCTAAAACTAACCATGATTGCCAAGCTCTCTTCTCAGTGTCACGTTACATGGAAGGCTCGTCGCATTACCTTTTACGATACTCATCAACACGTTAAAATAAGTTTATCTCCTTTTCAAATGGATAACCTCCACGATGCTTTACATATCATGCATCATCCAATGTACTATATCCCTCTAGGTGGACGTCTTTTCATTATTCGACGAGATTTCATTGCTCTTCATGATCAATATGGTGTTATACATTTTACATCCTCAAGTTGGAACAAGTATAGAGAACGTATACATCCTCGCATCATGACTTAACTTCAACAAACCAACACTCGTAAGCATGAGTGTGGCAAGTGAACAATGTCTTCTTATCTCTACCTATTCATGTTTGATGACTAAATACAACCTATTCAATCACATCATCTACTTTTCCATTGAAGCATAATAAAGAAAACAAATTTTAATCGTACATATTTATTGAAGGCTTTTATAAAAGTTACGAATGCGCTTTTCATTGACAAGGCTATCATGTGAAAAATGTTTACAAATGTCATGTAAAGAGTCATAATGTAGTCGTTGCATTACAAAGCAGAGGCCACAGGCTCCACATGTTGAAGACAAGGGATGTTGATAGGCCAAAGCATTGCGAATACATTTTCGTGAATGTCGGTTCATGAAACGTGTGACATAATCACAGTTTGGTAAGGCCGATGAATCAAAGATTTCACCGCAATAGTTTTTATCAATAAACAAAAATTTCCAGTGTTTGCCGGGTAAGTGCGCTGTATCAGTATTCACGATAATGAATGAGGGTGGTTTTGGTAAGACTGTGGGCATATTATTAATGGAAAACACACCTGGAAATGCTGCAACAGTGCGTTCATCACCATGTTCTTGAACGACTCTCTCTAGCTCTGCATCAGATAACCAACTCATTAACTTGTATAAGAAGCGTAAACGTCACGTAGTCTGTTAATTCGAATGGTGGAATCGAACACAGCATAGATGAGTACATTGACTGTTTTCATCAAATCTTTTTCAAAGAAGAATTCTAGTTTAAGACCCTTCGTGGCAGTGCCCGGACGATAAGAAGCACCTGCTTCATTGTTTGCTGTCAAATCAAACGCATAAAGTGTATAACCTTCAGCAAATTCATCATAAGTCAAACCATTGGAGTCATCAGTATTCCAGTATTTAAAGGTCTCCATAGTATTTTGATATGAGCAAGAATAATGTCAATTAGCAAAGTCTGGGCAAAAAGGACTACCAGGAATGCAATCAGTATCGCGATACAATCCGATTTGATTTAAACCAAAGTGTTCAAAGTTGAGGGATTCTTCGATATATTACCATTGTATGCATCATTTGCAAACAATCCCACAATGATCATTTTTGGTGATTGTATAGGAAAGAAACTATCTTTAACAAAGCTCTTTTGCGCACGAGGAATGGTGAAACTATGGATCTCAGTATGATTTACATCATAAAGAGCATCATACTTCTTCAAACCCATCTCGTGACCATTAATCACCGAAGGATTCACTGTCATTCGTCGCACATAAAGTCTAACACTTTCAAACACAATCTTAAACTCAGTCTTTGCTCCATAAGAATTCAATACAAATTTAGGATCGTTCGGTAAGAGATGAACTCGCATGTCTATATTTGACATTAAGAAACGTGATTGACGGAAAAAGTCCAAGTATAGGGGACCATATAATTCACACACCCTACTTTCTGCAGTGCACTTTTCACGAGTGACAAATCCCTTGTTTTTGTCACTATCAAATTTACCAGCATCATCTTTACACCAACCCATAACAGCCATGTGACTCTTTTGTGCTTGTGGCTGGAACTGCATGACTGTTGAAAAATAACCGAGATAGGGATAACTGTGTTGACCACCTTCAACCCGAGTTTCACCAATGGTCAATGATACATCCTTGAAGAGCGTTGCTATTGCCAAGTTATTCACGGTACTTTGCCCTTATCATAAAGGTTGGTGCCGCCCTTATTTACTATCTTAAACTTAACATGTAGATTAATGTCATTTACATCGATGTACTCAGCATCATTTCCTGGTATTAAAAACTCAATGACACTACCAGAATCGATGCTTGTCTGAGGATAACGAATGGATACATAATTTCTGATGATATCCGTCTGTATAGGTGTTCTATCAAATAAGCAAAGGGATGAGGTTTTACATTCCATAATTAAAACAGTCCACGTCGTCTGCGTTTGCTAGGAGGTATACGAGATGCTCTTCGCTTACGTTTGCCTTAAGTAGAGAGTGGATTGATATGACTGATGACAGACCTGATACCAGCCTTACCGACATTCTTTAAACGCTGTATTACATGACGCTTTAGCGATTCACGAATCGGCAATCTTCCTGAAAGCGCATCACTTGCTACATCTGCTGCTAATCCTACAGCTTCCTTTAAAGCTGATTTTCCCACATTTGCGATAGTGGGGAGCATCATACCTTTGACAGCACCCAATAGACTACCCCCTTTTTGACGTCTCGATCCAGCATAAACGGGAAAGCCAGCTCCATGACTAGCATAGGAGGAGGCAGAATAAAACGTAACAGTTTGATCCATAGGTATTTATTTATTTATATTTACACAATTCATAACTTTTGCTTAGGAACGTTGACCAACACTATAAAGGTCAGAATGACGAATCCAACTGTTCATTGAATTTGGATAGCCAGTCCATTTCACCAGGCTCCACTTTTCCCCTTGTCGCATTTGGTGACGAAGTATCTTTTCATCCATGTAGTCATCATCTTCTTTGGTGATGGGCGTTATCTCATGACGATAAAAACTCCCTTCAATCTCTTCACCATGATAATCACGAAGCTTGTAGGTAGTGGGCTTTAATTTCTTGTTAACCTCAGAGACAGTAAATATCTCTTCCGTCCAATTGGGAAGATATCCTTTCGCAAACACGATTTTCACCTTAGAAATGCAAACTTTGTCACAAACCTGAATGTCACGTCTACCTTGTGATGGTTGCTTGCGTTTAGCATTGATTTCACGGATTGTATCCACCATGTCTGGAGTTATGTCAGCAGGTTTGTGACCAATCATACGATGAACAGAATGATTGTAAGCGTGTACAGTATCTTGCAATACATCTGTCCACTTTTGTGTTACTTTTGCAGTGAAATAGCGCCATAGACGAGTTTTCAGTGTACGGTTAAAGCGCTCGACCACTGCAGCCTTGTATGCACTTTTCACACTAAACAGCTCAATGTTGTGTTTGCGAAATAAAGCACGCACATGTCTGTTTTCAAACTCTTTCCCTTGATCAGTCTGAATACGTGTGGGAATGCGTCCTTCACTGAAAATATTTTGGAAAGTCTCGGCCACTTCTTCACCACGCTTTGTCTTGAGTGGTTGAAACCAAGCATAACGAGAAAATAAGTCAATGAGAGTTAGGAGAAAGCGATAGCCTTTATTCTTTTTAGCTAATAAAGAAACATCAGCCAAATCTGCTTGCCATTGTTCATCAATATCATGAACGATATAAGAACGGGTAAGATAACGTTTTCGAGCTTGTGTGTGCAATGTATATGCAGGTTGAGCTTTTAACCATCTCTTCACTTGTTTCTGTGAATAACCACTTGCTTGTGACAACTTTTTCACTGAAGCATAACCTGCATAATGCTTTGGGTCATAGTAAATTGATTTCAGATGTTCATCCATCGTCTATTAAGAGGGATCGTTCATTTGCCTCAATGTATCAGTCTTTTTCTCCGCCAGGGTTTGCGTTTGTGTTTGAGTCCTGCTTTTGCTACTTTTTTGAGCCGTCCTGTATGAATCACTTTTACAACATGTACTTAAACAGTTCAATGACACATGAATGGTTGGTAACTATGAACATAGGATGCAACATAGCTTCTTCATTAAAAGTCTGTGATAAAATCAAATGATTGATAGCGTGTTGAAGGTTTTAGTATACGCTTCGGCAACTTCTCGGGTGTTTTCAAAGTTTGCTTGATTCTCTTTTTAGGTGTGTCTTCACTTTGCAACTTTCTCTTCCTAGGTGTAGAATCATTTTCCATTTCCAGTAGGGTACCACGACCAAGAATTGCTTTTGGAACACTCAATTTCTTCATACTTTTTAAAAAGAACTCCCATCCTGTAGGTGTAAAGTGACGACGACGATCTCGAACAGCATGATTAATTAAATCTTCCACTCTTGAGTCCCTAATGACTGCACCATCATCACCTACCACTTCACCTCGTTGTGTGATTTTCAAGTTGGGTTCGAGGCTTCGATATAAGCTCAGTGCGCGATTGCGATAGGGTTTGGGTGAACCAAGCGAAATATCATTGCGTATTTTTTCTTTCAATTGTTTCATTTCTTCTAAGGTAGATCTCTGCTTTATCAAACGATCATATGGATTTTTACTTTGTACAGCTTCTTGTTCATATTGCTGATTAAGTTGTGACATTTGATTTGCCCAAGGTTGATGAACACTCTGCATTGTAGTCAGATGTATATATTCATCTTGTGGAATAGCAATCATGCGTTGAAAACCACTCATAAGAATTTATACATGATCATGGGTTTCTCAAAGAGATGACTGCGTAGGCGATAATCCTCAGGACACTCCTGGGTAAAGTCCAAAAATAAATAATTATAGGGTTTTTCCGTAGCAGCCTCAAATACTTCAATCAATGCTTTTGACTTGCGAGGAAGAACTTGTCGAGATAGGAATTCAACTTGACTTTTATCGCGAGGATTTTTAAAGATGATGTAGTAATGCGTGTTTAGACTTCGAGTATGTGCTTCCTTTCCACTTGGAAAAGATTTTGCATAATAAAAATGATAAAGCATGGTTTTTTTTATGAGAAGCCTTGTAAACGTAGCAGTTACTTCTTGTGAGTTCTTACTCTCATTAAGTAAATCATCAAGAATGATAATATCATAGGGTTGAATATCAGCAGTGCTGATAATCCCCGGTTGAACCAAGTAACCCTTACCAACCAATTCACGATGTAAGTTATGTTGATAAATTCTATAGCACCAAACAACGCGATTAGGTATGCAGTCAAAAATCTCATTACGACGCTCCAACAATTGCAGTGTTAAATGTGTCTTCCCACTATGAGAGGGTCCTACGATACACATAGTGCGATTACAGCGTAAATTGAAATCCATGTCGATTTTGATGAAAAGTCATACCATTTAACTTGGTATCTATCCATTAATGGCTTTATTTGCGAGAGCACCAGCTAAACCTCCCAAAGCAGGACCGGCAGCTGCCATGATGATAGGTGCTAAAAGTGGTAAGAAGCCACCACCTTGTGATAATAGTTTGTGCTTAGTAGGAATTGATGTTTTTGGATTTCTCAAGGTGTGAAGAACTTTACCTTTTCTGGCAATTGCATTGGCCTTTTTGCTATTTAATGTCATATAACGCACTTTTCGTATTTCCGCACACATTTTACGAATGAAAGCATTGTTTGCCAGCTTCATTGCCTCACATCGATGAGATGGCTTTAATTTTAATAAGCGACGAAGCGCGAGACATAATTTTTTGTTTGCATTTGATTGACACTTTTGTGTGCGTGAACGGTGAGATGAACGACGTCTAGCCATTTTTACAGGTGGATGTTAGAGTGTTCTTTGCTGAAACACGACAGCAGCGTCGAAACATCGCCGTCGTAAACACAATGAAATAGAGGAAGACATTGAGTACAGCACTTGTAAAAAGCAATACACTGAGAACAGCGACAGTACCAGTAGGATAGTCAGAAGCAGATACATTTGTGGGTAGCTGTAATGTATCATTCAGTGAGGTACTATATTTCAATGGAAACAGTTCAGCTGTGTCGTTTGCTGATACGTTATGAACCAGACATGAACAGTCTGTTTGTACGACGATGTATGTAAAGTTTAATGTCTTTGCATCAATTGTGCTTAAGTGGAAAAGGCTTCCCATAAGCAACCTGTAGAATACATAACTCCAAGCAAGGTAATGAAAGGAGACCAAGATGTAACAGCGATGAAAGTGTATTCGTAAACTGATTTGGTTTAAAATTATAAGATAGCATATAGTCAACATCTTCACAGTTTGCGTGAATGATGATTGCATTATTCAAACGATGTATCATCTGTCTACAATCACTGGATGATAATAGTTTTCCCAACACAAGGATCCACTGCCTTGTATAATCATGCTTTCTCTTTTCAATGAGACGGTGATACAGTGGTGTCATGGTCATAGATGACTGTTTTAAATTCCACTAGGATTGCATTAACATCATTTATATACATTGATTGTTGAAATTATTTCTTGATGACAGATGGGGCACAACATAGTTTCCAAAGGTACATAGCACGTAGAACAAATAGCAGAATCACAACATGGTAAAAAGAGAAAGGACCGTTCCCTTTTAAAACATTTAACGCAGTTCCGTTCACATGATAATTTAAACGTCTCTAGCTCCAATTTCTTTCTGAAGTCACTTTTGTTGGGAGAGCTACCTGACAAATCAGTTGCAAACGTCACTTTTTCTTTTTCACTCAAGATCGCGCCAATTTCATCTTATTTTCACTATCATTACATTGCAGCATGGAAAAATACTGTGTAAACTCTTGTACAACACGATAAAGTTTCTGACGACGTTCACAAGAGCTTGTTCACTATTGAAGAGAGAAGTCTGGTGTGTTGCGTGTGGCGCAGGGGTGGCCTCCCATTTCATTCCATTCATCATTTATTCTTCCCCTCTGCATTCCATATCCGAAGATATGTGGCGGGCTTGGGACCGCTTTAGCTGCATTAGAAGGTAGCCCTTAAGAGGGCTCATGGGACGTTCTCGGGATCGTAATCAGCCACCTTACTTTAGACCGATTCTGCTGAAAAAGTCTTTAACTCTCTCTATGGTAGCAGCATCAACCTCTACTGCTACTAACTGACTACTTGGGAGTGGTATATATCCCCACTGAGTCCTATCATCATCATCGCCGCAATCGGATGTGCCTATGCGAGCAAGATTGTTATAAATCCTTTCTCGCTCTTCAGCCCGCTGAAACTCTTGAAATAGATTTCTCGGCTTCAACCGAGGCTTGTCAGGAGAGCTGACCAGAGTGTTCGGCGTCTGCATGATTGAAATGAAATTAAATGAGAGTCGGCGGTTTATATACCCAGCGAGCACAAAGCCATGATTCAGACTTTCATTATTTGGCCATGCTTTTGACTTGATAAGAGCAGTTTTACCATGCATGGGCATCGGCAGTCACCGTGCTTTCCGTTACCACCTCCCAACACAAAGACGGGTTCACCTATGACGCGAAAAGGTTTGACGTCAATGCCTGCAGTAACCATCTCATTTTTACCAAGTTACAATGACAAACGATAGACGTTGCCAACCCTGAGTTACTGAGGCTAGACGAAGAAGGCCTGATAGCAAGCCAGCAACCGTTTGGGTGTTAAGCTCTTGAATCCGTTGCAGGCATTACTCAGAGGGGATCTTATCCCAACTCCAAGGCCTCGACCCACAAATCCAACCTCGGGCGGACAGAGCGTGCGTCATATCACTGTGTTGGTATCCGGGCCCCGATTTTGACATAAAAATCGGTGGAGTTATTTACAAGAGGAAACATCTCAACTCGTTGCTTTGATCAGCTTGATAGCAAGCCGTAGAGAGGGATAGCAACTTCACCAGCGTTTTGCAATGGAGATGTTTAGAGGCCACCCATGACAAGATAGCTAAGACTCAACCGATTGGCGTTCAAAGTGCTACATTGAGAACTGTGTCAAATGCCCAACATGAGACATGAGTTGCCCCAGCGGTTTCGGTCTAAAATATGACACACTCCCTTGCCACACTTATCACTACGGCATCATCCGCCGTCCCGAAGGAACACCCTGTCAGTGGAATATTACAGCAAAACTCTCCGTGTCTTGCTCGCTTTCAGTGAAAAGATGCTTGTAACATGAGAAGACTGGCTCAGACATAATTAAAAATCCTCTAGTTGACTTCAGCAGGGTCGAAAACCCCAGAAAACCTCCAAAAATAGTGAATTTAAATTTTTCAACTTTTTAGCACAACCTATGAAATTTTATAAGTAGTCCATCACTTAGGGCAGGTCAATAGCGACCGAACCTTTTTTTGAATCAAGTCAAACGGACTTGTAGAAGCAAAGTTACAAGCCTTTAAAGTTTTGGAGTCTTTTATGGCCTGGAGACGAAGGCCATCTCCTGGCGAACCTCTAAGTCTGACGGCTTTGCTAAGTTCAGCAATGAAATTTTCTAAGTCGGTTTCTTGCAGAAACCCGGAATTTGGAATGTCCGAAGCTATCATCGGAGCTCAGAGAGACGACCTACCTTTGACAATCGCTCTCCTCTAAATGAAAAGTCTCTGTCGGTTCCCAGCTTATATAGTTTGTGGCGATCAGGTGATGACGTAATACCCATCATCCAAAAACTTAAAACCCGTCTATCTCCGGTTCTAGTGCTCCGATTGAGCTGGAAATTCACCATAACATTGTAGAATTTGACGCTCAATCCGAATCTGGCCTCCAATTTCCCATCCGATGCTTCGTTTTGGCTCTACAGCCCACAGCCATCGCAAAAATTCTAACTCGTTTTTCGGAAAAATGATGAAAATTTTTTTCTCTCCAATGGCTTTCAAATTTACCATGCCGATGCAGAATTTGACGCTGATTCCAAATCTGGTCTCTGTTTTCCCGTCCGAGGCTTGCTTCACCCGCTAGAGCGATTTTCATAAAAATTCTAACGCTGTCGTTTTTCGCCAATGTCCCAAATTTTCAATAACGTCTCACCTATAAACGTTGGCAGATAGGAACAAGCCATGTTTCCCACTGAATTTGTCTCATTCTTAGCTTTCAAACGAGCTATTGTACGACTTTCTACCATCTCTGGAACCAAAGTTGGAAGATCGCTGCCGAGGGGGGGGGTCAGAACTTTTTCTCTCCGATTGAGTTGGGAAGAAGTTCCTAGACCCAACTTTGGCCAAAACGTCCGAATTTGCACTCCATTTTCCCATCTGAGACCTCCTTCCTGTCGAAAAACGACTTTTCTCATCCCAAAACATCCAACACCCGACTTTTCCAACTCTGACGTTTTCCTGCCATTTTCCTCCCTAAACCCAAGAAATTTTGACCAAACTGAGCTTTCCACTGCATTTTTCTCATTCCTAGCTTTCAAACGAGCTATCACACGACTTTCTACGATCTCTCTCACCAAAGTTAGAAGTTTGGCAGGAGGGGGGGGGGTGGGGAACAGTTTTCTCCTCTCGGAGCCATTCCTCCCAACACATCCTTGACCAACTCCTTCCTGCCTTCCAGGGGGGGGGGGCTGAGTCAGCATGATGACTCATCAGTGCACCGCACTGGACTTGAATTTGGGACGGGCTTACTACTGACAGCGCTATTGTACTGGTACTGTTGGCTCCTGTAGCCGTACATGAGACGGTATATCGTGCAAGTCTTCACAGAATTTTCATACAGTGACATCGAGAAACACTCGTGCCGGTACTTATTAGTTTTTTAATAGTAGCAGTTAAAACTTACCAGGTCATGATATCAATAATGGGAAACTAGGGATCGCGATCAAAATCCCTGATTTTTTTACCAAGTTTCTGAAACACATAATTTTCCCACGTTTCCAAAGTTGGCATGAGTAAGGATGAGTTGATATTTCTAAAAACGATTTAAACGATTTTCAAGAATGTGTGACGACTTTCAAAGGACGATAACGGATAGTCGCAGCTATGTTTCTTTCGATTCAGGGCATCCCCGCCATATCTTATCTAATATACCCTATACTCTTGCTACAAGAATTTATTTGATTGTTTCAAATAAGAATAGTCAGATGAAACAGCCAATTGAGCTAAAAGATATTTTACTAAAATTGAAGTATCCCGAAAAACTAATTGATAATAAATTCAATGCAGCTAGAAATAATCTTAATGAAAAGTGTAATAGTTTAGAAAACAAAAACAAACTTACCTCGTCAACCGATAATGTGATCACATTCGCGAGCACCTACAACCGTAATAACCCTGACATGTACATAAGGATTATTTTACCTGCCTTCAATAGCCGTAACCTAATGGACCCCTTCAGACAAAGCAAAGTCGTTCGATCGTATAGGCAGCCTAAATCTTTATTAACCCTCTTGAGTAATAACAACAGACGCAGTATTGTCGGTATCTTCAAATGCGAAGAGCCAAGATGTTGTTGCTGTAAGACGTTAGTTATCGGAAAAAAATTCCTATCAGAGTTGGAAATATTGAAAAGATCTTTAACGTCAACTATAATCTTACTTGCACTTCCAAAAATGTTATTTATTTCATCAGGTGTTTAGGCTGCAAAAATATCTACGTTGGTCAGACAGGTGATATTTTTAGAATTAGACTAACTGTTCATAGACAGCAGATGTTTCATCCTGAATATAGCATTCTGAACGTTAGTAAGCATATTATGAGCTGTGCTAAAAATCTAGCATCTAAGTTTGAAGCTGCTCCTCTATTCCAAATGTCACCTGCAAGCACTAAGATTGACAGGGAATCTATGGAGCGCCGTATCATAAGTAGTAAGCACATTCCAAAATCAAGCACAAAATGTGAAATGCTGAGTCATCATGCTGACTCAGCCCCCCCCTCTGGAAGGAAGTGGCAAAGCATGTGCTGGGAGGAATGGGTCCGAGAGAAGGAAACTGTTCCCTCCCTCCCCCCCCCTCGGCAGCGATCTTCCAACTTTGGTTGTAGAGATGGTAGAAAGTCGTGCAATAGCTCATTTGAAAGCTAAAAGTGAGAAAAATGCAGTGGAAAGCTCAGTTTGGGCTCATTTTCTTGGGTTTATGGAGGAAAATGGCAGGAAACCGTCAGACTTGGAAAAGTCAGGTGTTGGAGGTTTTGGGATGAAAACGTCCATTTTTCGACATGAAGGAGTGCTCGGATGGGAAAATGGAGTGCAAAGTCGGACGTTTTGGTCAAAGTTGGGTCTAGGAACTTCTTCCCAACTCAATCGGACAGAAAAAGTTCTGACCTCCCTCGGCACCGATCTTCCAACTTTGCTTCTAGTGGATGGATTTTGTCGTGCCATAGCTCGTTTGAAAGCTGGGAGTGAGACAAATACACTGAAAGAAACGGCTTGTTCATATCGACCTTCGTTTAGAGGTGAAACGTCATTTAAGATTTTGGGAGATTGGCGAAAAACGACAGAGTTAGAATTTTGGACGTTTTGGGCTGTAGCTTCAAAACGAAGCATCGGATGGGAAAACGGATTTCAGATTTGGAATCAGCGTCAAATTCTGCATCTGTATGGTGAATTTGAAAGCAACCGGAGAGAAAAAGTTTTGAAGACCTCCCCCCTCGGGAGAGCTAGCTTCGATCTTGGCTTCCAGTGGACGGATTTTGTCCTGCAATAGCTCGTTTGAAAGTTAAGAGTGAGAAAAATTCAGTGGAAAACATGGCTTGTTCGTATCTGCCTTCGTTTAGAGGTGAGACGTTATTGAAAATTTTGGACCTTGGCGAAAAAAGACAGTTAGAATGTTTATGAAAATCTCTCTAGCGGGTGAAGCAAGCATCGGACGGAAAAAAGAGACCGGATTTGGCATCAGCGTGTCATGTTGCACCTGAATGTTATTCATGCTATGTCTCCGAAGTGAAAGGAAGAAAGATGACAGAAGCAGTAAAGTTTACGAATGAATTTTGTTCACTACGTTTTCATCGACAAAGTCTTCGTGGTGTGATTAGGGACTACATCATCTCCTTTCATCATGAAAAGGCAGACTTAACTTTGCTATCGCTAAAGGTTACTTCGTTTTCCAACAGCTCATGGACAGTTTGATGAATAAAGATATGAAAGGACGATTAGTTGCAGAGATTGAATTTGAGAAAGTGACTGATGAACATGCAGGTGAACGTGTAGTGTTTCATTTTGCATCCTATTCTGCAGAGATGATACATGATCCCAAAGATTTCTATCAGCGACACATGGCAAAAATTACATCTCGACTAGATTCATTTCATGAGCATGGATCCAACTTGCTCTTATGTCGCATAAAACACATTCATATTCAACTCAATGTGTTAAACTAGATTCGACTACAAGATTTGGGTAAAGCACTCATGAGTCAGACGTCCGCGTGCCTCCTTTTCCCTGCCGCCACGAAGTCAGGGGAGAGACGGAGGTCTCTGATTGGCTCACATAGTGTCAAATGTGGATTCGCAGAAGATTATAAAAGCAGACGTCTCCCCATTTTCTCTTCATTTCATTCTCTTGACTTGTAAAGTGTATGTGACTTGCTGAAGCCATTCTCCCCTCTCAACTTTGTCTGATCAATCCTGTTTGCAAATTTACAGGTGAGTGTCATGACTGTCTGGCCTAAACCTTACCAGCATTTTAGAAGAGAGACTCAGGAGAGTGTGTTGCCGATGATTGTACAAGCTTATTTTGTTGAACCATCACCGCCACCGCCTCCACCACCTAGACGCTTTACCTTTAAGTCTTTTAGGGAATTGAAACTCAATTCGGGTCCTAAGCCCAAGACATTTAATTTACTGGACAATGACGAAGACTTAGACTTTGGTGATAAGCTTTAAATCCTGTGAACGGTCCAACAGGTCCTCTTAAGGGCCACCTCATATGTCACTGCTAAGCTAAAGATTTTCTTTTCTCTGATGATCATGAATGTACTTAGTGGTATTCTTTCGTTACAGACTGCCATGGCCATGAATCCTACTCCAACTGCTGCATCACTGAATCCTCAACCTCTCGAGCTGTGGAATCCGAAAATTGAAAAGGTAATTCACGGCTATCCTACCTACAAACAACAAGTGCGCTACAACGGTGTTCGACTCTATCTTCAAACGCTGGCGGTATACTAACCAAAAGTGGATACGTAAGTAAATCGTTGCGGTCAAAACCTGAGTATCCCTATTGATAATTGGTTGCGACAGCAGCTTGACATTTTAGAAGACTTTGTGAGGCAAAAGGCTCTTATTCCTACTGAACTATTACAGGTGTGGCCACAAAAGAAAACTTCTTATTATAAACCATTGTATCGCGGCACTCGCTGCTATATTTTACAAAGCCAGTATTGTAAAGTCACTTCAGGAGTGACAGTTAAACAATCAGTTGAAACAGAATTGTCATCGTTAGGTGCAGGCTTTTATTAATTTCATATTGAGGTGCCTGCTGTTTATGTGGGACCTCATCAATCTGACGGGAATTTGATTTCTCTCAATTTGCGCATTGCTTAATTTCATCATCAACCTGAGTTAACAGGACTTGATCACATTGAGAAAGTCATTGATTCTTGTGTCAAAGAGTGTCAAGAACCTGTCACTAAACCTAAACGTCGTCGCACATCAAAGAAAGATGGTGCTACCATCAAAGAGAAATCTTAAGTATTGTAATCAGTTAGTATGTAGTGAATGTGGAAAACGCGGTCTTGCGCGTTATGTTCAAATAAAACATTGTCATCATGTTGTATGTATCTTTTGTTATGTAAAGGACAGCCATCCTTGTAAAGTTCCTGTTCAATGTATTATTTTGTAATGAAGTCTTTTTGATATTGTAGGTTGTCATCTTCATAGACAATGAGGGAACACCCATGCAGGAATTGAGTGCTATTGCAATGAGGGAAACCGATTAAACTTGTTAGTGTATATCATAGATTTGCCTACTGTCCTCCACACAAAGACGAATGGTCACGACGTCATGTGCATGGACTTGATCCTTCTATTTTGATTCATATTGGATTTGTAAATGAAACGTATTTGATGAGTGATTTCAAACGGTAGCTGTCAGGTTTTCATATTGTTAAAATATTAGGAAATGATTCTGAACGAGAAGCAACAACACTTCAGTTGCACATTGATAATTTATATTTACCATGTTGGGTAGATATTGTAAGACAAGACTATCATATGCATTGTGATCAAAAGAAGTTTAGAGATGAAATGATTTTTGACATGGCAATATGTTTCGGTGAGAGACATCACCTTTACAGACCACCATCTCATTGTTATACTAGAAATAAAGCCACCTACATTGCAAAACTCTCTTCACTCTGGCATTGTAGTCTCTATGATGTTTATGAACTGTATCTATATTATTGTCAACAGCATGGGTCTATGTAAAACATGTTTCTGCTCCTTGTGAATGAATGATGATCATTTTATGAAGTGTATTCTGTACTTGTGAATTTTGTCTGGTGTTGAATAAACTTACAGTGGAACATGATTGTTATTTCTGTTTTATTCATAGTGGAAGTCATTGAAGCAATGTGAAATCTATAGTTACATCGTTTATGATGGCGCATCGTACCTTAAGTAACCACATGTGTCATTTGACTCTTGATCAACAAGGATTCGATGGATTTTTACAAGATTGGAAACTTACATTTAAAATGAAGATGAATGATATGAAAGTAGTGCTCACTGAAAGCCTTCCTCTCTTCAAAAGATTGATGGAGAGTTTACAACCTCAAGATTTAAAGGGTAGACTCGTTGCTTATATAGAGTTGAAAGATTTACAAAAACCACTTCGTTTTGGATCTTATTGCACAGAATGGATTACTCTTAGTGATCAATTTTATGGTCGTCATATGGAGAAAATTATGGAGAGAATAGAAGAGACGTTGGAAGGAAATGCGTACGTTATTAAACATATCATGATTCAACTGAGTGTGTTTACATCCACGACTTTGTTTGATGCGCGACACATTGTGTAGATGCAATAAAGATTTCTTTTCACTGAGGATTTTGTAATGGTGTATAGAGTCATTGCGCTTTGTGCATTACTATCGGGCTCTTTGTTAGATAAATGAATGCGTCTTTGTTCGCTAAAAGGGGCGTGTCACAACATGAGTCATTGCGCTTTGTGCATTACTATCGGGCTCTTTGTTAGATAAATTAATGTGTCTTTGTTCGAGAAAAGGGACGTGTCATAGCATGAGTCATTGCGCTTTGTGCATTACTATCAGGCTCTTTGTTAGATAAATGAATGCGTCTTTGTTCGCTAGAAGGGCATGTCACTCAAGTCTTTGTAAGAGGGAAGGTTTCCACCCACGCAGTCAAAAGTTCACGTGCGATAACTCTTTGT
The DNA here is from genome assembly GCA_907163375.1 of Prostheceraeus crozeri. Lineage (NCBI taxonomy): Eukaryota > Metazoa > Platyhelminthes > Polycladida > Euryleptidae > Prostheceraeus > Prostheceraeus crozeri. The sequence goes on along the minus strand of CAJQUW010016728.1, from coordinate 158,325 downwards.
CACATAACAAAGACAGGGAAAACGAGAAAAGGGAAACGCATTTGATTGGAGCTAGGTCTGGTTATAAAACGGACGACTGAGCGCATGGCAATCATTTCCGTCCTTGCGCTAACCATGCAGTTGCTCGAAGCCATCAACTCCTCTGCTCTCGCACTGGGTACACTGAACTCCCTTACTTCAGCATCGGGTAAAAATGCTTTCAATCAAAAGATAACTCATCATGGAGAAGCCGTAACCATAAAAACTCCAGGTCAACGGATAGATTATCTAAAGATTATGTCAACAAAGTATCGAGTGGCCGTGTGTGTGCCATTAGACTATTGGACACGGTTACAATTCAATACTCTTGAAACATTCCTGAAAGAAAATCTCACCATTCCCAAAGAAATTGTTCGACACAATGGGAAGCGGCCACAAGTTCCCATCATGGAAAGACGACACATGTATGTGCATATGGATAGACACTGTCTCATCATCCATGAAAAGGAGGGCAGCGAATTCGACTTACTCAATTGCAAACCACTCCCCATTTTCGGCAAAGGATTCTACTCCTTCGAAATTAAAATTTAAACCATCTACATGGGTCCGCGCAGGGACGGAAGGTTGTTTACGTTGAATGCCTATCTTGTCTCCATGACCTTTAAAAATGATGTCCATGTTGATGATGATGATCAACTACAGTAACATTCTCCACACACTGAGAACGCACCATCGGTCTTTATGAGACCACCGCCTAACGGCCACCGTATCAATAAAGAAAATGTACACTCACCATGCCACACATGAACATGACTCTCTCCTTCTTTCTTAGGCATACCCTTCTTCACTCAAGTTTTAATCATGTGGAAATTATCAGCATGTCTCCATGTATCATGGAAAAGTCAGTGTGTTACATTTCATGATACGAAACGTCAACTTCAGATAACTCTAGAACGCTTTCATCTACAAAGGTTACATCGCGCTATCCTATCCCACTCTTGCCGTGTCATTAACGTAGGAGACGGCATTGTATTTATTCGCATTCAAGAGATGATTCTACATAATGATCACTGCTACATTGTGATTCCAAAACCCTCATGGGAAAAGTATAAAAGGGAAGTTCATTCCACCCTCATGTCATTTGTGAGTCATGCTCCCCATCCGCATCATCAACGCCATGCGCGAAATGAATCTCAGAAGAGACATCGATTTAGAACAGTTGCATACCCATCTTCCCGAGTCAGTCTATCATCGCGGTCGTCCGCAAATGTTGGTCATTCGCATGAGGAACGGTCGAAATCTTCAAACCTTTCGTTGCGGCAAAATCTAAGTCCTAGGAAACCTTTCTCATTTCGTGATGCAGTCCATGTGTTACGAAGTCGTCAAGAAAATGCGAACACTCATGCCTCATCTACGCCTCAGTCCCCTGACATTGAAGAATATAGTAATGTCTGTTCAATTGAAATTGTTAGTGAATCTAGCCAACATTAAAACCAGTAATCATTGTATATTTTATGAAACTGAACTCTTTCCTGCTGCTCTGATTCGGAAGTGGCATCCTATACATATTGCAGTGTTTCACAACGGACATTGTACCATGACTGGTTTACGTGATATCAGTAAAGTAGCTGACATTGTTAAATCTTTAATGCGTTATCTGTATGAGTCACAGTTAATAGAACCGTGTTAATCACATGATGCGTTTTGAATGAGTCATCACAACGAACTATCGTTCACACTCTTGTCCGTGAAAAGGTCATCAACAAGGTTCTTCGCTTTATGATGAGTCAGCGCTATTTATAGACATGAAGTGATGTCCACACACTTGTCGGTGAAAAGGTCACGCTGTCTGACGAGAGGCGCCATCGCTTTGTCTGATAAATAACTCCCACACACGTGTCGGTGAAAAGATTGAACTAGACTGATTAGATTCGTATGACTGGCGCCTTACTCCTTCATGAGTCAGAGCTATTTATAGACATGAGTCAGCAAAGTGGTTGATTTTTCCTAAGCCGAAGAAATTGTCATGATGTTACATGCATTGGTGAGGATGATAACTTACAAACTCTAACATGGTTTCGACTTCATTTTATATTTCACCTATCTTACAAACTGTACAAACAGTGAAATGATTTTAACATTAATTCAAACTTTACAATCATCAACTTTATTTCTAACTTTACAAACGTCAACTTTATTTCTAACTTTACAAACGTCAACTTTATTTCTAACTTTGCAAACTCTAACATGATTATGACTTCATTTACATTTCACCTATCTTACAAACAGCGACATGGGCATAACTTTATTCCTAACTTTACAAACGTCAACTTTATTTCTAACTTTACAAACAGTGAAGTGATTCTATCTTCATTTACACTTCACCTATCTTACAAACAGTGACATGGGTATAACTTTATTTCTAACTTTACAAACAGTGAAGTTATTCTAACTTCATTTACACTTCACCTATCTTACAAACAGCGAAGTGGGTATAACTTTATTTCTAACTTTACAAACGTCAACTGTATTTCTAACTTTACAAACAGTGAAGTGATTCTGACTTCATTTACATTTCACCCATCTTACAAACAGTGATATGGTTATAACTTAATTTCTGACTTTACAATCATCAACTTTATTTCTAATCCTACCCATCTTACAAAATGATTAAAACTTTTACTTCTATCTATTGAGTGAGAATTCCATCTTTATGTCAAAAGGAAAACAACACAGTCTGTACATGATATGTTATTCATCATCACCACCGATTTTCATCACAGCCACATGCAGTTAATACTGATGGTAGTAGAAAACAAAGTTTTTATGGCTCACATCACCGGAGAAAACAAAGTCACTCATGTACAGGGAGAAAACAAAGTCACTGATATGCAGGGAGAAAACAAAGTCACTCATGTTCAGGGAGAAAACAACGTCAGGAAAACCAGTTGATATGCTAGTCATGATATGAAGTGATCAGGAGTTGGACGCATGTTCCAAGGCACTCACTCACAACGCCCCATAGAAAACGCCATGGAGTAAAAAGCAAAACATCAACCACAACAGAGAGGAAGCATTCATCATCAGACATCGCCGGACGGAGGAAGAGAAAGTTTCTGTCTCTTGGGTGGAGGTAGATGAGTGTCTGGATGGTCGTACGGTAATGAGTGGTTAGGACTCATCCAGCATCGCTTGTCTTCCCAAGCTGAGAGACCTCGTTTCCTAAACGTCGTTGTTCTGACTTGATGCGACTGTGATTTTAAAATGGTCATTTCTACTTTTTTTAATTTTAAGTGAATCTAAGGCATCTTGATAGTCCCTATGTGTCATTTTTCTAACGATTGACTTCGAGATGCCTTTCGCCCGTTTTATAGAAAGCTCTGAGGATTTTAGCTTCATGGAGTACATCTTGGGGCGAAGCAAGATGATCTCCTCTACCTGTTTGTCGGCACACTCATCCTTGAAGCAGCCAAGCTTGGCTTTATTTGAGGTAGAGTAAAGCGGATGGTCAGTGGGATAGTTGGAACTATCAAACTTGGGTGCTAAATATTTTAAAATGTCTTCCTGCTTGACTTGGCTCGTGGTTGTCAAAGCTAGGAAGAAGCTGTCTGTATCACCTCCTACTAATTCCACACGTTGGAGAAGTGGACATGTCTTAAAAGTGTGGTAAAATAACTTGTACATTTCTAACTTGGAGTGATCCAAGGCAGCTTGACCGACATAAATCGGCTTACAAAGTTCTACTTTAGATTTTAACATTTTAAAACCAGTGATGTCTTCGGAAATGACATTATGGTGGCAAAACAACGGCGAGCGACATAACTTGATACTCGTTTCCGGATCAGTTACGATGCGATAGTCCATGCGCTTTCTTACATCCTCCATGGTTTTACCAAAGAGGGCATTATTCTTAAATTTAAAGAAGTCCTTTTCGAAAGGATTCTTGGATTCAGCCCGTTTCTTACTATTGAATTCTATATACGGTTTTAGAAAGGGCTTCTGCCTAAACTGGATAGCGCGATGGACTTTGTCAAGTTGCATCCCCATACCTAGATAGAATTTTTGGATGGAATAGTGCACGATATAATGCTGCTTGTTCAATTGGGTGAGCAACAACTTCCTAGTGGGTGTAGATTTTAAGTAATTTTCCGCCTCATATTTCTTATTGTGTTCTTCCATAAAGGGAGAAAACATATCTGGACTGACTATGCCAGATTCGGGTGCGAGAGGAAAATCAACGGTCCTATTCTTAATGCAGTCTGGATAGATGAGGTCGACTTCAAATAAATAACCTATGTCGGCCTCATCTCCCAGTGCCATGATGTGTGCTGGATTGGAGAAGTATTCAATGTCATGGGGCTCTACCCATTGGAAGTCAGACTGTGGCAAAGGCTTGGAGAGTGCACTCCCATACAAATTATTTTGGTCTATGTACATTAAATGCGTGGTCGATCCTATGTCTTGGGTGCTGTTGACAACATGTTTGTTAACAAATGTCAAGCCACCCCTAATACCACGTTCAAATAACGTGTACATTTCTGCATCTTGCAGTAAATGAATGCTCTCTTTCGTCATCTTGAAGGCTGACTGATAAGACAGACCCGGCAGACTAACAAAATGAGCGGGGTCTAAGGCGTCCTGTTCTAATGTGACTTTCTTAAAAGTCTCAAACACGTCAGCCAACAGATAGACGTCTAATTTTAAGTAGGCAAGCATGTAGTCACCAAACGTGCGACACCTAAATTCTAACCATGCTTGCTCTCCACGCCTATAATCATCCAGCGAACAGTCCTCACCCGTCAAATCATTTTTAAATTTTTCGATGGACGGAAGGGATGTTTCTTTCAATGTATCCATTGAACTAAAATAACTATAAGGAAACACCCCTTTCCGTCGTATCAGACTGTCACTTATGTTGGGAAAGTCTTTCTTTAAATGTTGAGTGAGGGGAAGTGTTTCTAAATTATTGGCCAACGCGGCTAAGGAAGAAGACATAAAATGAAAACTGGAAACTGTCTAGAAACTTTATGTCATAGAAGACAGGCTTCCCCTCCTTCATCTTATCGACTTGGACTTTAGCAGTGATGCACATAAATTTTTCCTTACTTTGTGCAATCACTTTAGATGACCAGGATTTCATTTTACCGAATCCATGGCGAATGATAATGTGAGCATCATAACATTTAAAGTTATGGAAGATGACGGGGAGCGTTCGCCGTTTGAGCCTAAGTTTCATATTGCATTTACTGCATAAGGCAGACCTAAATTTACCACTGAGATGGCAATGGTCCCTCACTTTCTTATGTTGCTGATCATCAAAGGATGAACAGCAGCGGGGACATTCCGTGGTCCTATCAAACTTGATTTTATCGGCTTCTGTGAAGCACATGGGTTTCCTAGTTAGCTCCGTTTCATAGCGTTGATGAAAACGGGCTTTCCTATCTAAAAAGTTGAAGTTTTCAGCACACTCCTCGCCTTGCCACACATGCATCTTATTTTTGTTCCTATAATATGGATGCCAGACTTCATAGCAGGCAATGGCTGCTGGCTCATGACTTAGATCTTCTTGTTCAATATAACATTCAATGTCCGCATAGATGGTACATATGGGACAGAGCTCATTGCCGTTTTCTTCATAGCTTAAAAAATTTTCTCTGGGCATGACTTCCATTTGAAGTTTACCCCGAGAGCACCACTCGTAATGCTCTTCAAAAAATGATTTTGATGTGAAACGCCGTGTGCAGCGATCACAGTAATAATGTTTCTCATCATAACTTTGTTGGTGGCGATACAATCTAGAAATTTTGGGAATGCCACAATAATGCCATTCTGGGTGGTTGTCGCTATAGACTAGGAGAAGATTGACAACCCGGTCGAAGTTACTTTGGCGATTATTATACCTAACACCCTTCAGACCTTTTTCCCAGAGATGGACGACAATCTTAATGTTATTCAATTTTTCAAATTTGACGATGCCTTTAAAGTCTAATGTGTTGACATCTAACCCATCCAACCTAAGCTCATCCTCCCATTCACGATAGTGAGTGATTCGTTCACGATGCACCCTTATATCATTGTAGTGAAGAATGGAGAGGACGGCATACTTGAAACACTGGGACTGACATTCTACATTGACGACAGCCTTTTTGTCAGCCAGTGCTTTGGGGAGGGTGAAACAACCGCTTCCTTGTAAATTTTCTAAAAGATTAATTTTGATGTCAACCTTCTCTATCCCATCAAAGACCAGACCGCTGTCTCTTTCATTAAATTTATTTAAGTTGTTGACGAGATAGGTCGCATGTCTCTCTACCCACTCGCTTACATCACCTATGAGATCAGCAGCAAAGGAGGCTATCCTAATGGTCACAGTGGACTCTACTTCTCCCGTGCTACTGTCTACCTTATTGAAACGAGCAGTGAGATAGAACATGCCCTTAAGTAAAAATCTATCTAATCTCGCCAACATTTGATGAATTAAGCCTATATGATTCATCAAGAAAGGATGAATGTCCTGCACAGCTTCAGAGCTTTCTAACTGTAAATCGCGAACGAGCCTCTCAAGGGAAAACTTGCTCAGCCTTAGAGTGACGTTGTTGTCAGTGTAAAGCTCAGTGGAATGTGTGTGACAGAGTGTGTGCGAAGAAAGAACAAACTCTGTAGGAAAGGTCTTCTGACACGAAGAACAGGAAAAGCCGACGTGCGATGAAGGATGCTTCCTACCTGTTGTTGTCGGTGGTTGCCTCACACCGCCACAGGAACCGCCTTCGATGTGGACTCGCAAGTTGGTGCTGTTGTAGAACGTGCGTCCACAACCTTCACACTTGGGCCGTTGAGGGATCGGTCGCCGCTTTCCTCCCCTGCAGGCACGGCCAGCGGTGTGACGTCTCAAACTATAGGCTGAGGCGAAGACCCTGTCACACCGCCGGCATTGAAAGTCCTCCTTCTTTTCGACTTCCATCTCCCTGTCCTCTCCGATGATCTCCAACTCCTCCTGCTCCAACAATCTCTCCACCGACTTGACGGTGAGGAGAGGGAGGTCGACCGCTGCAGGTGGTGGTGGTGGTGATGCAGGGATGACGATGGGACGGGAGGGAACGTCACCGTCAAGGAGGTAGGCCGCCAGATCTGTTGAGAAAAAGAGAAAAGAGATTAGTAACATGATCAACATTTCAAGTTTGAGGTCTTAGCCCCCTATTTCCCAATCACGATTACTTACCATCTAAGGACTGTAACTCCGGCAGCAAGGATGGACGCGGAGGAGGCAGGAGAGGGACACGAGCCGACGGTGGAATGGTCCTAGGCTTTGGTGTCGGAGGGAGGTGATGGCGAGGACCAGGTACCGGAGCTGGGACGGGCACAGGGACGGACACAGGTAACGGAGCTGGTGGCGGTGGAGGTGGGGCGATAACGATGCCCGAGAAAGGGGTCGCACCTTGGGCGGAGGTGGATGAGCGGGAAGGTAGGGCCGGAAATACCTCGCGGTATTTCCGCCTCGTGGCTTCCTCCCACTTCTTCTTCTTCGCCATATCTGTAGAGAGGAAAGAGAGATTAGATTAGAGGTTGCGGAGATAATAATGATAGAGAGTAAGCTATACGGATACAAAAGTGCTAAAACATGACATTCCAACTCTCATAGGTGAGGATACTTACACTTTCCGAGCCGCTCATAGGCTTCCCCGATTGCTCCTTGGGGGACGGGTTCCCCGTTACGAATACATTCATGCAAAGAAAAAGAATGACAGCAAAGATGAGCAGAAGTAAAATTTGGATTCGGTTTAGACATGAACAACATAAGGGAGGGGCTCTTGATTTTAATGAGGATGTGTACCCTAATGATGTTAGCAATAGAGTCAACCTTGTTACAAATACTTACATTGCTCGATGGTGGCTTTCTCCATCTCAGCAGCAATGCCATAGTTTCCAATTTTTGTCAATTCCATGGTAGATAGTCGATTCCAGATTATGTTAGTAGATTTCAATCACTGAAAAGGAAAGATGAGAATCATTTCATTCGCCTAGTCAACGTTTGGGAACAATCATTGAAGTGACATCTAATGAGTTACATTTCACTCTACTCCATATCATGAAGACTAACCTTTGTCGAATGGCTGAAGTACTCTGACCTGGCGAGAGAAAGCATCACGTTGAGTATGAAGTCGAACGCCCAACATGAGCAACGGCTCAGAGGTTTCGGTCTAACAAACGACGAACAACCCGTGCAACGCAATCCTTCTACGGCAGTACCCGCCGTCCCGAAGGAACGCTCGAGCAAAGGAGGTATTACAGCGATGATATGTTTTATGAGCAGAAGTGAATATCTTGATAGCAAGAGACTATTCAACTTGATAGCAAGTCAAAACAACCTGATAGCAGGAGCTCACCGACACTCACCTTGTGAAAGATAAATGTGAAGAGCAGAGCTGGTGCACTGCCTTTTATAAGATTTTCCTAAGCGGTGAATGGATCAGACCTCTCGTCCAATCACAGACGAGCTAGAGTTCCCGATGTGCGCACGCACAATTGTAACGCGTTATTGAAATCGTCCTAGGCAAAATGATGTTTAGCAATAGACTCAACCATGGCACCTGAAGTCAATACATTGAAACATGATGATTGCACGATTTGTTTCCATCAAGAGTGCTTCGGAGGCTTAATACAAGATTACATCCTTGAGTTTCAAAGAGAGGAGACAGAATTGGAGGCATGTTTAGACTACACACGAAAAATATTTACGGAGTTGATATCTTATTTCAAAGACAGTCTCATCAAGGCTCATTTAATTGCACATGTCAATTACATTCATTTTCCAGAAGGTGAAGTAGCGGAAAGTGTTGATTTTCAATTTCGTTCCTATGGACAAGAATATGTTACTGATGCTTCTGAGTTTTATACACGACATCTGCGGAAGATTATTTCTTGTATGGACAACTTTCATGGTTACGGCGATCATTTGCTTCTGAATAAAATAAAGCATATTGTCATTGCTATTAGTAAAGTGGGTTTCAATGATGTTAAATCAAAGACCAAATAAAGTATTTTTCATGACACTTGTGTTGGGCTAAACTTTCTAGCGCTGTGGTGAACACTGTTTTCATATATAGCATTCTAAACTCTCACTGCAGTAGAAAACTGCTTTTAGTAAACCTGATGAAGCGAATCTAACAGTCATGGAGTTTGAATTTTCTAATAGAGAAACATTTGCCAACTGTCTCCAATAAAACTTTCTAACACTGTGAAAGTAAGATACAAGACAATCTACACTGTGCAGTAAAACCTTCTAAAACTTTCCAGTGCTGTGATGAGTTCGGTCAGTCATACAACTTCAATGATCAAACTTTATTTTCACAAACGTGCTTCGCGGTAAAACTTTTGTACTACACTGACAAGAGCTTGTTCACTAGCGAAGAGAGAAGTCTGTGATGTGTTGCGTGTGGGCATGAATGTCCTCCCTTCATTCCATTCATCATTTTTCTTCCCCTCTGCATTCCATATCCGAAGATATGTGTCGGGCTTGGGACCGCTTTAGCTGCATTAGAAGGTAGGCCTTTAAAAGAGCCCATGGGTCGTTCCCGACGAAGGGTGATGAAAGAATGTATTGTATGTATGAAAGTTGATCTTATGTTTTTAAAAAGACTATCGTCTAACTTGGGTGGGACTGGCCGATCCTGCTGAGAGAGACTCTTAGTCTCTCTATGTCAGCGGCATCAACCTCCTCTACTACCACCTGACTGTCAGAGGGCGGTATATAGCCCCACTCTGTTGAATCGGTATCATCATCAACAGCCGATGAACCAATTCGAGCAAGATTGTTATAAATCCTTTCTCGCTCTTCCATCTGCGAAAACTCTTCAAATAGATTTCTCGGCTTCAACCGAGACTTGTCAGGAGAGCTGACCAGAGTGTTCGGCGTCTGCATGACTGAAATGAAATTAAATGAGAGTCAGCGGTTTACGTACCCAGCGAGCACAAAGCCATGATTCAGACTTTCCATATTTGGCCATGCTTTTAACTTGACAACAGCAGTTTTACCAAGTATGGGCATCGGCAGTCACCGTGCTTTCCGTTACCACCTCCCAACACAAAGACGGGTTCCCCTATGACGCGAAAAGGTTTGACGTCAATGCTTGCAGTAACCGTCCTATTTTTACCAAGTTACAATGACAAACGATAGACGTTGCCAAGCCTGAGTTACTGAGGCTAGACGAAGAAGGCCTGATAGCAAGCCAGCAACCGTTTGGGTGTTAAGCTCTTGAATCCGTTACAGGCATTACTCAGAGGGGATCTTATCCCAACTCCAAGACCTCGACCCACAAATCCAACCTCGGGCGCACAGAGCGTGCGTCATATCACTGTGTTGGTATTCGGACCCCGATTTTGACATGAAAACCGGTGGAGTTGGTAAGAGGATGCAAGTCATGGCTTTGATCAGCTTGATAGCAAGCCGTAGAGAGCTTGATTCACCAGCGTTTTGCAATGGAGATGTTTAGAGGCCACCCATGACAAGATAGCTAAGACTCAACCGATTGGCGTTCAAAGTGCTACGTTGAGAACTGTGTCAAATGCCCAACAAGAGACATGAGTTGCCCCAGCGGTTTCGGTCTAAACTATGACACACTCCCTTGCCACACTTATCACTACGGAATCATCCGCCGTCCCAAAGGAACACCCTGTCAGTGGAATATTACAGCAAAACTCTCCGTGTCTTGCTCGCTTTCAGTGAAAAGCCGCTTGTATCATGGTAAAACATGAGAAGACTGGCTCAAACATCATGACAAATCTGTTCATTGACTTCCGCAGGGTCGAAAACCCCAGAAAACCTCCAAAACTAGTGAATTTAAATTTTTCAACTTTTTAGCACTACTTATGAAATTTTATAAGTATTCTACCACTTAGGGCAGGTCAATAGCAACCGAACCTTTTTTGAATCAAGTCAAACGGACTTCTAGAAGCAAAGTTACAAGCCTTTAAAGTTTTGGAGTCTTTTATGGCCTGGAGACGAAGGCCATCTCCTGGCGAACCTCTAAGTCTGACGCCTTAGCTGAGTTCAGCAATGAAATTTTCTAAGTCGGTTTCTTACAGAAACCCGGTTTTTCAGATTTCCAATGCTATCATCGGAACTCCAGAGTTCACCTACCCCAACCCAGTCGGGAGGAGAACTGATTTCCACAAGCCGAGTTTCCACTTATATAGTACGTGGCGATCAGCTGATGACGTAATACCCATCATTCAAACACTAAAAACCCGTCTATCTCCGGTTCTAGTGCTCCGATGGAGCTGGCAATACACCGTTTCCATGTAGAATTTGACGCTGAATCCGAATCTGTCCTCCATTTTCCCATCCGATGCTTCGTTTTGGCTCTACACCCCACAGCCATCGCAAAAATTCTAAGTCGTTTTTCGGAAAAAATGATGAACAATTTTTTATCTCCGATGGCTTTCAAATTTAGCATGCCGAAGCAGAATGTGACGCTGATTCCAAACCAAATCCGGTCTCTGTTTTTCCGTCCGAGGCTTGCTTCACCCGCTAGAGCGATTTTCATAAACATTCTAAATCTGTCGTTTTTCTCCAAGGTCCAAAATTTTCATTAACATCTCACCTCTAAACGAAGGCAGATACGAACAAGCCATGTTTTCCACTGAATTTGTCTCACTCTTAGCTTTCAAACGAGCTATTGCAGGACAAAATCCGTCCACTGGAAGCCAAGATCGAAGCTAGCTCTCCCGAGGGGGGAGGTCTTCAAAACTTTTTCTCTCCGGTTGCTTTCAAATTCACCATACAGATGCAGAATTTGACGCTGATTCCAAATCTGAAATCCGTTTTCCCATCCGATGCTTCGTTTTGAAGCTATAGCCCAAAACGTCCAAAATTCTAACTCTGTCGTTTTTCGCCAATCTCCCAAAATCTTAAATGACGTCTCACCTCTAAACGAAGGTCGATATGAACAAGCCGTTTCTTTCAGTGTATTTGTCTCACTCCCAGCTTTCAAACGAGCTATGGCACGACAAAATCCATCCACTAGAAGCAAAGTTGGAAGATCGGTGCCGAGGGAGGTCAGAACTTTTTCTGTCCGATTGAGTTGGGAAGACGTTCCTAGACCCAACTTTGGCAAAAACGTCCGAATTTGCACTCCATTTTCCCATCCGAGCACTCCTTCATGTCGAAAAATGGACTTTCTCATCCCAAAACCTCCAACACCTGCCTTTTCCAAGTCTGACGGTTTCTTGCCATTTTCCTCCCTAAACCCAAGAAAATGAGTCCAAACTGAGCTTTCCACTGCATTTTTCTCACTTTTAGCTTTCAAATGAGCTATTGCACGACTTTCTACGATGTCTACGACCAAAGTTGGAAGTTTGGCAGAAGGGGGGGGGAGATCAGAACTTTTTCTCTCCAATGTCACTGGAAACATCCTTCCTATTCCAAAATTTCACGTAGAGTCCGAATCTGGCCTCCGTTTTCCCATCCCAGCACTCCTTCATGTCGAAAAATGGACTTTCCCATCCCAAAACCTCCAAAACCTGCCTTTTTCCAACTCTGACGGTTTCCTGCAATTTCCCTCCCTAAACCCAAGAAAATGAGTCCAAACTGAGGTTTCCACGCCATTTTTCTCACTCTTAGCTTTCAAATGAGCTATTGCACGACTTTCTACCATCTCTGGAACCAAAGTTGGAAGATCGTTGCCGAGGAGGGGAGGGACCTGTCTCCTCCTCTCGGACCCATCCTTGCATCACATCCTTGAGGCTCTCCCTCACACTTCCTTCCAGAGGGGGGAGGTCAGAACTTTTTCTTTCCGATTGAGTTGGGAAGAAGTTCTTAGACCCAACTTTGGCCAAAACGTCCGAATTAGCACTCCATTTTCCCATCCGAGCACTCCTTCATGTCGAAAAATGGACTTTCTCATCCCAAAACCTCCAACACCCGACTTTTCCAAGTCTGACGGTTTCTTGCCATTTTCATTCCTAAACCCAAGAAAATGAGTCCAAACTGAGCTTTCCACTGCATTTTTCTCACTTTTAGCTTTCAAATGAGCTATTGCACGACTTTCTACGATGTCTACAACCAAAGTTGGAAGTTTGGCAGGAGGGGGGGGGGAGGGAGCTGTTTCCTCCTCTCGGACCCATTCCTCCCAACACATCCTTGGCCACTTCCTTCCAGAGGGGGGGGGGCTGAGTCAGCCTGATGACTCAGCATTTCACATTTTGTCCTTGATTTTGGAATGTGCTTACTACTATCATAGCTTTACTGAAGCCAACCCTCAGTGACTATTGATTCTGAATTTCAGTTTGATATCTTATTCTTATTTGTGTGTATATAGGTGATTTTGAATATAATAAATTCATTCCCTTGACAAGCTTCCCAAGTTAGGGAGCGAAACCGGTTGGGAATATGAGAGATTTTTGAGTTTTCCTTGGGTATATATATATATATATATATATATATATATATATATGTGTGTGTGTGTGTGTGTGTGTGTGTGTGTGTGTATTTTTAATGATTTCACGTAAGATATTGATCAGAAATATATTTTAGGCGTTCTTTTCAGTAATTGATTCACACGTACATTTTCAATCGCGTATTATTAAGTAACTAATTGGCCGTTTCATCTTTACCATGCGATAGTAAATATTAATATTATTCACATGAAATGTTATTCATATATATTATATACTATATATTATATATATATTATATATATATTATATATATTATATATTATATACATGAAATATTATTCATCGTATCACGTTGCAAATCAATTTCAAATATTTATTATTTTATAATTTTATATTGATTTTATTTCAATATAATCAGTTTTATGTATTTGAAGCTGCTTGGAAATTATATTTTTTTAAGATTCGGACGCACATTTCTAATGTTATTTCAGAATCTTTAGACAATGATAATACAATTTTCGTTTCACACGAATTGCCCCATGCAACGTGTGAATTATGTAGGCTACGACTGAGCAGTGGATATGAACGAACGTGAATTCTCGAATACGGCCAACGAACACCTTAAATCAGGCTCACCGACCTAAGTTGACAATACTGGAATGGTGCGACGACCTTGAATCTGACAGCTGCAGTGACTCTCCGAACTATAATTAGTCCCTCTAACCTCAGAACTGGCAAATGTAAATAGAACATGGCGCACTTACCTCTTAGGGCCGTATGCACCAACAATAGCTTAGCCACAGATTTAACCTGTGGTTTGTTAACCAGATGGCTATATTTAAAACGCAGGCGATATGCACCAAGTTTAATGGTCGATGGATAGTAAACCATCGATGGTTAATTTATCCATCATGAAGTGTGACGTTTTAGCGTACTAGTTCTATTTATAGTAATTACGCTATCATTCTACGTCAGCTCAGAGGATAAAAGTGAAGTCTCCCTCAGAAAGACAATAGGACAGCATGACTCGACAACGGGCGAGGAACTTCACTCCGGCTGAGGCAGTACGTTGATCGAAAAATAGTCTTCTTCTGCGATAAAGCTGCGATAAAGCTCCGATACAGATGTTGTCTATTTTCACATGAGTGCCATCCACAACTCCGACAACTCCAGGAAATCTGTGTTTTTGGAAAAAATTGGCGGCAATTTCTTGGCGCTCTTGTACAGATGGGAGTTGAATAAACCGACGAGCAGCAAGAGCAATAACATTAGACACACGATGAACTATTCTGCAAGCTGTATTTTGGTGCACACCAAAAGTGTCACCATCAACAATTTGAAATGTGTTGGCAGCAAAAAAATGTAGGGCAAAGAGCAATTGGATTTCAGTAGTAAATACTGGATTATTTCGCTTGCTATCAGCTCTTAATTCTTCCCCAAATAGTTGAACCAGATTACAAAAAGTCGCTTTAGTAAAACGAAATCGTTGTCTAAATTCCTCTTCGCCAAACGAATCCAATATTCTATCGGGACGAGTTTTGCATGTTCTCTTTGAGCGCGTTCCAATTTGTGAAAGCTGGTTAAGATAATCATAATGCTCAAATGGATCCATTTTCATTTGTATGCATATAATGGTGAGTCTATAGCTTTATCGGTGAATGATCGAAACACTGCTGTCTGACTGAAGTTCTAAGGATTTTTCGTTCCTTTCATATTCTACTTCAGTGATTGGTCGATACAAACAATGTTCGTCTTATCCACAGCTTTAACCCACCCCCTCAGCGTGGTTATATTTCGCTGGTTAAGTTTGCAGTTAACTGCGCGGTTATCCTGATGGATAAGTTTGGTGCATACGAAACATTAACCTGAAGGATGAAGTCAGAGTTAACCATTTAACCATAGTTATTTGTTGGTGCATACCACCATTGGTTAGATTAAAAGTTAACCGTGCGATTAGCGTATTAACCGCGCGTTTAACTGTTGGTGCATACGGCCCTTAACGTCTACCAACAACGCGACACGCGACCCTAGGACGTGCAGGCTTCTCTAACAAGCACCAGATAAATCTGCTGCATCCTTCTCCGCAAAGACTATGGATTATATAATCCATAGTCTTTGCTTCTCCGTATTGATCTAATGTCCATACAAACCTATTCAATACTGAGGCTTTTACTTATAACTTATGTAATCCTATCCGTTTTACGACATTAACATTTCTTCTGATATATTTCAACTCTGCTTAGGTTAGAAAGTAGCTCTTAATAAAGTTTTTTGTTTAAGGAGTAAAATTTGCGACCTCTGAGAGGCTGTTAATGAGATGAAATAATTCACATACAAAATATCATTATACTATAAAAATGACCTCATCACTGACGCCAGTAAAAGAGTAATGAAGAAAATATTCCATTTTAATAGGATTCAGTTATAGTAAGAAAGTTATGGTAAGAAAGAACGTGGTCAGAAAGTTCACCACGATGAATATAAGGAAAATGGTCATATTTGGATATCTGTAAGTTTAAACAATAATTAAATAATTCCAACACTAGGCTTTTTTCTATTTGAACAAACGGATTACTTTTGCACATTGAAAATTACAGCTAAAATTGCAGTTGTTAGTTGTAGTTTTAATGGACATCCTTTGAATTCAATACGTTAAAGAAGCCAATTTCTCTGGCATCAAATGTGTGATGATTTCCAAATAATTTGCATTATTTTTTAATCTAATCAAGAATCTGCAATCGGATTTTCTATCGTTTTAACATTTGAAGAAACCTCATTAAAAATTATGACAAACAATAACAATTTCATCAGCGATGAAATAACGTTTCTTGTTAGCCAACATTAATCCGTTTGTTCAAGTAGAAAGGGACCACTGAAGTCAGTACAATCATACTAGGCTGGAAAAAGGACAATCAATGCACTAAAACGTATTTCCTTTCTTCGGTCTAGTTTTGCACAAAGCTACTGAATGTATATTGTATATCCTATTTCCTTTTCCCAGCCTGCCAGTCTGTGCATAGAGTAGCATGTGCTTTATCGATGATTCGCATTGTCATATTGTAGTTGCGTTTTGAAACAATATGCAGAACAAAATATAGAAATTGAAGAAACTATTACCTTGCATTCGTTTTACTTTTCAACTCTTAAAATCGAAGATGCAAGAGGACAATACAAAAAAATTTAATTTTATTATTTAATTAACGAATGACGTACCTCTCCCGTTTATGAGCTTTTTCAGCAATGCCATGTTTTGTTCGATGAGTTTCAATTGAAGAACGAGCTCTAACAACTCCTTGCAAATCAATTGTCTTGAAATATTGTCTTTCACATGAATTCAGTAAAATGCGAATGTTTTTATTATAATTATTTTTTGATTATCAATAGGTAAAAGTAGACATAAAAGGATTTGTGATATTTATTTTTATGACGCACATCGTCGAAGCAGTAAGAGAATCTCGATTGTCCTAGCAAACGATCATTTAATATATCGTGATAAAACGATATGTAACTCCATTATATTCTTTTGTTTGAAATGCTGAATTTTTAAAATTATCTGTTGTCATAGTAGCAACATCAACAAAGGATAAGCGTCATCAAAGACAGTACAGTTTCCATTAATTTCATGAGTATTCTCACAGAATTCATCATGAAGTTAACGGAAACGTTGATCAAAACGTTTTGGTTCTATATAATAATTATGGAATAGATCTATAATGTATTTATAATTAGTAATGGGCAAAAGACCGTTCCAGGACACCATAAAATTCAAAAAAATAGTATCTTTAAAAACGACATAAATTCATGAATTTAGTCGTTTTTAAAGATACCGATTTTTCAAAAAAATGGTACTTTTTAAATGGTCTAAATTCATGAATTTTGCTCATTTTTCAGGTTATGAAGACCTAAATTCATAAATTTAGGCGTTTTTAAAAATACCCAATTTTCAAATTTTTCAAAATTTCAAATTTGAGATTATGACATTTTACCCACCTTTAAAATCATGACCGTTCCATGACACCGAAAAAATCATAAAAGTTAAGAATCTCAAATTTGTGATTATGACATTTCACCCTTAAAATCATGACCGTTCCAGGACACCGAAAATCATAAAAGTTGAGAATTTCAAATTCATGAATTTTATCCATCTTTCAGGTTTTTAAAATATATCATGTGACTAATAATATTTCTTTAAAAATGGAAGAAACAAAAGTGGATAAAACAAAAGTGGAAGAAACCGCAAGAATATATCCTTCGTTATCTCAATTAAACTTTTACGGAGCAGTGTGACTTCTTTCTTTCTCTCTCTCTCTTTCTCGATCCTGTCTGTTACAGGAATATTGTATTCACAATGACATGCATTCTTTAAAACAATTGCTTGTCTTCAATGAGAATAATTCCCGTATGCTTTTAATAGAATGATCTTGAACGCTAATGGTAATTTACACCAAAATTGTTCTGGGAGCCGGAAAATGTGTCGATATGGCTGCCGATAAAAGTGCCGACATGGTTCGACAATTGGTGTATTTTTCCATTCAAAATAATGTCGCATGAATGATTGTTATGGAAACCAAAATGAAGAGAATGCTCATTCATTTCTCTTCTCTCTCATATGTCTATTGTGTTTAGATTGTATTTGTTCTTTTGTTCTCATAGTGTGAATGAGATTTCACAACCCACATCATGTGCTATTGTCTGTGATTTCCTTCACTCGTATCAGCTGACACAATTTTAGCAGCTGCTACACGGCAATTCTTTTGAGAAATTTCTGAAATAGATTTTATTCCATTTAAAATGAGTAACATTAGAGACTTTCTGAAAATATACGGCAAACAAAACCACGTCAAATTTCGATTTAAATAAGATCGCAAATCAATTGGGAATAAAGAATTTTCCAATATTGATGAGAAATGATTTGCAGTTGACTAAAGATGTGCGAAACACTAACTCCGCTAATAAACCGATCTTTTACAAATGTACCTTTTCAATTTAGATTAAATTAAATGATTTCAAAATCGAATAAGTAGTAAGGAAAGTCATCATTGTGGAAAAATTTTAAATCAATACCCCCCCTTCTGACTAAGTAGTAAGGAAAGTCATCATTATAAAAATGTTTTAAATCAATACCCCCTTCTGACTAAGTAGTAAGGAAAGACATCATTATGAAACAGTTTTAAATCATGACTTCTAGGGGTCCCTTCAGAAATTTTTTATTATAAAATAAGCAACATAAATGAGTTTTTGAAATTATATGGAACACAAACAACAACGAATTTCGATTTAAAGAAAATCGCAAATCAATTGGGAATATAGAATTTTCATGTTCTAATGAGAGACCAATTACAATTCCTAAAAAATAAGCCAACAATAACTATAAATTTCATAACAAATCTTCATACGTCAGACCAAAAAGGAATACATTGGTCTGCAGGTATCTATAATAAAAATCGAGATAATTACTAATTCGACCGCCCAGAGGCTGAGAACTATTGGTTCGACTCTTATGGATTACCTCCAACAAACGAAGTCAAAAAATTACTTGGCAATGGAATTTATAATACATTTCAAATTCAAAAACCGGGAACTACTTACTGTGGTCAATTATGTCTTTATGTTTTATTTAAATTACAAAAAGGAGTACCATTTCTTGATATTATGTTAGAATTGAACGAACCGTAGGTTCTATGGCTACGCCTAACAAGGGAATTTCATTCCCGAAACGTTAGTTCCAATAATAAATAATGATAATTAAAAATCACTTCGTTGTAATTCATTTTGATAAAATCGGCCTCTGATATTTTCATCATCTAAATCTTTGATTTCGTAAGTAATCGGATAAGTTTGGTTTATTTTACAAACTTCAAATATCTCTTTCGTCCAGTATCCGACGAAGCCTTTTTCAAATTTATTCTTATACTTAAATATTCTAACTCTATCACCAATTTTAAATTTCTGCTTAAGTTTCTGCAAATTCGGATTACTCTCATTCGAATAATTATTCTCGAATATTTTCTTTCGTATTAAATCAGGGTCGTCAGAAGCGTTCTTTGGAGTTTCTTCAATACCTGAATGAATCTTGCTGTTATACTCTTCTACAACTCCTGGTAATATCTTCAACCATTTCTGATTTCTTTGCTCAGTAAATTTCTTGAATAATTTATTTTTTAACGTCCGATTGAATCGCTCAATTACTACATCCTTTCCAGCGTTTTCAGTTGAATAAACAGTTTCAAATAGTGGCTGAACGTTTCGGTTATAAAATTCCGACCCTTTATCAACAAACAATTTTTTTGGTTTTCTATTACTTTCTTTAAAGATTTCTTCAAACGCATATTTAACTGATAGACCACTTTTATTTTTTAAAGGCTTTACCCAAGCATATCGTGTATATAAATCTATAACGGTCAATGCGTACTTAAACCCTCCTTCATTCGGCATATGAACAAGATCAGCACTCCAAATATCATCTTTATTAAATACTTTTACTTTCAATAAATATTTAGGCCTTCTGTATTCCATGTGGATTTCGGAGGCATAAGTTCGAGCGTTGCTCTCAGACAGCTTTGCTGTCGTTTCATTTAAACCCTGACCGAATAATATTGTAGCTTTTAAAGCTTTCTTAACAAACATTCTTTCAATTTTTTCTCTAAATGTAGGATTTTGAATACTATCTAATTCTTGAATCATCTTCTTATCAGCTGCATGTCGAAAACTTAGATTATGATTTCGATAAGCTAAATCATGCCTGTAAGCTGCGGCATCTACTCTATTTATTGGTTCTTCACTTGGTTTCGGATTATTATTCTCATCTAGTCTTATATCTAATCGAGTTCCTGGACCGGTATATGAATGACCTGGAAGATGTTTTTCTTTCGAATATTTACTCCAAATAAATCCAGGAAAGTTTTCTAATGTTTTTTGTATGTCGTTACCTTCATAAATTTTACAATTTGAGGTTTTATGTACTTTTAAGAGATAATTCAATAGATCTAAATTAGAAATTTTAAATTTAATTAAATTTTCGGAATTTGTAGAATTCATTTTTAAAGATAAAATAAATGTTTTACCTAATAGAACCAAAGGTTCTGAGGCTTTAGCCGATCGGACCAAAGGTCCTCAGGTTACTAACCTATAGAACCAAAGGACCTCAGGTTATTACCTTATCATACTAGGACTTAGATATATTCCAGAACCATCTTTAGTTTCTTTAATTTCAATTAAATCATCAACATTGTGGAGAATATTTTTAAGAACTCGTTTTCCTTCTTCAACTAATTTTAATTTACTAATAAAATTATCTACTATTCCGTCACCCCTAGCAAGTTTCTCTAACTCTCTATTATGTCGTTTTTGTTCTTCTAATGCTGCCTTCTGTGATTTATTTTTATTTACTGCTTGGACAATACCAGCTGTCCCACCTGCAACACTTCCTGCTGCAGCTATGCCACCTATTATTGGTGGAATTAATGGGAGAATCCCGCCATTCTTTTCTTCTTGTAATTGAATATTCTCTATCATTGGTTTACTTATGTAATACTTTTTTTGTTAATCGTAATAGTTTTAGGTGTATTTTTGTCAACAATATTACGTAATTTTAATTCAACAGTTTTATTATTATTACTTTTCGCTTGCGACATTTTTAATAAAGAAAATTTAAGTTATGAAAAATTTTAATCTATTCTAGTTATGAATAAATTTTAATCTAAGAATTTTTTAATCTATTCTAGTTATGAAAAATTTTTAAGTTAAGAATTTTTAGTCTATTCTAGTTATGAAAAAAATTTAATCTAAGAATTTAATTAACTTATCCTAGCCATCTTTCCATTAAGAATTTCAATAGAATATTTTACATCTTCTAGCAATAAACCATAAGCCATCAATGAAGTTGTGGAATCTTTTTTTTCAATATTAATTGTTACATCACAACCAGTCTTGATAATATCTTCAGATTGTGCACTTAAATCGAAACAGAAAACAGGATATAAATGTCTCCAATCTCCAGGAGTTAGTTGTGGTTCAACTCCAAATTCTATACAAAGATTTCTATAAGAATCATATCCTTCCATCAATTGATTATTGGTATCATCGAATCTTAATGGATCAATTGGATATCGGGTTTGATTTAATGAAACTTGTAAACTTCGAATTGTATTAATATGAAAAAGATTGTTGTTTTTATCAAAACTTGGAGAATTATTTCTTTGAAATGTTAGTAATAAATATCTTGGAGTATTTGAAGTTCTAGTAAAATGCCAGTTAAACCTTTGTTCGGAAAAAGTTACTGAACTAGAAGAACGCTTTAGAAAATTTACTGGAATTGGTTTGTAGTATTTAATCTTTTTGCAATAGCTGTTTCAATCTCTAAACTAGGAGTAATATGATTAATCCACCATTCAAGTCTATCAATTTTTAAATATGCTTTTTTCCCGTCTTGCAAAAAAGATTAATTCATTAATTGCTGTACGATGAATTATTAACTTAAATTTTAATTGATATGATATTTTATCATAATCTAAATATCCGAATAATGGAGACAATGACCAATTTACTGTCTGTTTACTTTTCTTGTTAAACTCACGTCTTTCTTTATATGCAGTATTGTTTGTTTTATTTAAATGTTTTGCAATATTTTCTACATCTTTCGCAATTCCTGCTGCATCTGTTCCAGCGTAAGTTAAATCATCTATAATTATACCATCATTAGTATCAGGAAACCAACCTTCGATTTCATACTTTTTATTATTTTCACCAATTGTTACAAATCTAAGCATTGTATCAATTACACCTGGAGAATCACTTATTGTTTCTATATTTTGAGTTGCAACATCTAAACGCATTTGTGTAAATAATCTTGAAAGAAATTATTCTCTAGTGCAATATTATCAGTATCTGGTAATGGTGTTGTAAAATTGGCATCACTATATAAAGAATATTCACAGTGTAAAAATGAATCATATAAATATAAATAACTCTACTGATTATCAACTTCAAAAATTAAATCACCTCCAGTATTCACTCTACTGGAAGAACCGGGATTCATAGCAATTCTTATATAGTCATTCTTTTTTTGATTATAACTAACACCTGGTGGTTTATCTAATTCAAATTTATTTTCGATAAGCGAAGAAATTTTTATAAAAAATAATTTGACTTTTTTGTTTTTTCTCACACACAGAAAAAATTTTGCTAAAAAATTTTACTAAAATAATTTTACTAAAATAATTTTACTAAAATAATTTTACTAAAATATAATTTTAGAATTTTGCTAGACCAGCTCCGCTACAGCTTTTCTGGTTAGACCGAAGGTTGCTGTTAACACCATTACCTCTTATTTCTTCAATTGAACGTTTTATGGCTACGCCTGATTTCTTCTTATGTTTACTATCAGACGGAGCTCCGCTCCTCAAGGTTTCCCCCACAGCTATGTTAGCAATTTTGTTTTTTGTTTCCTCTGAAAGTTTTTTTAAATTTTTTAGTTCTTCAGAATCATTCCTAAGTTTACGAATAGCTTCTAGTTGTTTTAATTCGTTTTGAGACTTAACAGCATTTGATATTGCACTAGCTGTACTACCTATAGCAGCTGCTCCTTTTGCAGCAGATGTAATCAAATCTTTATTACTTTTAATTAAGGTAACGATACTTCCAATAACACAAAAGATGCCAGCTCCTTCCGTGTGAACTGTTTCTCTATTATCAAAATGATAGACAGGATTCATACGTGGTTCATGAGCAATTCTTTGATTTGAAGCAAAATGTTTAAGATTGTGTTTATAAATTATAGGCATTTTTTAGGATTAAATTTGACTTTTGGGAAAAAATATTTACGTCAATATTTGCGCTAAGATTTACGTTTATGATTGGCTAAAGCCTCGAGGAGCTTCGCTCCGATAGGTTAGAAACCCAAGACTTCGTCGATCAAGATTTACGTTTGTGAATGGACAACAACTTCGAGATAACTTTATTAATTGATTGTTGCACTTTATCTATTGCGTCAAGTAGCGTGTGATGTACTTTAATTTCTTTTCTATTAACTTGCATTTTCTCCTGATTCATCTTCAACGCCGCTTTAAGAGCATTTAACTTAATTTTAAGAACATATAATTGTCTTTTAACAGCATCTAACTGTTGTTTATTTTCTTTAGAGTTTTCTTGTAAATTATTCTTTAATTCATTTTCTAAATTGATTTTAAGAGTTTTCATTTTATCAACTTTTTGATTAAGCGAGTTTACTTCATTTATTATTCTATTCATCTTTTTCACTTGTTGAGTAATTTTAGAACTCAATTCATCAACACTTTTTTGGAATGTAGTTTGTAACTGCTTTAATTTTTTTTAAATTCTTTCAGGTAGTTTTTCTATTTCATTTTCTAATTGTTCTTTTAACATTTTTATCTGATGTATATTTTTAATTACAGCAGATTTTAAATTTAAAGAAAGTAATATTAAAATTTTTGATTGTTCAGAAATCTTTTTAAAAATTTTTGCTATATCTACTTCTAGCTCTCTATCCTTTTTATCAAGTTTTAATAATTTTTCGTTTAATGATTTGTCATTAAGTTTAAGCAACTTTAATTCGTTCATCAGTGGAACCAAAACATCGTTTATATATTTTTCTTTTAAGTCATTGATTTGTGTATCAACATATTGTTTATTTGTCAACTCTGTATTTTGTTGCGGAAGAATAGAAAGATGCAATGGACCAGATAAAACGTCTCCAGTTTTCATGATATAATTTTCTATCTCTATTTCTAATTCACGATTATTCGGGATATATGCACCTCCACCAACATTTGGTAACATCATTTTTAAACAATAAAAAAGTAATTTTTCTAATAAAAATAAAAAAATAAAATTTTTTCTAATGAAAAATAAAAAAAATAAAATTTTTTCTAATAAAAATAAAAAAATGGATAAAGCAAATTTAAAAAAATTTTATTCGCCCGCTTCATCCTGTTCTTCTTATTCGACGAGATCAACGGGATTTGAAAATAAATGTTTTGATAATAATAATAATAATCCATGTATAGATGTTAATATTTTATTTGAATTACAAGCCGAAATATTTAGAGAACAGACTAAAGGTTTACCTTCTATAGAAACCAATCATTGGATTTTCCCAGGGGATCCATTTATTAAATTTATGGATATAGTAAGCAAATATAATGATGTTGCGTATGTAGAATTAAATAAAGAAAATATGGTTATTATTGGTCATAATAATGTTTACGGATTTATTAGAGCAGTATTACCAAATTAGTAATACTGAGTGGATAGAAAATAAAATTATTAATTATATCAATATTAAAGAAATAGTTAAAAAATTAAAATCTTTTTCCAAAGAAAAAATAAGATTATTTGTTGATGAACAAAACCAATATAATATTCATATCGAGAGCAAAAAACATAATGAAGAATTATTATGTCAAGTATATTATAGAGATACAATTTATAAAAAAGAAACATTAGAAATGCCCCAAAGATATGATGATGATACATTTATAGGATTATATTCAAACTTAAATATTAATTTGTTAAAATCTTATATAAATGGTTTAGCTCAACAAGAGAAAATTTATATGTGGACGACACCTTATACGTGGACTACACCTTATACTATTAACAATGAGCATAATCATAATCATAATAAACGAACCGAAGGTTCTAGGGCTTTGCCCGATCTTAAAGAATCTTATAATAATAATAAGGATAATAATAATAATGATAATAATATAGATGATGATATAAATGATGATTCTGAAACACCTGAAAAAGGTTTAAATGGTAAAAAAGATTATAAAAATATTAGTAATTATAAAAATTTAAGTGAAGAAAAATTTATATCTCATACTGATGTACATGATATTAATACTACATATAATCAAAATTTATCTAAATTTCATTTTCTTACAATTGAAAATAATAATGATGGTATAGTTGAAGATACTGTTAGACAACTATGTGTTGGGTCTACAAAATTTAAATTAAGATTTACATCTAATCAATTTAAAATTTTATCATCTTTAATAAAAACTAAAAGTGATTCAGATTATGGTGGTGTTATTAAATTTTCCAAAAGAGATCAAAGACCAATATTTTTCTCTATTATATTATTATCAGATAAAAAATGTAATTTAGAGTTAGATATTCCAATAAGAGAATGGTATCCAATCCCAAAAAGTGTAATTTATGATGATGAAGAATCAATTTATGATGATGAAGAATCAATATTTAGTGAAAATAAATTTAAATTATCTTTTGATAAAACGTTATATGATAAAACTTAATGTGATAAAACTTAATGTGACAAAGAAAATAAAATAACCTAAGAACGTGAAATATATAATAATATAAAATAACACTCAAGACCTTGATATTAGAATGTTTATATCTAAAATTAAAACACAAATTTTTTCTTTAAAAAATAAAAAAAAATGGAAAATACCAAGTTTTATTGTAACTTATGTAAAAAAAGTTGCAAACAAAAAGAAGTTATCAATCTCATTTAAATAGTAAATTGCATTTACAAAATGTAGAGCGAGTTGATGAAGGAAATATATTAAAATTAAATAGTTATAAAACTATCTAGAAACATTGCCTACTGATATAAAAGTTAAAAAAAAGTTTGATGATTATTCACATTCGGAATATAAAAAAGTTTTTAATAGTGAAGATGAGACCCTACCAGATGGGAGATATTTATTTAGCGAACCGATGAAGCGGTAACAGATATAAAATATTTATTTAATGAATCTGTTCGAACCGAAGGTTCCAGGGCTTCGCCCGTTGAACATAATGAAACCGATAAAACTTTTTCTGATATTCTATCCAACTTTTTCAAATTATTTAAGAAATCTTTTAAATGTTATATGAATGTAGAAGTACTTTATACAAAAAATGGACCTGATGGAATTCCTGAAGAAATAATAAAAGGACATTTTACAAATTCACAAGAAATTCATAATGTAAATGATATACAACCCATATTTGAACAAATGATACTTAAATTAGAAAATTGTATAATTGAAGCCCAGTTACGTGAATCTGGTTGGAGATTTGTTAAAATACTATCTAAGAAAATAGTAATTGATAAATATAAAAATAATACTGGTGGTAGTTATGTTCCTTTACCTTTCAGTTCACCACAAATAATCAACATAAAAAATGAAGATGATTATTGTTTTCTGTGGAGTATTATAGCACATTTACATCCTGCAGAATATCATAAAGAAAGACTAAGTCATTACAATAAAGAAGAATACATAAATGAATTTGATCTTTCTGATGGCTTACATGAATTTCCATATGATTATAATAGGTTAAAAAAGTTTCATAAAAAGAATAAAAATTTAATAGAAGTAAATGTTTTTGAATTAAGTGTGAATTATGTTTCTATTGGTAAAATTACTGCACTTTACTCAGATTCAAAAAAATTTTATTTAAATAATAAAAATTTATGTCAATCAGAAGTAGCATATAATGATAGAGGAAATTACATGCATCATAGTATTTTTTACCATGGAAATATAATATGTACTGAAAAATTTCAAATTGTTAAAACATTATCACCAATAATGATTAATCATAAAAATTATAAAGGACGTAATTATAATTATGATTATGATTCCGATTATTTATCTTTATCTTTAGAATATCAACAAAAATTACAAAATTTAAATGAAAGTTTACAAAAATGTAAAACAGATTATCAACAACAAACAAAAATATTAGTACAAGAATATGGCCATAAATATCAAAACAAGATAGAAACGATTCAAAAATTAAATGAAGACAATAAAGAATTAAATAATGAAGAAAATGAAACCAATCAAAAAATAAATGAATGTTTAAAAAAATGTCAACAGCAATATAAAGAACAATATAATAATGAATATATTTATCAGCTACAAATATTAAATCAAAATTTTCATCGAAATACATTTAATCTTACAAAAGAAATTGATGAAACACATGAAATATATAAAGATAAATTTGAAAAATTAAAACAAACACAGCAACCAGCACAAGCGAATACATTATATTATCAGGGTCATTTTATATTGTGTAAAGATGTTTCTATATTTACAAAAACATCAGATAATACAAATTTTCCTTGTCTCCAATGTATGACAAGTTTTAGAACTTTAGAAGAAATGAATAAACATTTGGAGAATTGTCAACAAAATGAAGCAGTCAGAAACACATTTCCAAAAGATGATTACTTAGAATATAATAAATGGTATCTTAAAAATAAAGTACCCTTTACTATTTATTGTGATTTTGAAGCATATAATGTCAATATGACACAAAATCGAACCGAAGGTTCTAGGGCTTCGCCCGATTCTGAAAATGATAATTCTGAAAATGATAATTATGAAAAAAGTGCACCTGAACAAAGTAAAGAAAAATATTTATTTGAACAAAAACCATTATGTTGGCGAATGTACATTCATTCAAACTATCCTGAATTATTTAAATCAGAATATTATCAATACTATGGTTAAGATAGTTCAGAAATGTTTACAAAGAAAGTAGAAGAATTACAAAATTATTTTTCACAATTGCTTGAAACAAATATACCAATGATGCCATTAACAGAAAAATAAAAATTAAATTTTATTAATGAAACAAAATGTTATTACTGTGGAAAAGAATTTGCAAAAAATTATAAAAATGGCAAAGGTAGATATATTGATAAGCGAAGCGACGGCTCCGCCGACAAAGTAAAAGATCATGATCATCTAAATGGATTATATAGAGGTGCAGCACATAATTCTTGTAATCTTAATGCTAATAAATTTAAATATAACTTTGTTCCTCTATATTTCTACAATGGTTCTAAATATGATTTCCATCTGGTAATGAAAGATTTATTTTCATCTGAAAAATTACAACAACAACAAATAAATGTACTATGTAAAACAGAAGAAGAATATTTTTCAATGCAATTAGGTTGTATTAGAATTTTAGATGCATTTAGATTTTTTACTCCTTATTCATTAGATGTTATGGGAAAAACTTTGAAACCTGAACAATGTAAAATATTAAATAAATATAATTTAAAACCTTTAAAGGAAACATTTCCGTATGAGTACATAACTGGAGATTTTAATTCTGTGATTAAATTATGGAAGAAAAACAACTTCCTCCAATAAATAAATTTAAATCAACATTAAAACAATCACAATTATCTGAAGAAGACTATGCAGAAGCTGAAAAAAATTGGAGAGAGTTAAATTGTAAAACAATGTATGATTATACAATGAAATATCTTCAGATAGATGTATTAATACTAGCTGATCTTTTTGAAAACTTTCGTGACATGTGTTTAGAATATTACGGAATAGATCCATGTTATTGTTATTCTACACCAGGTTTAACATGGTTAGCAGGATTAAAACATACTGGTGTTAAACTTAAACATTATAAAGAAAATACATATGATAAATTATTATTTTTTGAATCTGGAATTAGAGGTGGAGTTTCATCAGTTTTAGGTAATCGTTATGTACAGTGTTACAATAAAAAAGTAAATCCTGATGATTATGGAATAATGAAACCTTTATCTCCAGAAAAAAGCGATCAGTTTATAAAATTGTTTTATCAAAATATAGAAGGACTTACTTCAATCTTTGATAACGTTTTGAATACTGTTAAATGTGGAGAAACTAGTCAATGCAATTTGATAATTTTTATTTTGTTCCAAATGTAGAATGGGTTCTAAATTACAAGTGTGTGATGAAGTAGTTGTTATAATTTTTAACGTCGTACTAAATTTTGATGAACCCAAAATCTCTGTCAAATTTTCTAAATGATTATTAATTTTGTCTAAATCTGCTGAACACATTTTTTAGTTAAAATTTTGAATAAATATTTTTTTATAAAAAAATTAAAAACAAAAACATATTTCAGCTACACTTTTATAATCCTCTTCATTTAGAATCTTCTTTTCTAACAATCTTTTTAATATAGCATGAATTTCATTGAAACTAGAATTATGTCCTTCTTTTATTGCCGATATTAAAATATTTAATCTATTTAGTAATTCTTGTGGATCATCTGGTAAAAATACAGTTGTTTCAGTTTTAAAACCTTTTCCTACTTTAACTCCCGTTGATAATAAATTTTCTAATTGTTTATAACGTCTAAGAGATTTTACTGCACCAACTCTATCTAACATAGCTTTATATTTTATGAGATCTTCTACAGCATAATTATTTAAATCTGCTCCTCTTAAAAGATCAACAAAATTTCTATCTAAATTAAAAGCATATTTATCTGGTGAAAAAATTAAACCACGAAAAGGTTGTGGAAATATTTCTTTTTGTCCGAGATAAAATCTAGGTATTGTTTTTCCATCTATAAATGAAATAGAATGTTCAAATTGCATAGATTTTGGTAATTTCTTATTAATGTTTGATTCTAGTAATCCATAGTCATCTAATATAGTTTTGTGTTCTGGATCTGTTATATCAATTTGTTTATCATTATTTGTAAGTTATTTTTCAAGAGTTTTAAATGGTTTCATAGTTTTTTCAAAATCACTTTTTACTTGCTCAGTTTGCTGCATTTTTTCAAACATATCAGATTGAATACCAGCATTTATCATTCTATGTTGAAGATGATTTTCTTTCATAATATTTGCTTGTTTTATTAACTCTTCTAATTGTTTAATTCTTTTTTGATTATCAGCTTTAATTTTATCCATTTTTAAAATATAATATTTGAATTTTGTGGTAACATTGGAATACAACAAAAACATTTTACTGAACAAATTATTTTTGTATTGCTTTGTTGTCTGACATCTTTTCGTTTAAAGTTTTCTCGTTTTAAGTTTTGTTTAATAAAGTTTTGCTTAAATTTTCGCTCAAAGTTTTTAGCTCTTCTAAAAAAAATTTGTCATTTTCTTCATTAGAAATTTTACCATGAGTAAAAGTTTTACCATCCTGTTTATTCTTATCATCAACTTTTTCGGTCTGTAATTGAAATGATATTTGATTTACTTCATTAGCTATTTGATCAAATTTTTCAATCTCATCTAACGTAATAACATTATCATCACATACTCTTTGAAAGTAGTAATGTAGTTTATCATAGACTTCTTTAATATGTAAATGCTTAGTTTTTAATGATTTTCGTTTCTTAGTTATTAAAAATTTATCTAACATTGCAACAAGTGAAGTTGCAAAAACACCCGTACCTGTTAAAGCTGTAGCAACTACTGGAATTACTAAAGCACCTGAAGATAAACAATTGTTAAAGCACCTAAACTTATTGTTAAGAATATGCCAATTCCTTGTGTTACATTCTTAACTTTAGTCCATCTCTTTCTTAATTTTTTATAATGCTCCAATCTTAATAATAATTGAGATTCCTTATCTTTCATATAACGTACTCTATCTTTGTGTTTTTCTCTATTCAATTCACTTATTTTTAACTGAGATAACGAAGGATATATTCTTGCGGTTTCTTCCACCTTTGTTTCTTCCATTTTTAAAGAAATATTTTTAGTCACATGATATATTTTAAAAACCTGAAAGATGGATAAAATTCATGAATTTGAAATTCTCAACTTTTATGATTTTACAGTGTCCTGGAACGGTCATGATTTTCAAGGGAAAAATTGTAATTCTCAAATTTGAGATTCTTAACTTTTATGATTTTTTCGGTGTCCTGGAACGGTCATAATTTTAAAGGTGGGTAAAATGTCATAATCTCAAATTTGAAATTTTGAAAAATTTGAAAATTGGGTATTTTTAAAAACGCCTAAATTTATGAATTTAGGTCTTCATAACCTGAAAAATGACCAAAATTCATGAATTTAGACCATTTAAAAAGTACCATTTTTTTGAAAAATCGGTATCTTTAAAAACGACTAAATTCATGAATTTAGGTCTTAAAAACCTGAAAAAGGGTCTAAATTCATGAATTTATGTCGTTTTTAAAGATACTATTTTTTTGAATTTTATGGTGTCCTGGAACGGTCTTTTGCCCATTACTATAATTATGTCATCCAGCATTAACCTAAGTAATTGTAACTTCTACGTTTTCTTCATTTAATGTCTGTGGAGGTTATCAATTGAAAGCAGTTATATCATGATCTTTTCATTTGCGCCGATGATAATGGTAATTTGGTAATCACATACCAGCGCCAAGGGGAATTAGTAGGCCTATGGTTCAGCAATAGCTGGCGAATTTGTAGAGTAAGTAATCAAATTTGTGCAGGCAGGTGTAGCAGCGAATATTAAAAGAATACTACCATTTCTCCTCTCAAAAGATATTCTTTCAAACGCTGCGGCATTAAAATGCAAAACTATATATTTTATTCTGGCCGAAACCCACTAAACATCACCAATTTATTGCTTCAAGGTCAAAAGCAGCTAAATCTATTTCGTCAATTAAATAAATTCAGCCGTAGGAACACTATTAGATGGCGATATAACTGATTCAAACGACTGCATTGAATTAGTGATTTTATAAATCTAGAAGCATTGAATCGGTTGATAAGATTAATTCGGGTTTATGTTCATCTGGTATAATTTTGGTTAATGACCACTGACTCTGATATATACGGAACCTGTGCAACCCATTTGTTTTTGCATCTTAGTAACTGCGTGTCACTGAAGACATTATAATGTCTTCAGTGACACGCAGTTACCAGATTTTTTGCTTGATTAGGTAAGTCACGTGTGAATCACGCGCTTTCTTTTCTTTACGAAATTACACGCGTGACTTTCGCATGAAATATAATGATTCACATTGGTTATTTTTTTCACGCGTGAATCTTGTGGGATTTGCCGGTGTCGTGTGATTCACACGGGATACTGCCGTGTTTCCTGGTCCGTGTGATCACTAAAGATAGGTTCAGGTAAGCCTATAGTGATCTATGACGTAGGTTACCAGTTTTTCTTATAAAACTAGGCTATACATGTATATGCTGGTCACCCGGAGTAGGAGTCTTATCAAAAGCCAGAGTCCTATCAAACCGCGGAGTCGGATTCTGAGTCTTATCAAAATGATAGGACTCCACATCCCTGGTGTGAACGGCTCAGGTCTCTGGGGGCTGAAATGCGAAAATATCATAGCCATCAAATGGGTTAGCATCGCGATGTACAAAACGAGAATAAAAAAATTAACGAAGCACTATTTTTCGTGCTCATACGCTACGAAAGCGATTGGCTTTCCTATTGGATAATAAAGATAATCCAATAGGAAATCACTTTGAAGTTTCCTCAAATGAATGAAAATTCGAATAAAAAGTCTCGCTCACCTGCTCACTGTCATCAGTTCATGGACATGTAGAATTAGGGCATGCGGTTAAATATGAAATGGAGTTCGAACTTAATTTCTGAAATGTCAAAAGCAAAACTTGTTAATACATTCGATGGATGATTTTTAACCATCGTCTTCATCATCTATAGGCAAATTGCACAGGCATGAATATGCATTTTCAAGTTTTTTGGACCTTACTGCAGCGTATTTTATGACATATTTGGCCTTTTCTCGAAACGCTCTTGGTGGGTGTTTTTTAACCCTCAGAGACCTGAGCTTTTTCACACCCTCTGAGACCTGAGGGGGGTCCTGTGGACCCCTTTAACATATTCTTAGTTTACTTATTTTCACCTGCTTAAATCGATATCAAAACATTAGGAAAGTTGATTATAAGTAAAACAATGATGTTTGCGTGTAGCAGGTTGGTATAACGAATCCTTTGAGTGACTTTCAGCCTTCTCAGTAAACACGTGCAAAAATATGGTGTTTTTGTAAGTCAACCACATTTAGTACAGCATCATTTGTACTAGGAGGCGGCTTTACCATATTTTGTGTCACCATAAAGCCTCAGATAGTTGATTTTGATGAAATTGATTTAAGTCATGCAGCTAATCCTTTCCATTCGTACATTCCTTCAAATTTATCCAAAGCTATCAGAAATAGACCTAAAATGAATCAAAATTGCTGTACTTCTAGAAACAAAAACAGCTGTGGAGATCTCAAACTTATCATTACTGCTGTGAAAAGTTTGTCATCAATCAGTTTTTGGTGGTCAACTATGAATATAATGATAGCTTTAATTTCGGACATCGATTGATGTCGACTTGTTCAAATAGGCCAACCAGTCACGCGAGATCATGTGCGAAAGCAAAATATTCACATTTTGCGATCTTCCAACACATTGCACATCTACGAGCATGATGCAAACAATGAATAAATGACTTTCACTCTTTATACACCATCGTAGACATGTTCGAAATCATTTTTCATCTAATTACAAAAGTTTTGTGATGGAATTTCTACACCCTCTGAGACCTGAGGGGGGGTCCAGTGGACCCCCTTGGCCTATCTGGCATACTTCTACAGTAGCGCTCAGCAAGTTTGCATCAAGCCTGAAATTTGCAGTTAATGTACGTATATCCCTTTGAAATCAAAATCAAAGTAGAAGCTCAAAGTGGTAAGAAAGAATTTATTGAAACTTGCAATAGAACAGGTAATTAAGATAGAAAACACTCAAAGTCACTAATATTTCGTATGCCCACCATGGCTTTCGATTACCGAGGCTACTCTCCTTGGCATACTCTCCACCAAATGTTTGCACATTGCCTGGACCTCTTCATCTCGATTCCAGATCCGCACGAAGGACGAGGTTATGTCACTGCGAGATGTAGTTTTACAGTCTTTTAGTCTGTACTTGACAATTCCCCACAAATTCTCAATCGGGTTGAGATCGGGAGATTGGCCGGCCAGGTCATGATGTTCAAGTCCAGTTGTTCAAGACAGGCCTTGGTTCTTCTTGAGGTATGACATGGCGCGTTGTCTTGTTGAAACACACCAGAGCCATCTGGAAACCATTCCAACATTTGCTGGCGGACTCTTCCTTCGATGACATGCTTGATGTAGTAGGTGCTGTCCATATTGCCTTCGACGACGTGCATTCTACCAGTCCCATACCAGGAGAAACACGACCAGAACATGACACTCATGGGAAACTTTTTCGTCAGCTGGAAATGTTCGTCTGTAAGCGGATGACCGTCAATAACGCGAACGTACCGGCATTTTCCATTGCCTGCGTAGACCATGGTCTCGTCGCTCCAGACAACCTTCTTCCAGTCCTCCATCGTCCATTCGCGATGTTCAAAGGCCCACTTCAGTCGAGCTTCCTTGTGCTTTTCGGTCAGGAATGGTCGTTTCGCCGGCGATCGAGTTTTACAGCCCGCCTCGATCAAGGCCCTCTTCATTGTTGAGAGGCTGACGTCTTCACCTTTAGCTCCAAGTTCTGTCTTTATGTCTTGGGCTGTGGCTTTCGGGATTTTCACACACAACTGGCGAATATGACGGAGGTCGCGGTCCTCGAAAATTTTGTTGTGTCCGCCACTGTTCTCGTAGCTTGTCGTGAAATCGCCAGTCTCTCGGTATTGCTTAAGGACACGTTGGACAGTCGATTGATTTGTTCCGACAGCCTCGGCGATTTCTCTCAGGATTTTTGAAGTATGGTCAGCCAAGATAATTATTTGCGCACGTCGTTGGTTTCTGTCAGTCATCTTCTACTCGTGATAGAGTCACAAACTGATCGTATTCATACAGACTCATGGTATGCGATCGATCATCCATAAATTTAATTTTTTTTATATCTGTAGATATCTATGCATCTCACGGAACGCAATGCACTAGAGCAATATGATGCTGACGGCTGACTGACGATCAAATGAGCAGCTGAAGAGATGGTAGGAGTCATAGCTATATTTTGATGCTTGATGCAAACTTGCTGAGCGCTGCTGTACTGATTCAATTGAAATGAAATAACACATGCAGATTCACTGTCAGAAATGACGTCATAAATAAATCTCTCGAGTCTCGCACAGTAAAGGTTATTCTTCTATAATTCTATAATGAAGAAAAAGAGCAATTTCATCGACGTTCTACACACGGAATCTTCAGATATTTGATGGATTGATAATGACAGCGCACGACAGAAAATCCATGGTAGTCTCTTAAAGCAAATATGAAGCAACATACGGACAGTAGAATGATTGATTATAACAGGAAATAATCCATGCAAGGACTTATAAATCAAAATATTAGCCTTGATAATTTTATTGATTACATGTTTCGCCCTCTCACTTCACAGCGTTAGATAGACTACAGAGAAAGTGAATCCCACGCATTTATAAAAGAAACTGAGTGATTGATAGTCAAATGTCGATCATTTGATGTGGCATAGATGAATGACATCTGAGTCCACTAATGTATCTAACTACTGACGTCAGCACCACCACGGATGAAGTAAGAAAGTAAAGAAAAGAAAATGCAGTAAATGGAAAGGCATCACCGAAGTTGCAGGCTGGTCACGGCACAGTACTGAATATTTTGTTTGTCTTCTTCGGTTTGCTAGAAGTGTGATTTATTCGAAATCGATGGCACATCAACGGCACTTAGTAAGTGGGCAAAAAGGAATTCCTAATGCCTTACCGAGATTGGAAAAAATAGTCGTGAGCGCTTGCGGATTACTGTGAGTTCCAGCAAAGTGTTTCAATTGCCAAAATTCCTTCAGATTCGAAGAATTCAGATCATTGCGCACAAGTTTTCACCATAATGTTGGCCCTTCTGGTTCAGAACTCTCATCAACAGGTTATTGCTGACTTTGAATTTTGACTATCAATGTGATTAGCAGGCACTTTGCATCTTTGGATTCTTACAAACGCAGTACACATACATTGACTTTGAATATATTGGAGGACAATTGCGACCGTTGAAATAAAGACCAACGTATTCCGAACTACGTTGTTTTGCCTTTTATGGCACGATGTGAAGTATCATATCCCACACACTGTAAACTGTAGACAGCCAAAATGATCAGACAATTGCAACAGACAGCATCAGACAATCAACAGCCAAAAGTGGCTGTTCAGAACAGACAAGATCAGACAATCACCACACAATATATCAGCCTGTCTACGAGCGTATTTTTTCTAGAAATATTGACACTGGAACGATTTGACACTAGTTACTTACAATATATCTGGACACTCCTAATCATATCTGTTCTATCGCTGTTCAACTCACTCACACAATCATTCTTATAAGCAGATTATGAACTACTCTGTTATCTTCCAAGATGTCTTTCGTTCTGTCGCTGTCAACTGTCGGGAAGTATATATACTACTCTTGAAAGTTGTAAAGAACATAGTAGAAACAGAATTAAAAGATGGCATCAATATGTCAAATATTCAGACCGGTTACTCAGATACCCTCAAGTATTTCAAAAGAATCCTACTTATTTAAACATTAGATATTCTTATAATCGAAAATTATCAAGGATGCCATCCAATTTTGATTAGTCATAAGTAGTATGGCGCGCGTGTATATTAGTCATAAGTAGTATGATATACAGTAAACGTGTTAATACAAATTAGTCCGTGCGATGAGATAAAAATTGTCTGATAAGGAGGAAATTTATATGATAATACGTAGCATCAGCCAAAATACTGATTTGGCTGATAAATTGTCTGACAAGTGGCTGTTTACAGTTTACAGTGCAGGATAGATTTGGTCAACTGTTTTACTAAATTCATGAGTAGCGATTATCTTCATGAATGTGATAACTTAAACAATTTGCGTGGAACGCATTTTGCGTTTGACGGAAGTTTGTGTTTTTAAATAACAAATCAACGTGCTTCGGAAAACGTGATTAGATTTCTGAAACTTTTAAAAGGCAAAACAACGCAGTATGAAATGCGTGATTTTCCAGTGAAAGAATTTTCAGGCAAAGTAATGTATAACGAAATGAGTGACTTTTTAGTGAAAGAATTTTTATATTTTGAAAAGCAAAATAGCGGTCACTCATTATAAATTACATGACTTAAATGAAAGAAGTTTTATCTTCTAGATGCAAAACAACGCATTATAGAATATATTACTTTTAAAATGAAAATGTTTCCAACGTTGGATATTTGATTTATAATGCAATAAGACACCAGTAATGACGGGAGAACACCAGTACACCAGCAGCGATACAATAGTCTTATATTATTCATTTGCAGTATCATGGGGACAGCTGGATATCAATCAGTTGATTTCTTGATATTGTGAAGTATTCATACATGAAGTGAAACATGCTAAATCATCGATGACTGATTTTTAATAAAATCTTCTCTCCTTGAAAACGATATTGTTCGGCCAACTGCAGATTGCACTGCACTGATAAAGATGACTTTGGCAATGACTAGTCGAATGTTCAGAAAACGATGAGTGAGTATGAAGCTCGACTCTTTCAAAGATTCCCACTAACGATTAATAAGATATCGTCATTCATCACATGACTATGGTAGTAAAAGTTCGGCTACTATCGTGTGGCGGCTGCCTGCTACTAGGATGACAATAAATTACTTAGATATCGAGGTCCGTATTAATTTGTTTCATCTCTAAACATGTTGTTTTGACTTTGAATGTCTCATGGCTCAAGCGTATTTCGAATTGCGTCGTTCTGCCATTGAAGAATGTCTCATGGCTCAAGCGTATTTCGAATTGCGTCGTTCTGCCATTGAAGAATGTCTCATGGCTCAAGCGTATTTCGAGTTGCGTCGTTCTGCCTTTGAAGAATGTCTCATGGCTCAAGCGTATTTCGAGTTGCGTCGTTCTACCATTGAAGAATGTCTCATGGCTCAAGCGTATTTCGAATTGCGTCGTTCTGCCATTGAAGAATGTCTCATGGCTCAAGCGTATTTCGAATTGCGTCGTTCTGCCTTTGAAGAATGTCTCATGGCTCAAGCGTATTTCGAGTTGCGTCGTTCTGCCTTTGAAGAATGTCTCATGGCTCAAGCGTATTTCGAGTTGCGTCGTTCTGCCTTTGAAGAATATCTCATAGCTCAAGCGTATTTCGAATTGCGTCGTTCTGCCTTTGAAGAATGTCTCATGGCTCAAGCGTATTTCGAGTTGCGTCGTTCTGCCATTGAAGAATGTCTCATGGCTCAAGCGTATTTCGAATTGCGTCGTTCTGCCATTGAAGAATGTCTCATGGCTCAAGCGTATTTCGAATTGCGTCGTTCTCCCTTTGAAGAATGTCTCATGGCTCAAGCGTATTTCGAGTTGCGTCGTTCTGCCTTTGAAGAATGTCTCATGGCTCAAGCGTATTTCGAGTTGCGTCGTTCTGCCTTTGAAGAATATCTCATAGCTCAAGCATATTTCGAATTGCGTCGTTCTGCCTTTGAAGAATATCTCATAGCTCAAGCGTATTTCGAATTGCGTCGTTCTGCCTTTGAAGAATGTCTCATGGCTCAAGCGTATTTCGAATTGCGTTGTTCTGCTGTTCAATTGAAAGATCAAAATTTAGAGATTTTAAAAGCCGACGTAGAATGATGAAATATCAAACCGTAACGGAAAAATGAGATTTTTTCGTCTCGCGACCTTCAACCAACCTACAAAGCATCCAAAATTTAGGTGCAAAGTAAGGTAAGTTATTCATATTACACTGTCTATTCAGATCCGCTTTTTGTTTACAAATTTGTTTAATAGAGAATTTTGAAATTCGTAACGTCGTAACGCTATGTGGTCACACCATGGAAGTTATCAGCATCCGAACACTCACGGTATTGGTGATAGGCATTGTAGAATAGGCATTGCCGAATAGATTATTAATTATTTAAACTTTAGCAACAAACATCTTTTAATTCTTTGATTTGGCTAAAATCTATAATCATTCAATTATCCATTCATGTACATATGAATACGGTGACTTGATAAGCAGGCACGTATTGTGCTGTCTTCTGGCTATTTTATTGCAGCATGGTTCCCGCGCTTTTCAAAGTTAGGTCACACCTGGAATTTTCAACACGTTTTTGAGAAAATTCCAAACTAATGCTGTGACCAAATAGGCCTACTGCGCGAAATTGCAGCATAGGAGTTACATGGAGTGCCCAATTTGACGAAAATATGTAGCACTAGTCTAATCATTTCAAAAATTGTGTATATAGCTCGGTGAAAGATTTCGCTTAATAGCATTATGAGTACTACTTTTATCAATGCATGAGTGCTTAAACCTGTCTATCGTTAGTATGAATTTTTTGTATTTCTGTTTGCTTGCGGGCATTGGCTGGAGCCTAAAATTCTAAAAATATTATTTGATGTTTGCAAAGGATGTTAACATTGAATATGCAACCAGAATTACCGTTCTTATAGGATCGCAAATTGTAAAGGAAATTTAGGAGATGAACGTTTTAGAGCAAACGATTGATAAATTAGTTATGATATCTTAATTGTCGAGCAGTTCTGCCCAGTTTTCTACATTTATTCAATCAGTTTGGATGGCACAAAGTGCTACTGCTACCAGTGGCCCTACATCAACAGCACCATGTAAGACGTTCGAAGACGACCCCAGCGCCAGTTGTAGGCCGGTCCCTATGGTCGTTGCTTAGGCTTACACAGTCATTTGCGAAACATCCCATGGCAAGTTTTCAAACACCGAAAATCGAGTATTTAAAACGAATTCAGTACGTATTACGTTGCGATTATCGTTTTAGATGATATGAAGCTGTTCGACTTTTGCGGACAGAAACTGGGAATAACTATGCGATTCTCCGAGTCTCGTTGGACATCTGCAGGTCAGGAAGTGTCGATCAAATGCACAAAGCCGCTGCTTGCGATGATTCCTGGTTTGTAGATCGTGTCACAGACCGAAATGGCAACATTATAGCCACCTTGCTCATGAAAAGACAAGTTGAATTCATTGAAAGACAAGGGAAATTCCAATGGGCATCAAGTAAGGACATGGATGAATTTGGTAGGTTTACCATCGTGTGAGTTATACTGAGTCCAGTCATCGGGGAGAAGTCGAATCATGTATACTTTTGATTCGAATGATTTACTGATCATTGAAAACGTGTTTGGAAACATTTAGAAACGGATATATTCAAATTTGTGTAGTTCGGAAAACGTGCTCACATATTTTCGCACGTGCAACGTCGTAACATTTTGCATGTAACGTCGCAACATTGAATAACTTCAATTTACTATTCAGCAGTTGTAGGATAGGACTTTTCACATATCAGTCAATAAAGAGGAACGCGTCGAGAACATGTCTACAAAAGATGGTATGAAAATATCGCCTCAATTCGCAGAAAAATAGATAAGTGCAACATTACAAAAACCGAGGTTGCATTCGCGTAACGTCGTAACTTTGTAATAAAATGTTTTTTCGCGCACCATAGTATACTTTTTGTGCTTTTCCGACGACCAATTAAAATAGCTTTGAAATAGGTTCGTTGTGCGATAACAGCGTGTCGAATATTCTTTTCACCAATTCAGATTCATTCCTTCCACCGATAACGGAGAGACGACGGACCTAGAATAAATTAGGCTTAATTAGATAGTTTCAGTGACCGAATATTTCCTTGTTACCGTTAATTAAAATATTTACGTGTCTATTAAGTTCCCGCACTGGTCATATTTTATGGAAACGGCAAAGCTCTTCAATCTAATAAGCATTATAGTTAAGAATCTTTATCATTGTGCAATTTTAGAGCCTAAAACCAATGTTCTAGCAAACGTCATTGACATTGATTAGCATGAGCTTTATAAAGCAAATTGAAAAATGATTCTTATGGAAGAGCCCTGGGCAGTTGAAATGAAATAGAACACGGGTAGTCTACTTTTTGCTACATCTCCCAAGATGCCTAGGATCGCCTAGACCGCGATTTCGATTCAATGACATAGTATATAGTTGCTTTATAATTCCATGCATTTTCAATGAATGGTCAAAGAAAATTTCTATGTCTTATTGGCAGGCCCCTCCGCATTTACAGTTCTATTAATGAGAGATTTCATTG
This sequence comes from Prostheceraeus crozeri, assembly GCA_907163375.1. NCBI lineage: Eukaryota > Metazoa > Platyhelminthes > Polycladida > Euryleptidae > Prostheceraeus > Prostheceraeus crozeri. The sequence continues at coordinate 117,145 of CAJQUW010016728.1, read as the reverse complement.
CAGAAATTCCATGTCTGCGAGGGCAATACAGGGAAAGTTGGATGTAAGATAACCAGAATAAGTAGGCCTACTTTTGATTTTCCAGCTGGCAAGTATACAATTAGGCATATCTGTATGAAGATTTTATAATCAAGCAAGTCATAACTGTGTATATCGTACATTCAATAGTAAATTTCACAAGAGTAAAATAATTAATGAATGAGTAGATTGATTAAAATCAATGTGCGTCTGGAAGCCGACAGCAATATAATCTAAATATAGAATGGAAATGCTTTTTATTTTGATGAATCTGGGCACTCTTGATTTACCGCAATAATAGACACCATTACAAGTTACCAGTTTCAAATTCTCGAACTGCTCGAAGTCGATTTCATCAAATTCAAGCTATTATTTCATATCCACCAGAATTCATTTCAGTTATCATATACCAGTGCAACGAAATCTAGTACTTACTTATTTCATGCTCACCTCTCTCAAGGCCCGAAAGGGTTTCAAGTCGAAATGAGAGATTCAATAATAATTTTTGGTAACAGTCAACAAAATCGCGTCGCGATACAGCATTTTGAGCACTTGGCCAAATCAGTGATAAGTTGATGTTATGACCAACCGATGATTTATCCACTGTCGTGCACGGAGTTTGAGAATTTGGAGAAACTGAAATGAATTTGTTTTGAGCCGAGATTTACTGTGTTTAATGTCGGCAATATGGATCAATCCTTAAAAATATGCACAAGTAACTGCGATGAAGTAGTAGTGCATGTTCATCACACAGTGGCAGAACATTGTGTCAGAAAAAAATGTATACGTAAATGGGATGTCTTGAAGCAAGCCACGAAAATGAAACTATGCACAATGTAAATAGAATGATTAAATATTGAGTTCCAAATTCAGTTAAAAAATAGAACATACCTGAATAGCTGGCATTTCATCCAATATCAGGAATCATCAGAATCCCTAGTTCACATGTGTCAACATCGACACAACTCCCTATTTAAAATCGCAGCCATGCCCGGGTAAATTCGAGATTTGCAATTAAAAAGTTATTTAAATTTCGACAAAATAACTATAACTTCGACTAAACTATAATTTCGAGAATCAAGGTAGAGCCTAGCTATCCATAAAATGGCGAAACTCTTACACTAATACAGAATTTCGTCATTCGACCTAATAATGCTGATAAGAGACATAATTTTTGTTGAGTAGACTTAGCATTTCAGCGAATTTTCTCAACACAGTGGATGGCGATTAGACCTACTTTTAATGATAAATCAAGAATATCAACTTTAAATTTCAACAACAATTTCCCAAACTCCTAAACTAAAGAATGGGGGCATTTTGATACCTTTTAGAAGAAAGATATTCGGTCACTTAATATTTTACTAGAAAAGCGGATTTCACACTTTGAGAGCTACTTAGCGAGAATATGATTGACCGGTGGGCGGCATTTCGGTTCTCTTTCACTCTGCGTTTTAAGGAACCCTCTGCTTTTCCTATCACCAGTCTAGAAAAGATTGGTGTTAGCCGATCTCACTCTCTTCCACCACTGACAAAATATGATGGGGAAAGCATCATATCGCAACAATTTCTTTCTTCACTTCTTCTACGTGTAGAACTGCACCTCAATGCCGATAAGACGAAAGGCTCTAGACCTAGGCTATAGAGGGTAGCCTAAAAGTTGGCGCTGAAATTTGAGACTTTGCGCCTCTCAACCAGTCTTAATTGAATTTCTAAAACATTACAATTAAAGGATTAAGTTACATCCTAAGTTTGTAGGTCATTGATCGTCTTGTGAAGTTCGCATATTGACATTAGTGTGCAACATAAGTAAATGTATGATCTACATAACGTTTGAACATATATACATGCCATTTGAATATGACGAAGTGAACAAAGATAAATATCATTCAGACTGCTTAAATAATTACTTCAAAGAATCTAATAGGCATACATCAGATCCTGCGGAAATTAAATTGCTTAACTAAAAACCACGGCGATAAGAATGTTATGTTTCACAACATTGCCTGCAGGAAGTCCGAAGTAAATTCTTACTAGATAAGGCATAACTGTGGCAAAATATGATGCGGAAAGCATGTGAATTTTTTGAAATACTGCTATCTAAACATCCGTGACAGAACGAATAATAACAAATCTAGCAGAAGACATAACTTTTTTTCGGTAAAAGTTATTAGCACTGTATCTTTTTATACATTCAACAAATCTTAGCATCATCATGAAGCTGAATGATAGCTCACACTGTTTGTCAGTTCTCATGGAAAAATTCGGTCCTCTTCATGCTAAAATCCTGCATCAAAGAAACTCTCAATTTTCTTTCGGAAAGCCTGCTGGCCACAACTGACCACTTAAGAAAGTAAATTCAACACGAAAACTACATATGAAAATGGTTCAACTTTTTTATGAAATTATTTATTAAACGGCTTGTGTGATCTGCACAGCAGTTAAACATATAAACACGAAATTTAAACATGACGAAGGGAACAGAAGTAAACATCATTCATGCTGCCTTACTGTATACTTCAAAGAATCTGATAGGCATACATCAGACAACGCGGAAACTAAAAGAACAACTTTGCGAGACTAAAAAGAACAACGCTAGGAACAATTTTTGTAATATGTGGTATGCGTCTAAAATTATACGTGTAGGTTAGAATCACAGAATCAAATTCTGTGGTTAGAATAACCTCCATAATTCCACGAGAAGGAAAGAAATAACCACAGCGTACGACAACCACAGAACTAGATTAGGGAAAGACTTCCCGCCTTCAATCATTCACCGTTACTTGCACTGAAGCCGCAATTTTTTGTTTACATCGACGGCCGCTGAAAATACTTGGGCAAGAAATTGGAGTTAGCCAGCAGCAAAGCATAAAATACCAGTTAATTATAATGTTTTGCTTGAATTACATCATGCAATATTGTGTTCAATTGCTAAATTAACAAATGTGCGGTACCTTAGGCATGCAACAGGTTGAATCGATATTTGAAGAGATCAAAACATCTCTGAAAAGAGACGCCCACATCTTTCTTTTATCATTGAAGTACTAAATTCTTGATTGACATGTTTTGACAACTTGTAGGAGTCTTCGTATTTGAAGTAAATAATTTAACTTATAATTTTGTTTTTGACTGATATTATTCAGAGGATATATGTCATGTTGTGTTCCTCGCTGCTAAAATCGAGCGATGAAATTTTCAACATTATCATTTCATTTGTTTCTGCGTAGTAATCCCGATCTTCTCAAAACTTGACTGAGTAAAATATAGAGAAAGAAATTCATTCCCATTAAAAACGTCTCATTCGTATGTAGTGCTCACTTCGTTGACAGCGATTATGAAGATAACTTGGTATCTCGGGGAAGGCAAGGTGAGAAAGTCAGTTTCAGGCGAAAACGTCTTTTGAAAAACAATGCAGTTCCCAGTGTTTTTTATGGTTATCCGTCCTAATTGAACACGACACTAAAAATACCTCGTCTTGCACCTTTAGATCGTTCCAACATCTCAAGTTCCAATTCTTTAACGGCTGTCCTGCCTTGCAAGGTTTTTTCAGGACTTTTCAATATTCAATAAGCTGTAGAAATGTAAATAGGCTAATGACTATAGCCCATCCCAAAGCTCTTCCGTGACTTTTCATGAATTGACACAGTGAAGCCACGTGTAAAGTTTGAACCGCCAATTATTATTTGTTTCAATGCCACGACCTAAAAGTGCTTCACCTGTCTGGACCCTGTTACGGAATCCGTCAAGTTCTATCTACAATCAGCGCTCCCTTAGAATATTTATTGATGTGTGAGTTTTGCTAGCACTGCATGATGATCAGCTGTTGGTCTGATAAATGAAACTGCACTATTTTGACGTTTCTTCTAGCGAAACTGTTCTCAGGTGAACGTCACTTGTGAGGAGTAGGCCAAAATGAGACAGCCAGCGTGACGAATTACCCGCTATATTGAAGCGGTTGATTTCGAAGATGACATGGCCAACAGTTAGACGACAATACTGGCCGAATTGGTGTACTTTTAGACAGAAGATGCAATATGAAGATTCCATCCTGCAGATGCTTGTATCATATGATGTAGGTGCTCATTCTGACACCTGCCTGTGAGAAAGAAGATCCGATCAGTGGAAAATGTTTAGTGGAGATGTCACCATCAGAAATTATGTTGTACGTTTCCGAAAGAAAAGGAATGCATATTGTGATGATATATTCTAGAAGCAGAGTACAGGTACGGTAGCATGATGAGGTGCACACGCTAATACAAACATATGAACATATTTTGAATCTATGTATTTGTCGTGTAATTATGCTTTCGGTACAAAAGTTTTACTGCATTCATAGAACGCGATTTAATTGTCATCATCAAACTCAATTTTTCCCATTGAAGTGCTGATATGGATATGCTAAATTGTATATCATTCTTTCTAATAACTTGCAGATGGCAGACCTAAACGGGAGTTTTAAACTGCACTTTGAATATGTGATGGATCATTTTCAGTTATCAAAATAATGTTTCTAAGCAATGGTGTGCTTTGAAAGTTATGGCTTTATTTAATTGAGTCGATTAGTTTGCATCAAAGTGACAATAATACATTAGAGTAGCCTAATGATTGTCCGGGAGACCCTGCTGAGCAGGTGAAGCAAAATTTTTTCTAGGGCAGGACAACCGTTAATAGGCCAACCGATGTTATTGAATTTTTGATACGTCTCATTTGCTTAAGTTAATGAGAAATCTATTGCATGACTATCAAATTCTTACTTACAAAGATTCTGATGGTGCATTTCATAAAATTGAATGGATTTCCATTGAAAATCTTCATGAATTGCAAAAAAATGATTTATTGATTCTCGCAAATACGTTGGGAGTAAAACATATTCATTTCAAACGGGCACTTATGAAGGTGTTCCTTTCATAGAAGGAACGTTCATCTATAACTACAAAAGCGTTTAATCACAGATATTTGAATTGATGAACTTCTACAGAAAGTTCTTGCAATTTTATCAAGCTGCAACTACGATGACTGAATATGCAGATGAATCAGAACCCTCACGTACTGCGAGATTACTTATATAAATGGAAATGGTGTAGGCCTATATGTCTACTTTTTATCATATGAGCTTCTAATCACTTTTATCAATGAATAATTGCCGCGACTTTAATAGTATCCGCCAACTTCTTGCCGAAGTATTTTTTAGTCACAAAATACACCCCAGTATATTTCTGACAAGAGACAATGACTTGCTTACCGGCTTCACGTGCTGTTGATCAGAGCAGGCCGTCTTCGCTAATCCTGTGTCTGGCGTCAACTGAAGCTTTTGTTTTACTCATTCAATTATTTACTTTCAACAAGTAAAATTTCATCACGTGATAGCGTTGGATGAAAAGCTGCATGAATATTATGAAAATCCAGATTTCCCTTTTCACGTTGCGCAATGTCATATTTCAGACTCGTGGCGCGTCTGCCCAGGTTTCTCTTAGCCTAACTAATAACTTTCTCGTCTGTATCAAACAGGTCGACCATCTCACAAGCTTCATTACGCAATTTCTACACAAAGTGACGTTATGAGTTTGTCAATGAAATTCTCTTTCAAGACAATAAACTACCACAAGTTTGGAAGACAACGCCCAGCGTACTCGACCAGCTTGCTATGCAATAACCATTGCATGTACTTGTTGTATTATTCTTACTAGCAGCAGCACAAAGCTCAATCAATACTTGCCTCCGCACCAGTCAGTCGGTAATGATGTATAATAGTGGATTAGGAAGTAAGTCTGACAAACGTTTTCCAAGAATCCACAAGTTTGCAGAACCGAAATATATCTATTTGAAATATGAGCACTTAAACAAAATGCACCCGAAGCTTCTAAATGTGCCGTAAGTTAATAGAGTACCGTTGTGCTTCAAAAATGTCTTCATAAACAGAAAATGAAGGGAAATTTCAGCGTTAACAAGTAGGAGTAGTAAGCACATTCCAGACGCAAGTGCAAAATGTGAAATGCTGACTCAGCCCCCACCCCCACCCTCTGGAAGGAAGGTGAGGGAGTTCGTCAAGGATGTGCTGGGAGGAATGGGTAGGTGAGGAGGAAACGGGTCCCCCACCCCAGCACCCACCCTCACCCCCACCCCCATCCCCTCCTGTCACACTTCCACCTTTGGTTGTAGAGATGGTAGAAAGTCGTGCCATAGCTCATTTGAAAGCTGAGAATGAGAAAAAGGCAGTGGAAAGCTCAGTTTGGACTCATTTTCTTAGGTTTAGGGAGGAAAATGGCAGGAAACTGTCAGAGTTGGAAAAAGTCAGGTTTTGGTGGTTTTGGGATGAGAAAAGTCGTTTTTCGGGCAGAAGGAGTGCTTGGATGGAAAAATGGAGTGCAAATTCGGACGTTTTGGTCAAAGTTGGGTCTAGCAACGTCTTCCCAACTCAATCGGAGAGAAAAAGTTCTGACCCACACAGCCACCCCCACCCCCTCCTGTCACACTTCCAACTTTGGTTGCAGAGATGGTAGAAAGTCGTGCAATAGCTCGTTTGAAAGCTAAGAGTGAGACAAATTCAGTGGAAAACATGGCTTGTTCGTATCTGCCTTCGTTTAGATGTGATGCGTCATTTAAGATTTTGGGAGATTGGCGAAAAACGACAGAGTTAGAATGTTTATGAAAATCGCTCTAGCGGGTGAAGCAAGCGTCGGACGGGAAATCAGAGACCAGATTTGGAATCACCGTCAAATTCGAGACAAATGATGTTTTGACCCCCACCCCCACCCCCACCCCCACCCCCCCTTATCGATTGCATATTCACAGGGTATATAAGAATGGGATCGGGAGAGGAATTTCACTAAGTTGAGAAACTGACTACAGGTAAGTCGTTTCTCTTGAGTTCCGATATCGGACTTCTGACTTTCCATTGCTGATATCAGCTAAGGTGTCAGACTTATAGGTTAGTCAGTATAGCATGACTGACCATTTAATGATAGTAGGCCGAAATCTTCAAACGGCTATAACTTTGCTTCTACAAGTCCTTTAGACTTCATTCAAAAAACATTCGACAGCTCTTGCTGTGCTGTAGGTGACAGACTACTTATAAACGTTTTATGAGTAGTACTAAAATACTGAAAAATTTAAATTCATATTTAATGATAATAATTAAAGTTTTTGAATAAAAAGCAGTCGTTTATGAGTCTCTGTGACTTGGGTCGTTTCCTCTTGTAAATAACTCCACCGGTTTTCATGTCAAAACTGGGGCCCGGATACCAACACAGTGATATGACGCACGCTCTGTCCGCCCGAGGATGGATTTGTGGGTCGAGGCCTTGGAGCTGGGATAAGATCCCCTCTGAGTAATGCCTGTAACGGATTCAAGAGCTTAACACCCAAACGGTTGCTGGCTTGCTATCAGGCCTTCTTCGTCTAGCCTCAGTAACTTAGGCTTGGCAACGTCTATCGTTTGTCATTGTAACTTGGTAAAAATGGGATGGTTACTGCAAGCATTGACGTCAAACCTTTTCGCGTCATAGGGGAATCCGTCTTTGTGTTGGGAGTTGGTAACAGAAAGCACGGTGACTGCCGATGCCCATACATGGTAAAACTGCTGTTGTCAAGTTAAAAGCATGACCAAATAAGGAAGGTCTGAATCATAGCTTTGTGCTCGCTGGGTATATAAAGCGCGACTTTTCTCTAGTCTTCACTCCTGTTTCAAGTTGCAAGACGAACGGTGAGTGCTCTGACAAGGTTTGCTATCAAACTTTGGGATTTAGGATAAAGCTAGGAATCATACTCTTTAACTTTGGTTGACGATTTTATTCCAACGTTTGCTATCAAATGTTTGATGACTTAGTCTTTCAATGCATATCAGCAAGTAGTATCCTATAAACACTTGCCATCAAATTTTACTCTATCTTTACAGAATCATAATGACGAAATCAAGCAATGCAAAAATGTTGGTTGGCAAATGCAGTTGCGTCAAGATTGCCAGAGGTAGTGAGCTGAGGAAGCACATTAAAGAGGGGACGGTGGGCGTGCATATGAGAGAGGTGTTGTTGAGAGTGTGCGTCCATCATCGGGTGGTATGTGGGGAAGGGAATGAGGTGGCATTTATTAAGGATCACAACGAGTGTCCAACTGGTAATATAGCTATGGCAGGGTTCAAGGAGTGGTTTGAGGGAGAGTTGTTGGAAAGGGAAGAGGTGAGGAAGGCGGTGGCAACGATTGAGGGCGTGGTTGGGGAGAAAGTGGTGACGAAGGTGAGTGATGAGAGTTCGAGTGAGGAAGTTGAGTTGAGAGCGGAAATGAAGAAGAAGGATGATGTTGATTTGGATAAGGTGATTAAGGATTTGTTTGGGGATATCGGTGATCTGGAGGGGAGGCTGAGGAAGTGGGTAAGCCGATGGCAGCGTCATCGCCACGGCGGGAAGAGGGGTGTGATACGGAGGCATTTGTTAGGTTGAAGGATCGTGTGATGGGTTTGGAAAGTGTAAATAGAAAAGTTTTGAAGGAGAATGAAGAGCTGGTGGCGAAGGTTGAGGGGTATAGGGCAACGAGGGAAGACTTGGAGAGTATGAGAAAGAAGGAGAAGGAATGGATGGCGGAAAGGAGCGAGTTGATGAGGAAGGCAGGTTTGGTGGAGAGTTTGCAGGCGAGTTGGTCGAGGAAGGATGAAGAGATAGAGCGGATGCGGAGCGTGGTGAAGGAGACGGAGGAAGTGAAGGGTATAAATAAGAGGTTGGCGGGTGAAGTTGAGCGACTGCATGAGTGTTTGAAGAGTAGAAAAAGAAGAGTGTATGAAGTCCATCTTCCCTCTTTGAAAATAATATATGTGACGTCCCCACAATCACTGACGACCCTAATGTGACTCAGCAATGCTATGAGGGCGACGGAGTCCGGTGCCTACATATCAATTTGAACATCACTGGAGAGCTGGAGGACTTCGTCGTCCAAAAAGTTAGGAAGAAGTTGCCAAGTAAGTTACTTCAACATCATCATTTCCTTTTCGCCTCTAATCTCCTATTCTTTTTCTTTCAGAGTGTTTGCAGAAGTGAGAGTGTCGGTGGACGGAGAACGACCCATGGGCTCTGTTAAGGGCCAACCTTCTAATGCAGCTAAAGCGGTCCCAAGCCCGCCACATATCTTCGGATATGGAATGCAGAGGGGAAGAAAAATGATGAATGGAATGAAGGGAGGACATTCATGCGCCACACGCAACACATCACAGACTTCTCTCTTCGCTAGTGAACGAGCTCTTGTCGGTGTCGTACAAAAGTTTTACTGCAGCACAGGTTGATGTATAGTTAGAAAAGTTTGATCATGACGTTTATTCGTGAGTGTCGTCAGAAAGTGTATCATGGTTTGTAAAAGTTTTACTGCAACACAGCTTGATGTATAGTTAGAAAAGTTTGATCATGATGTTATATGAAACACACATGTCATAAAATGTAAGCGTTAGTGTAGTCAACTAGTGTTTACTACAACTCATGTTTCTGAAAGTAAAGTATTAGATTATACAGAGTCATCAATACTGTCAAAGGTGTACAAGTCATATCAAGCATATTCAACTGAGTGTCCATTCCTGACACTCATGATCATTTGAAATTATTTGAAGATGAAAAGTTGCATTCGTTTCCCAACTTCATGGTCTGTAGCAAGAGAGCTTGGCTATTCATTGAAGGCTATAGAAAGTGTTACAAATGTAAATGAAAATATTGAAGCTGACGCTTTAGTTGAAAGACTAATGGATCTAGATGAGCATGCTATGAATCATCATTTGGATCGAAGATGGATAGAGGATTTTTCCATGCTGCAATGTAATCACGGTGAAAATGGGATGAAATTGGTGCGATCTGGAGTGAAAAAGAAAAAATTGACATTTGCAACTGATTTGTCAAGTAACTCTACCAATAAAAGTGACTTTAGAAAGAAATTGGAAGAAGAGACGTTTAAATTATTATGTGAACGGAAATGCGTTGAGTGTTTTAAAAGGGAGCGATCCCTTCTCTTTTTACCATGTTGTCATTCTGTTATGTGTTCTACGTGCTATGTACCTTTGGAAACTATGTTGTGTCCCATCTGTGATCAAGAAATAATTTCAACAGTCAATGTATATAAATGATGTTGATGCAATCCTAGTCGAATTTAAAACAGTCATCTATGACCATGACACCACTGTATCATCGTCTCATTGAAATGAGAAAGCATGATTATACAAAGCACTGGATTCTTGTGTTGGAAAAACTATTATCATCCAGTGATTGTAGAGAGATGATACATCGTTTGAGTAATGCAATCATCATTCACGCAAACTGTGAAGATGTTGACTATATGCTATCTTATAATTTTAAACCAAATCAGTTTACGAATACACTTTCATCACTGTTACATCATGGTATTCTTTCATTACCTTGCTTGGAGTTATGTAATCTACACGTTGCTTATGGGAAGCCTTTTCCACTTAAGCACAATTGATGCAAAGGCATTAAACTTTACAAATATCGTCATACAAACAGATTGTTCATGTCTGGCTCATAACATATCAGCAAACGACACAACTGAATTGTTTCCATTGAACTATAGTACCTCACTGAATGATACATTACGGCTACCCACACATGTATCTGTTTCTGACTATCCTACTGGTACTGTGGCTGTTCTCAGTGTATTGCTTTTTACAAGTGCTGTACTCAATGTCTTCCTCTATTTCATTGCGTTTACGACGGTGATGTTTCGACGCTGCTGTCGTGTTTAAGCAAAGAACACTCTAACATCCGCCTGTAAAAATGTCTAGACGTCGTTCATCTCACCGTTCACGCAGACAAAAGTGTCAATCAAATGCAAACAAAAAATTCTGTCTCACGCTTCGTCGCTTATTAAAATTAAAGCCATCTCATCGATGTGAGGCAATGAAGCTGGCAAACAATGCCTTCATTCGTAAAATGTGTGCGGAAATACGAAAAGTGCGTTATATGACATTAAATAGCAAAAAGGCCAATGCAATTGCCAGACAAGGTAAAGTTCTTCGTACCTTGAGCAATCCAAAAACATCAATTCCTACAAAGCGGAAACTGTTATCACAACGTGGTGGCTTCCTACCACTTTTAGCGCCTGTCATCATGGCAGCTGCCGGTCCTGCTTTGGGAGGTTTAGCTGGTGCTCTCGCAAATAAAGCCATTAATGGATAGATACTGAGTTAAATGGTATGACTTTTCATCAAAATCAATATGGATTTCCGTTTACGTTGTAATCGCACTATGTGTATCGTAGGACCCTCTCATAGTGGGAAGACACATTTAACACTGCAATTGTCGGAGCGTCGTAATGAGATTTTTGACTGCATACCGAATCGTGTTGTTTGGTGCTATGGAATTTATCAACATAACTTACATCGTGAATTGGTTGGTAAGGGTTACTTGGTTCAACCGGGGATTATCAGCACTGCTGATATTCAACCCTATGATATTATCATTCTTGATGATTTACTTAATGAGAGTAAGAACTCACAAGAAGTAACTGCTATGTTTACCAAGGCTGCTAATCATAAACCATGCTTTATCATTTTTATTATGCAAAATCTTTTCCAAGTGGAAAGGAAGCACGGACTCGAAGTCTAAACACACATTACTACATCATCTTTAAAAATCCTCGCGATAAAAGTCAAGTTGAATTCCTATCTCGACAAGTTCTTCCTCGCAAGTCAAAAGCATTGATTGAAGTATTTGAGGCTGCTACGGAAAAACCCTATAATTATTTATTTTTGGACTTTACCCAGGAGTGTCCTGAAGATTATCGCTTACGCAGTCATCTCTTTGAGAAACCCATGATCATATATAAATTGTTATGAGTGGTTTTCAACGCATGATTGCTATTCCACAAGAAGAATATATACATCTGACTACAATGCAGAGTGTTCATCAACCTTGGGCAAATCAAATGTCACAACTTAATCAGCAATATGAACAAGAAGCTGTGCAAAGTAAAAATCCATATGATCGTTTGATAAAGCAGAGTTCTACCTTAGAAGAAATGAAACAATTGAAAGAAAAAATACGCAATGATCTTTCGCTTGGTTCACCCAAACCCTATCGCAATCGCGCACTGAGCTTATATCGAAGTCTCGAACCCAACTTGAAAATCACACAACGAGGTGAAGTGGTGGGTGATGATGGTGCAGTCATTAGGGACTCAAGAGTGGAAGATTTAATTAATCATGCTGTTCGTGATCGTCGTCGTCACTTTACACCTACAGGATGGGAGTTCTTTTTAAAAAGTATGAAGAAATTCAATGTCCCCAAAGCAATCCTTGGTCGTGATACCTTACAGGAAATGGAAAATGATTCTACACCTAGGAAGAGAAAGTTGCAAAGTGTAGAGAGACCTAAAAAGAGAATCAAGCAAACTTTGAAAACACCCGAGAAGTTGCCGAAACGTATACCAAAACCTTCAACACGTTATCCATCATTTGATTTTATCACAGACTTTTAATGAAGAAGCTATGCTGCATCCCATGTTCAGAGTTGCCAAACATTCATGTGTCATTGAACTGCTTAAGTACATGTTGTAAAAGTGATTCATACAAGACGGCTCAAAAAAGTAGCAAAAGCAGGACTCAAACACAAACGCAAACCCTGGCGGAGAAAAAGACTGATATTTTGAGGCAAATAAACGATCCCTCTTAATAGACGATGGATGAACATCTGAAATCAATTTACTATAACCCAAAGCATTATGCAGGTTATGCTTCAGTGAAAAAGTTGTCACAGGCAAGTGGTTATTCACAGAAACAAGTGAAGAGATGGTTAAAAGCTCAACCTGCATATACATTGCACACACAAGCTCGAAAACGTTATCCTACCCGTTCTTATATCGTTCATGATATTGATGAACAATGGCAAGCAGATTTGGCTGATGTCTCTTTATTAGCTAAAAAGAATAAGGCTATCGCTTTCTCCTAACTGTCATTGACTTATTTTCTCGTTATGCTTGGGTTCAACCACTCAAGAAAAAGCGTGGTGAAGAAGTGGCCGAGGCTATCCAAAATATTTTCAGTGAAGGACGCATTCCCACACGTATTCAGACTGATCAAGGGAAAGAGTTTGAAAACAGACATGTGCGTGCTTTATTTCGCAAACACAACATTGAACTGTTTAGTGTGAAAAGTGCATATAAGGCTGCAGTGGTCGAGCGCTTTAACCGTACACTGAAAACTCGCCTATGGCGCTATTTCACTGCAAAAGTAACACAAAAGTGGACGGATGTATTACAAGATACTGTACACGCTTACAATCATTCTGTCCATCGTATGATTGGTCACAAACCTGCTGACATAACTCCAGACATTGTGGATACAATCCGTGAAATCAATGCTAAACGCAGGCAACCATCACAAGGTAAACGTGACATTCAGGTTGGTGACAGAGTTCTTATTTCTAAGGTGAAAAGCGTGTTTGCGAAAGGATATCTTCCCAATTGGACGGAAGAAATATTTACTGTCTCTGAGGTTAACAAGAAATTTAAGCCCACTACCTACAAGCTTCGCGATTATCATGGTGAAGAGATTGAAGGGAGTTTTTATCGTCATGAGATAACACCCATCACCAAAGAAGATGATGACTACATGGTTGAAAAGATACTTCGTCACCAAATGCGACAAGGGGAAAAGTGGAGCCTGGTGAAATGGACTGGCTATCCAAATTCAATGAACAGTTGGATTCGTCATTCTGACCTTTATAGTGTTGGTCAACGTTCCTAAGCAAAAGTTATGAATTGTGTAAATATAAATAAATAAATACCTATGGATCAAACTGTTACGTTTTATTCTGCCTCCTCCTATGCTAGTCATGGAGCTGGCTTTCCCGTTTATGCTGGATCGAGACGTCAAAAAGGGGGTAGTCTATTGGGTGCTGTCAAAGGTATGATGCTCCCCACTATCGCAAATGTGGGAAAATCAGCTTTAAAGGAAGCTGTAGGATTAGCAGCAGATGTAGCAAGTGATGCGCTTTCAGGAAGATTACCGATCCGTGAATCGCTAAAGCGTCATGGAATACAGCGTTTGAAGAATGTCGGTAAGGCTGGTATCAGGTCTGTCATCAGTCATATCAATTCACTCTCTACTTCAGGCAAACGTAAGCGAAGAGCATCTCGTATACCTCCTACCAAACGCAGACGACGTGGACTGTTTTAAATATGGAATGTAAAACCACATCCCTTTGCTTATTTGATAGAACACCTATACAGACGGATATCATTAGAAATTTTGTATCCATTCGTTATCCACAGACGAGTATTGATTCTGGTAGTGTCATTGAATTTTTAATACCAGGAAATGATGCTGAGTACATCGATGTAAATGACATCAATCTACATGTTAAGTTTAAGATAGTAAATAAGGACGGTACCAACCTTGATGATAAGGACAAAGTAGCCGTGAATAACTTGGCAATAGCAACGCTCTTCAAGGATGTATCATTGACCATTGGTGAAACTCGGGTTGAAGGTGGTCAACACAGTTATCCCTATCTCGGTTATTTTTCAACAGTCATGCAGTTCCAGCCACAAGCACAAAAGAGTCACATGGCTGTTATGGGTTGGTGTAAAGATGAAGCTGGTAAATTTGATAGTGACAAAAACAAGGGATTTGTCACTCGTGAAAAGTGGACTGCAGAAAGTAGGGTGTGTGAATTATATGGTCCCCTATACTTGGACTTTTTCCGTCAATCTCGTTTCTTAATGTCAAAAGTAGACATGCGAGTTCATCTCTTACCGAACGATCCTAAATTTGTATTGAATTCTTATGGAGCAAAGACTGAGTTTAAGATTGTGTTTGAAAGTGTTAGACTTTATGTGCGACGAATGACAGTGAATCCTTCGGTGATTAATGGTCACGAGATGGGTTTGAAGAAGTATGATGCTCTTTATGATGTAAATCATACTGAGATCTATAGTTTCACCATTCCTCGTGCGCAAAAGAGCTTTGTTAAAGATAGTTTGTTTCCTATACAATCACCAAAAATGATCATTGTGGGATTGATTGCAAATGATGCATACAATGGTAATATATCGAAGAATCCCCTCAACTTTGAACACTTTGGTTTAAATCAAATCGGATTGTATCGCGATACCGGTTGCATTCCTGGTACTCCTTTTTGCCCAGACTTTGCTAATGGTCATTATTCTCGCTCATATCAAAATACTATGGAAACCTTTAAATACTGGAATACTGATGACACCAATGGTTTGACCTATGATGAATTTGCTAAAGGTTATACACTTTATGCATTTGATTTGACAGCAAACAATGAAGCAGGTGCTTCTTATCGTCCGGGTACTGCCACGAAAGTAGTATATAGTGTGACATCCGGCGCGACGCTTCGCTTCGCTTTGCTTCGCTTCGCTTGCGCCGGATGTCACACTTTTGCGGGGGTTTTCAAAATTTTCAAAAAAATCAAAATTTCAAAAATTAGGTAGATTTCAAATTTCACGTGGCCGAAGGGCGAAAATTTAAGTTGTCTCAAAATATCACGTAGTCTCAATATACCAGAAGATTGTATTCAAAATATTTATTCAAAATATTTATTCAAAATATTTCTTTAAAAATGGAAGAAACCGCAAGAATATATCCTTCGTTATCATAGTTAACAACGTAGTTCTACTTTAATGGACATTGAAAAAATGAATAAAGAAAAACACAAAGATAGAGTACGCTATATGAAAGATAAGGAATCGCAATTATTATTAAGATTAGAGCATTATAAAAAATTAAGAAAGAGATGGTCTAATGCTTTAACAATTGTCATTTCATCTGGCGTTCTTACAATTCCAGTAGTTGCTACTGCTTTAACTCGATACAAAATGAAAACAGATTTCCATCTTTGAAATATTTTATTCACATCACAGACAAGTACTATGTACAAGTAGCATGGTTTACAACGAATAAAATATGTTGACTAGAAAATGTATTATGCCATGATACAATTGTTTCTGTATGAGTAAAATAAGGTAAGGGTCATAGTACTATTATCTATTGGGAGTAGCTTACCGTTTCAATTGATTGAGCTTAAAATTTGATCAAGGGTTGGGCGCTGTCTCCCATGGCGAAGATACGAGTCAATAATAGCAAAGTTCCTTTTGAAAAATGATATAGATTCCGTCGAGTTCTTAATAAACGGAAATCGTAAATATAGTTTATAAAATTTTCTTAAAAAGATGCTATAGCCTCTCGAATAACCTAATTGTTTACAAACATGGCCACTTCCCAAGATTACAGTCAAAGCTCTTCCTTTTAACAACGATAACTTCACAGTATTGTTCACCGAAATGTCTTCTTCTCTTCTTAAATGTGCTAAATAATTAGTTAGCTCTGATGGCAAGATGTCTCTTTGAATTTCTTCTTCAAAATTGTAGTTTGAACTGATATTGATGGCGTTATCTTGCAATGTGTCTTCAAACCGATTTATCACTAAAAATTCTCTGAATGTTTTTGATGCGTGGATGTCTTCTTCTTCCCTTGGTTTAAGATATTTCTCCTGAAATTCTGTTAGCATCTCAATACACTTCTCCCGTTGATCTTCGTTCACAATAGTGTCTGAAATTTTTCTTTTCAAATCGGCAAAGGCGATGCTTGAACGTGCCATTTTCGTTAAAACGTAGTGAATTAATTATGATAAAAATGGAATTGTTGAAAGTCGCTGATGAAATTGACGAAAATAGATAAAGGTCACAGATGATTCGTAAGCAGTCACAGTCTCGTAGAACGCTCACAGAATGAATGCACGCAGTAATACGTGGAATAATGGCAGCAGCTGTTCAAGTGAAAAGTTATGAGTTATGCGGGTCATAAAGAATTCTCTCATACTGAATAGCTTAAACTGGTAGCAGCTGTTCATGTTGAGAAATTTGGTAACAGATGTTGCTAATGTCTTAATACAGATAAAACAATCAATATCCTCTTAACAAGAGTTCATAAGAATAAAATGGAACAATGTAACGTTTTAATTTAGATTAAATTAAATCATTTCAAAATCGAATAAGTAGCAAGGAAAGTCATCATTGTGGAACAGTTTTAAATCAATACCCCTCCCTTCTGACTAAGTAGCAAGGAAAGTCATCATAGTGGAACAGTTTCAAATCAATACCCCCTCCCTTCTGACTAAGTAGGAAGGAAAGTCATCATTATGAAACAGTTTTAAATCAATACCCCCCCAAGTAGTAAGGAAAGTCATCATTAGAGAACAGTTTTAAATCAATACCCCCTCCCTTCTGTCTTCTAGGGGTCCCTTAAGAAATTTTTTTATTATAAAATGAGCAACATAAAGGAGTTTTATAAAAAAAATGGAACGCAAACCACGACAAATTTCAACCTAAAGAAAATCGCATATGAATTAGGAATAAAGAATTTTCATGTTCTAATGAGAGACGAATTACAATTCCTAAAAAATAAGCCAACAGGAACCTTCAGTTCCCGGAACAAAGTTCCATCAATAACTATAAATTTCATAACAAATCTTCATACGTCAGATAAAAAAGGTGTATATTGGTCAGCAGGACAAAGAAATATAAACTGTTCTAATTATTATTTTGACCGCCCGGAGGCTGAGAACTATTGGTTCGACTCATACGGACTTCCACCTACAAACGAAGTCAAAAAATTACTTGGCAATGAAATTTATAATACATTTCAAATTCAAAAACCAGGAACTACATATTGCGGTCAATTATGTCTTTATGTTTTATTGAAATTACAAAAAGGAGTACCATTTCTTGATGTTATGTTAGAATTGAACGAACCGTAGGTTCTATGGCTACGCCTAACAAGGGAATTTCATTCCCGAAACGTTAGTTCCAATAATAATGATAATTAAAAATCACTTCGTTGTAATTCATTTTGATAAAATCGGCCTCTGATATCTTCATCATCTAAATCTTTGATTTCGTAAGTAATCGGATAACTTTGATTTATTTTAGAAATTTCAAATATCTCTTTCGTCCAGTATCCGACGAAGCCTTTTTCAAATTTATTCTTATATTTAAATATTCTAACTCTATCTCCAATTTTAAATTTCGGCTTAAGTTTCTGCAAATTCGGATTACTCTCATTCAAATTATTATTATCGAATATTTTTTTCTTATCAAATCAGGGTCGTCAGAAGCATTCTTTGGAGTTTCTTCAATACCAGAATGAACTTTATTATTGTACTCTTCTACAACTCCTGGTAATATCTTCAACCATTTCTGATTTCCTCGCTCAGTAAATTTCTTAAAAATTTTATTTTTTATTGATCTATTGAAACGCTCTATCACTACGGCGTTCCCTGCATTTTCAGTTGAATAAACAGTTTCAAATAGTGGCTGAACGTTTCTGTTATAAAATTCCGACCCTTTATCAACAAACAATTTTTTTGGCTTTCTATTACTTTCTTTAAAGACTTCTTCAAAACGCATATTTAACTGATAGACCATTTTTATTTTTTAAAGGCTTTACCCAAGCGTATCGTGTATATAAATCTATAACGGTCAATGCGTATTTATAATCTTTTTCATTCGGCATATGAATAAGATCAGCACTCCAAATATCATCTTTATTAAATACTTTTACTTTCAATAAATATTTAGGCCTTCTGTATTCTTTATGAATTTCGGACGCATAGCGTCCTAGATCATTCGACATTTCAGACGCGTAGGTTCGAGCGTTGCTCTCAGACAGCTTTGCTGTCGTTTCATTTAAACCCTGACCGAATAATATTTTAGCTTGTAAAGCTTTCTTAACAAACATTGTTTCAATTTTTTCTCTAAAGGAAGGATTCTGAATACTATCTAATTCTTGAATCATCTTCTTATCAGCTGCATGACGAGAACTTAGATCATGATTTCGATAAGCTAAATCATGCCTGTAAGCTGCGGCATCTACTCTATTTATTGGTTCTTCGCCTGGTTTCGGATTATTATTCTCATCTAGTCTTATATCTAATCGAGTTCCTGGACCAGTATATGAATGACCAGGAAGATGTTTTTCTTTCGAATATTTGCTCCAAATAAAGCCAGGAAAGTTTTCTAATGTTTTTTGTATGTCACCTCCACTATGCTGACAATTTGAGTTTTTATTTTTGTTTAATAGATAATTTAATAAATCTAAATTAGCAATTTTTAATTTTATTAAATTTTCGGAATTTGTAGAATTTATTTTAAAAGATAAAATAAATGTTTTACCTTATCATACTACGACTTAGATATATTCCAGAACCATCTTTAGTTTCTTTAATTTCAATTAAATCATCAACATTGTGGAGAATATTTTTGAGAACTCGTTTTCCTTCATCAACTAATTTTAATTTACTACTAAAATTATCTACTACTCCTTCAACCCTAGCAACTTTCTCTAACTCTCTATTATGTCGTTTTTGTTCTTCTAATGCTGCCTTCTCTGATTTATTTTTATTTACTGCTTGGACAATACCATCAGCTGTCCCACCTGCAACACTTCCTGCTGATGCTATGCCTCCTATTATTAGTGGAATTAATGGGAGAATTCCACCATTCTTTTCTTCTTGTAATTGAATATTCTCTATCATTGGTTTACTTATGTAATACTTTTTTTGTTAATCGTAATAGTTTTAGGGGTATTTTTGTCAACAATATTACGTAATTTTTAATTCAACAGTTTTATTATTATTACTTTTCGCTTCCGACATTTTTAATAAAAAAATTTTAAGTTATCAAAAATTTTAATCTATTCTAGTTATGAAAAATTTTAAGTTATCAAAAATTTTAAATCTATTCTAGTTACCAAAAAAATTTTATTACTAATTACTAAAAAAATTTTAATCTAAGAATTTAATTAACTTATCGGACCAAAGGTCCTCAGGTTACTAACCTATCCTAGCCATCTTTCCATTAAGAATTTCAATAGAATATTTTACATCTTCTAGCAATAAACCATAAGCCATCAATGAAGTTGTGGAATCTTTCTTTTCAATATTGATTATTACATCACAACCAGTCTTGATAATTTCTTCAGATTGCGCACTTAAATCGAAACAGAAAACAGGATATAAATGTCTCCAATCTCCAGGAGTTAATTGTGGTTCAACTCCAAATTCTATACAAAGATTACGATAAGAATCATATCCTTCCATAAATTGATTATTGGTATCATCGAATCTTAATGGATCAATTGGATATCGGGTTTGATTTAATGAAACTTGTAAACTTCGAATTGTATTAATATGAAAAAGATTGTTGTTCTTATCAAAACTTGGAGAATTATTTCTTTGAAATGTTAGTAATAAATATCTTGGAGTATTCGCAGTTCTAGTAAAATGCCAGTTAAATCTTTGTTCGGAAAAAGTTACTGAACTAGCAGTTCTCTTGAGAAAATTTACTGGAATTGGTTTGTTAGTATTTAATCTTTTTGCAATAGCTGTTTCAATCTCTAAACTAGGAGTAATATGCTTAATCCACCATTCAAGTCTATCAATTTTTAAATATGCTTTTTTTCCAGTCTTACCAAAAAAGATTAATTCATTATTTGCTGTACGATGAATTATTAATTTAAATTTTAATTGATATGATATTTTATCATAATCTGAATATTCGAATAATGGAGACAATGACCAATTTACTGTTTGCTTACTTTTCTTGTTAAACTCACGTCTTTCTTTATATGCATCATTATTTGTTTTATTTAAATGTTTTGCAATATTTTCTACATCTTTCGCTATTCCTGCGGCATCTGTTCCAGCGTAAGTTAAATCATCAACAATTATACCATCATTAGTATCAGGAAACCAACCTTCGATTTCATACTTTTTATTCACCAATTGTTACAAATCTAAGCATTGTATCAATTACACCTGGAGAATCACTTATTGTTTCTATATTTTGAGTTGCAACATCTAAACGCATTTGTGTAAATAATTTTGGAAAAAAAATTATTCTCTAATGCAATATTATCGGTATCTGGTAATGGTGTTGTAAAATTGGCGTCACTATATAAAGAATATTCACAGTGTAAAAATGAATGAGGTAGATATAAATAACTCTGCTGATTATCATCTTCAAAAATTAAATCACCTCCAGTATTTACTCTACTGGAAGATCCGGGATTCATAGCAATTCTTATATAGTCATTCTTTTTTTGATTATAACTGACGAACGGAGGATCGTCTAATCTAAATTTATTATCGATTAGCGAAGACATTTTTATAAAAAATAATTTGACTTTTTGTTTTTTCTCACACACAAAAAAATTTTTACTGAAATATAATTTTAGCATTTCACAAAAAAAATTTTACTAAAATAATTTTGCTAAAAATTTTACTAAAATAATTTTGCTAAAACATAATTTTACTAAAAAAATTTTACTAAAATAATTTTACTAAAAAATATATTTTACAATTTTGCTAGACCAGCTCCGCTACAGCTTTGCTGGTTAAACCGAAAGTTGCTACTCACGCCATTACCTCTTATTTCTTCAATTGAACGTTTTATGGCTACGCCTGATGTCTTCTTATGTTTACTATCAGACGGAGCTCCGCTCCTCAAGGTTTCACCCCCTACAGCTATGTTAGCAATTTTGTTTTTTGTTTCCTCTGAAAGTTTTTTTAAATTTTTTAGTTCTTCAGAATCATTCCTAAGTTTACGAATAGCTTCTAGTTGTTTTAATTCGTTTTGAGACTTAACAGCATTTGATATTGCACTAACTGTACTACCTATAGCAGCTGCTCCTTTTGCGGCAGATGTAATCAAATCTTTATTATTTTTAATTAAGTTAACGATACTTCCAATACCAGAAAATATACCAGCCCCTTCTTTTTGAAAGCCACCTGCGGTGCCTAGGAACTTTTGTGTTCCGACTGTTTCTACACTGTCATAATGGTAAACAGATTTCATAGATGGTTCATGAGCAATTTTTTGATTTGAAGCAAAATGTTTAAGATTGTGTTTATAAATTATAGGCATTTTTTAGGATTAAATTTGACTTTTGGGAAAAATATCTACGTGTTAAGATTTACGTTTGTGAATGGACAACAACTTCGAGATAACTTTATTAATTGACTATTGTACTTTATCTATTGCGTCAAGCAGCATGTGATGTACTTTAATTTCTTTTCTATTAACTTGCATTTTCTGCTGATTAATCTTCAATGCCGTTTTAAGTGTATTTAACTTAATTTTAAGAACATCTAATTGTCTTTTAACAGCATCTAACTGTTCTTTATTTTCTTTAGAGTTTTCTTGTAAATTTTTCTTTAATTCATTTTCTAAATTGATTTTAAGAGTTTTCATTTTATCAACTCTTTGATTAAGCGAGTTTACTTCATTTATTATTCTATTCATCTTTTTCATTTGTTGAGTAATTTTAGAACTTAATTCATCAACACTTTTTTGGAATGTAGTTTGTAACTGCTTTAATTTTATTAAATTCTTTCAGGTAGTTTTTCTATATTATCTTCTAATTGTTCTTTTAACATCTTTATCTGATGTTTATTTTTAATGACTGCAGATTTTAAATTTATAGAAAGTAATATTAAAATTTTTGATTGTTCTGAAATCTTTTTAAAAAGTTTTGCTATATCTGCTTCTAGCTCTCTATCCTTTTTATCAAGTTTTAATAATTTTTCGTTTAATGATTTGTCATTAAGTTTTAGCAACTTTAATTCATTCATGAGTGGAACCAAAACATCGTTTATATATTTTTCTTTTAAGTCATTGATTTGTGTATCAACATATTGTTTATTTGTTAACTCTGTATTTTGTTGCGGAAGAATAGAAAGATGCAATGGACCAGATAAAACGTCTCCAGTTTTCATGATATAATTTTCTATCTCTATTTCTAATTCACGATTATTCGGGATATATGCACCTCCACCAACATTTGGTAACATCATTTTTAAAACAATAAAAAAGTAAAATTTTTAAAACAATAAAAAAGTAAAATTTTTTCTAATAAAAATAAAAAAATGGAAAAACCAAATTTAAAAAATTATATTCGTCCGCATCATCCTGTTCTTCTTACTCGACGAGATCAACGGGATTTGAAAATAAATGTTTTGATAATAATAATAATAATAATACTATTACAAATCCATGTATAGATGTTAATATTTTATTTCAATTACAAGCCGAAATATTTAGAGAACAGACTAAAGGTTTACCTTCTATAGAAACCAATTATTGTATATTTCCAGGTGATCCATTTATTAAATTTATGGATATAGTAAGTAAATATAATGATGTTGCATATGTTGAACTGAACAAAGAGAACATGGTTATTATTGGGCATAATAATGTTTACGGATTTATTAGAGCAGTTCTACCAATTAGTAATACTGATTGGATAGAAACTAAAATTATTAATTATATCAATATTAAAGAATTAGTTAAAAAATTAAAATCTTTTTCCAAAGAAAAAATTAGATTATTTGTTGATGAACAAAATCAATATAACATTCACATAGAGAGTAAAAAACATAATGAAGAATTAATATGTCAAGTTTATTATAGAGACACAATTTATAAACAAGAAACATTAGAAATGCCCCAAAGATATGATGATGATACGTATATAGGATTATATTCCAACTTAAATATTAATTTATTAAAATCTTATATAAATGGTTTAGCTCAACAAGAGAAAATTTATATGTGGACAACACCTTATACTATTAACAATGACCATAATCATAATCATAATAATCCTCTGAATCATATTGAAGAATCTGATAATATAAATGATGATTCTGAAACATCTGAAAAAGGTGTAAATGGTAAAAAAGATTATAAAAATATTAGTAATTATAAAAATTTATCTAAATTTCATTTTCTTACAATTGAAAATAATAATGATGGAATAGTTGAAGATACTGTTAGACAACTATGTGTCGGGTCTACAAAATTTAAATTAGGATTTACATCTAATCAATTTAAAATTTTATCATCTTTAATAAAAACTAAAAGTGATTCAGATTATGGTGGTGTTATTAAATTTTCCAAAAAAGATCAAAGACCAATATTTTTCTCTATTATATTATTATCAGATAAAAAATGTAATTTAGAGTTAGATATTCCAATAAGAGAATGATATCCTATCATAGAAGGGCATCCTATACCAAAAAGTGTAATTTATGATGTTGAAGAAACAATTTATGATGATGATGAAGAATCAATTGATGATGATGATGAAGAATCAATAGTTAGTGAAAATAAATTTAAATTATCTTTTGATAAAACATTATATGATGAAACTTAATATGATAAAACTTAATAGAAAATACCAAAATATTCGATAAATATATTTTCATATGTAATAAAATTTTTAGATGTAATAAGTTTTTAGATGTAATAAAATTTTTAGGTGTAATAAGTTTTTAGATGTAATAAGTTTTTAGATGTTATAAATTTTTTAGATGTTATAAATTTTTTAGATGTTATAAAATTTTTAGATGTAATAAAAAAATTATTATTCCCACGTGTCATCATCATCACTTAAATTACTCTCACAGATGATTGTTTGAAATATTTCAGCTTGAATATCTTCTCCGTTATAAGGTAACATAATTTTATTTTCATCAGGTGCTTGACGTTTAAGAATATTTATTTGACCAGAAAATTTTTTTTTCTTCAGTATTATTATTTTTATCAGGAATACTAATTCCAGTTTCTAAAGATCTTTTCCATGGTTTATTAACTGTAGTCGATAATGTTTTCCCCGAATATAATTTTAGAAAATCTTCTACTTTTACTTTGTTTTGTGAATAACCTTTGAATGTTTTCTTTTCACTAAGTCTCCCTTGCTCATCTACAGTAATACAGTATTTTACTTTAGGTGCAATAAACATTGCAAAAATAATTCCGCCATTTCCATAATCATTTTTCCCTTGACACAATTCTCCTCCAACATATCCAGCAGCGTCTAATTTATTAAAGAGCTGATTGGAAATATATATTGAATCAGTATCTGTATAATGAATGTATTTTTCTTTGAAACCATTAATTTCTAAAATAAAGTTATTCATGATTCTTCTAGAGTGAGAAATAATGAAAGAACCTAAGTGTGATGGCATGAATGACGTCTTCCCATCTTTTGCAATATTAGTTTTGAGAAATTCATCATCTTCCATTTCTACTTTCGCTAAATATTGTTCATCATTTAATTTTTCATAATCTTTTACTTCTTGAGTGAAATTTTTTCTCAATGTATTCTCATTCCATAAATGATATTTAGTGGTTATATCTTTTTGCACAGTTTTGCCATATAGCGAATTCATCAATAATTTAATTAACTCATCATCTACAGTATTTCCTTCTGTTTTATATCTTTTTCTCAAATTAAAAAGTTTTTCAATATAATTTCGAAATGGTGAAACTTGATAATTTTTTTCATAAATTATGCCATCAGTAATATGTAAGATTTTTCCCCCACATCTAACAATTTCTTGTATGTCTACAGAAGTTAATACATCATAACATATACCATTTCTAAACCTGATTACTTTTGCATGAGAATTATTATTTTGATTTTTAACTTTATCTTTTATAGGAACTGGTTGGAAAAACATATCATTCGGATATTGAAACACAACAGAGAATATTCCAGTTTTAGGTCTAAATGTTTGAGTATTAAATTTATATACTATTTCCCGCTCTTCTTCTTGACGAAATTTTCTAGCTGATTCAGCTTTAGGGTATTCTGAATTTTCATCATACATAGCTGATGGATATAGAGATGTTGCATCAAAAGCCATTAGAAATTCATTTTTTTGTTCAAGTAGTTGATTTGAAATTTTCTTACAAATTTCAGTTTTATCTCCTAAATCTCGATACTGTTTCATTAAATCTATTAAATTACTTCCAGGGGACAAAGCCCCACCAGCGTAGCGACCAAGGGACAAAGTCCCCCCAGCGCAGCGACCAGGTAAATACTGTTTTAATATTGGTAACAAGATGCTACAAAATGGCGATATGTATTTTCTTATATTTGCTGAAACTCTTCCACCTTTAACAGATTTTCTAATATAATTTCTAGCCCATAAATCTATATGAGAATGAATATTTATATTGTCATTTTGTACGCTTTTCATCCAACCGTTAAATGTTAAAGCAGAGGATGTTAAATTAGTATTTATATCTTCACCAACTAAATCTCGCATAACATTATTATATTTGTAGATGCAAAAAGCTAAAGAAAGAATATCGTTAACTAAATATGGTCTCCATTCATTTTCTTTTTCTTTATAATTTTCATGTGTTATGTCTCCAATTTCATAATTTATTTTACACACATTCGTAGGAATTTTAAAATTCTCACACCACTTAGAAAGACTTGTTTTTACATGTTGATAACTACATTTCATTATAATAGTTTGAAGTGCTAATTTACCTGAAGGTGAATCTTTTTTCATATTCTTTTTAAAGCTAAAAGATTTTTGAATGTATCTACTAACACATTCAGTTGTATAAGGATTTTGTAATGAAGCAGTCAATATTCCTCTTGAAGTTTTAAGAGGCGGTTTAGATAATTTAAAATTAGCTTTTATCGGAAAATAGGAATCAAAACCTGATGAATTGTGAGCTATTAAAGTTACTCTCGAATAATGAAATTTTCCAAGAGTTTTAAAAAATTGATGGATCGGACATACGTCCTCTGGGTTTCCCCTGATTGGACATTCATCATCCTCAGTTCTCGTAAATATTTTCACACAATTTTGAAGTTTATTAAATTCTAATTCAGTTAAATTATTATACTCATTAATCTGTTTTTTAAGTTTTTTAATTTCATCTTCATCTTTTGATCGTTTAATTTTAATCATATCACTTAACAAACGTGTTTCTAATTCTTTCAATCTTTGTTTCGGTAAACAACATATAAATTTATTAAAATTAATAGCTCCTACAGCGTAAGGAATAGGATGAGCTGTTGAACAGTTAGGATCAGGAAAAGTTTCGAGATCCCAAATATATGTTGAACTATAGTCAATTTTTTTCTTTGTTATGATTTTATATGGACGCGTTGTTAGATTTTCATCAGTAACTGTTTTATATATGGGTTTGAAATTATTTTCAATTTCTCTAATAGCTTTTAATTTATGAAATTTATCAATTAAACAATAGTGACCAATTGTTGAACCTGCGTGAAAATAATTGTAATAAACATAATTAAGAAACGTTTCAATTCCTCTAGGATTTAAATGACGATTGGCAGGACTATAATATTGAACACATTCTCCAAAATATTTATTGAATTGAGAAAATTTGCAGTTTGACATTACTCCTGTTCTAGATGTGGCTTTCTCTTTATATAAAAAATTATTAAACATTTCTTTCATCATTTCTCCTTGTTCTTCATTAAAACCTCGTAAAACATTATAACATTTAATAAAACAAAAATCTTCAGAAGGAATATAACAATATTCACCGAAATATTCTTTGATTCTATATTTCATATTAATCCCTGCCCCTCTATGCGATCTTTGTACTAACTTCATTCCAAAATCTTCATATTTAATATTACCTGTAAAAATCCATTCGTTAGCATCGGATTTCTCATCCAGATTCGAAAACCATGTTTCAAATGATTTTTTATTATAGAAGGTTACGTAAAATTTTGAATTATATTTTCCTGATCTTTAACAACTTTTCCAAGTAAATTAATAATTTTACCATTTGCTAAAAGTTTCCGCATATCATTTACTACATCAATAAAAGATACATTTTCATATTTAATTTCATTTGGATTAAATAAATTACATAAATCATCACCAAGCTCATCCTTAATTCTATCATCAAAAAAGATATCAGTAATAGGAGTTTCTAATATTTCTTTTCTTCCACTTTTCTGTTTTTTAATATTACGTCTAATACTACGCCTACTACGTTTCTGTTTTTTAATACGTTTACTACGTTTACTATGTTTAATTTGCGCATCAAACTCAGCAGTTTGTTTCTTGATTAATTCATCAATCCTAGACGTTTGTCCGAGAGACATTTCACGATTCATATTTTTTAAAAGAGAAAATTAATTTTTACATAGAACCTCGGTTCCGTTTTTGCATATACACAGGAATATGTAATTGATCTTTCTTAACCAACCACCATAAATTATTATACGCCAAAAATACTCGGAAACTTCTTAAACAAAGTGGAAAGTCTTTTGCTTTAACACACGGTTTAATACCATGTTTTGTTTTATAATCTGTAACGAGCGCTACGTATTTATGATGATAATAAAATCTAACTTCTTTCTTCGAATTTACAGGATTTGTAGGATGACGATAATCTTTTAAAACTGGTACATGCTCTATCTTATAATCATTCAACATATTTTTTTTTTATTAACAAAAAATTTATAAGAAAAAATTATTCGATCACTCCGCGAAAATATTTTCTATCGACTTTCAGTCAGATAACAATTGTTCGATAACTCTATCATGAATTTTTTTATCAATATTAATTGTAATGAATCCATAATCTTTGACCAAGCATTGTTACACGATTGTTTAAATTCATCTATATTTCTTACACATAAATCTCTTAACAAATCACTTAAGTTTCTTGCATTTATTTCAAATAGTATAAATATATTTGCATTCTTTCTAATAACACTTCCGTCTAATGAATACATACTTTGTGTTAAATAAAAAACACTACAGTTATTATGTCTACCTCTTGTGAAATAATTTCTCTGAACTGACTGATTTCTATCATTAACACAATCATCAAAAATTACACAATGTTTCATTGTTTCATCTAGTTTACTAGGATCTTGCATATTACCACTATCACCCATTAATTGTATCTTTATATGCTTATTTTTATTGGATTCAACTAACTGATTATTATTTGCTGCTTCTTCACACCACGAACTTATTTCTTCTTCAAATTCAGATTTTTCATATTCTTTGAATAATGAAACAATTCCTGTTTTTTTAAGATTATTTTCAAATCCATATTTTAAAAATTGATAGACGGGTTGTTCTACTGTTGTTGTATAAATTATAAGATTGTTGTAATCCAAAAAATTTGGAGTCGTTAAAAATTTAAACAATATATACGTTTTACCACAACCTGATCTTCCGCAAATAACTGACAAAACTTTATTAGATAAATTTGGATGATGATTAAATTTAAGTTTTTTTTTATTAAATGGAGGTAGTTCACTCATTTTTTAATAAAAAAATTTTATTTTTATTTTTTTTTATTTTTTGTTTCTAAAGAAGAAGAAGAAAATTAGACTTCTCTAGCTTCGCGTAGGAGTTTATACCACCCGAACCAAAAGATCTATCATAATCTCTTCACCTCCAAAATTTATTTCTTGTCCTTTTTCATCAGTGATTCTCATGTTAATGTTGTTAATAGTTTTTCTTGTAATAGGGAAATATATTAATGTTTGCGGAATTACATTTAATCTATAACCAATGGGTACAGTAAAAGCTGGAAAACTGAATATTAAATTTGACAATTTACCATTTATATATCCTCCTTCAATAATGTCACAATGTACAACAATTGAATTTATTTCAGTTATTTTTGGAATCTTCTCACCTAAATGATAACCTTGACTATAGGTTTGTTTATTAAATCCTAATAGCTTTGACAATGATCTATCATGATTAAAATCAACTTGATGATTTTCGTCTAAAGTAAGAGAAAATTTATTGACTGCCGGTTCAACTGCAAAATGTAATTGTTTCTTATCTTTAAATGGTATACCTAAATGTCTCTTAATTTCATTTGATATTGATTCAACTTCGTAAGAACCAGGAAGAAAAGTTAATATTTTCCATGTTTTGCCTTTATCAGTAGAATATCTAAATTGATCATTCACATCTTTTATAACATTTTGAATAGTGTTAAATGTAGAGAAACTAGTCAATGCAATTTGATAATTTTAATTTTGTTCCAAATGTAGAATGGGTTCTAAATTACAAGTGTGTGATGAAGTAGTTGTTATAATTTTTAACGTCGTACTAAATTTTGATGAACCCAAAATCTCTGTCAAATTTTCTAAATGATTATTAATTTTGTCTAAATCTGCTGAACACATTTTTTAGTTAAAATTTTAAATAAATATTTTTTATAAAAAAATTAGAAACAACATATTTCAGCTACGGGCGAAGCCCTTAAAGACATCAGAGATGTCCCGTTATACTTTTATAATCCTCTTCATTTAGAATCTTCTTTTCTAACAGTCTTTTTAATATAGCATGAATTTTATTGAAACTAGAATTATGTCCTTCTTTTATTGCAGATATTAGAATATTTAATCTATTTAGTAATTCTTGTGGATCATCTGGTAAAAATATGGTTGTTTCTGTTTTCTGTTTTTCAGATAAACCTTTTCCTACTTTAACTCCCGTTGATAGTAAATTTTCTAATTGTTTATAACGTCTTAGAGATTTTACTGCACCAACTCTATCTAACATAGCTTTATATTTTATAAGATCATCTACAGCATAATTATTTAAAGCTGCTCCTCTTAAAAGATCAAAGTTTTGTTTAATAAAGTTTTGCTTAAATTTTTGCTTAAAGTTTTTAGCTCTTCTAAAAAAATTTTATCATTTTCTTCATTAGAAATTTTACCATCACTAGAAATTTTGCCATCCTGTCTATTCTTATCATCAACTTTTTCGGACTTTACCGGTAAATGAAATGGCGTTTTATTAGCTTCATTAGCTATTTGATCAAATTTTTCAATCTCATCTAACGTAATAACATTATCATCACATACTCTTTGAAAGTAGTAATGTAGTTTATCATAGACTTCTTTAATATGTAAATGCTTAGTTTTTAATGATTTTCGTTTCTTAGTTATTAAAGATTTATCTAACATTGTAACAAGTGAAGTTGCAAAAACACCCGTACCTGTTAAAGCTGTAGCAACTACTGGAATTACTAAAACACCTGAAGATATAACAATTGTTAAAGCACCTAAACTTATTGTTAAGAATATGCCAATTCCTTGTGTTACATTCTTAACTTTAGTCCATCTCTTTCTTATTTTTTTATAACGCTCTAATCTTAATAATAATTGAGATTCCTTATCTTTCATATAACGTACTCTATCTTTGTGTTTTTCTTTATTCATTTTTTCA
The DNA here is from genome assembly GCA_907163375.1 of Prostheceraeus crozeri. NCBI lineage: Eukaryota > Metazoa > Platyhelminthes > Polycladida > Euryleptidae > Prostheceraeus > Prostheceraeus crozeri. The sequence continues at coordinate 86,069 of CAJQUW010016728.1, read as the reverse complement.
ATGTCCATTAAAGTAGAACTACGTTCATATGATAACGAAGGATATATTCTTGCGGTTTCATCCACTTTTGTTTCTTCCATTTTTAAAGAAATATTATTAGTCACATGTTATATTTTAAAAACCTGAAAGATGGATAAAATTCATGAATTTGAAATTCTCAACTTTTATGATTTTCGGTGTCCTGGAACGGTCATGATTTTCAAGGTAAAAATTGTAATTCTCAAATTTGAGATTCTTAACTTTTATGATTTTCGGTGTCCTGGAACGGTCATGATTTTGGGAGTAAAAATTGTAATTCTCAAATTTGAGATTTTGAAAAATTTGAAAATTGGGTATTTTTAAAAACGCTTAAATTTTCGCCCTTCGGCCTTCGGCCACGTGAAATTTGAAGTCTACCTAAATTTTTGAAATTTTTGAAATTTTGTTTTTTGAAAAATGCCGCAAAAGTGTGACATCCGGCGCAAGCGAAGCAAAGCGAAGCGAAGCGTCGCGCCGGATGTCACACTATATACTACTCACGAAGGGTCTTAAACTAGAATTTTTCTTTGAAAAAGATTTGACGAAAACAGTCAATGTACTCATCTATGCTGTGTTCGATTCCACCATTCGAATTAACAGACTACGTGACGTTTCCGCTTCTTATACAAGTTAATGAGTTGGTTATCTGATGCAGAGCTAGAGAGAGACGTTCAAGAACATGGTGATGAACGCACTGTTGCAGCATTTCGAGGTGTGTTTTCCATTAATAATATGCCCACAGTTTTACCGAAACCACCCTCATTTATTATCATGAATACTGATATAGCACACTTACCCGGCAAACACTGGAAAGTTTTGTTTATTGATAAAAACTATTGCGGTGAAATCTTTGATTCATTGGCCTTACCAAATTGTGATTATGTCACACGTTTCATGAACCGTCATTCACGAAAATGGATTCGCAATGCTTTGGCCTATCACCATCCCTTGTCTTCAACATGTGGAGCCTATGCCCTCTACTTTGTAATGCAACGACTACATTATGACTCTTTACATGATATTTGTAAACATTTTTCACATGATACCCTTGTCAATGAAAAGCGCATTCGTAACTTTTATAAAAGCCTTCAATAAATATGTACGATTAAAATTTGTTTTCTTTATTATACTTCAATGGAAAAGTAGATGATGTGATTGAATAGGTTGCATTTAGTCATCAAACATGAATAGGTAGAGATAAGAAGACATTGTTCACTTGTCACATTCATGCTTATGAGTGTTGGTTTGTTTAAGGTAAGTCATGATGCGAGGATGTATACGTTCTCTATACTTGTTCCAACTTGAGGATGTAAAATGTATAACACCATATTGATCATGAAGAGCAATGAAATCTCGTCGAATAATGAATAGACGTCCACCTAGAGGGATATAGTACATTAGATGATGCATGATATGTAAAGCATCGTGGAGGTTATCCATTTGAAAAGGTGATAAACTTATTTTAACGTGTCGATGAGTATCGTAAAAGGTAATGCGTCGAGCTTTCCATGTAACATGACACTGAGAAGAGAGCTTGGCAATCATGGTTAGTTTTAGACACATCAAAAACGTTTGCTTAGTCTTCTCGTTTAAGCAAAACATTCATTAGAAATAGACGAAGTCATGTTAAGATTGATCATCCTATTCTCATTTGCAATAGTGACATTAGCGGGACGAGGATTAGATGATGCAGTTCGCCTCATCAAATCACCTATTCATGCAACAAGACCTATTGAAGATGTAATTCTTTCCGGCATAGCCGATCCTTGGCAAAATCATGCTTAAAAACTACAGATTTTACGTCAGCGAATGGGTCATGCGTGGGAAATGGTGCTAACAGATTATGGCTTTAAGCGATCACCTGTAGGTGGCATCGATTTAATCAATCCTGTACGTCGCATTGCAATGGAATTAAAAAATAGCTGTCGTGTGAGCTCATCAATAAAACGTGAAATATTTCATACCCTTGCAGATTTTAAACGTAGAAGACCAAGATATCAAGTCATATCTGGTTGTATCAACTATCGCAATATGAAAGAAGGCGGTACAAGCATACTTAGGGGAGTGCATTATGTGAAAGGGCAATCACTCTTAACCAAATTCCTAGGACAACAGAAAGTACCTACTGTGAATAGATTGAAAGCAGCAGTTCGTTATGTCATGCGACATAACGCCTAAGCAAACTACGCTTTATGTTGATGCTTTAACATGGAGTTTACAGCAGTGTTTCCCAGTAATGCTCAACCTGAGCGATATGAAAATACAGCTGCTGAGTTTGAGACTGATTTAACACAGCCGATTGACTTAAATGGTGATTGGGAAGTGGCCCTGCAAGATTTGAGCTATGTGAATAATATAAGAACCATTGCAAATGAAGAGATTACATTAGGCACTGCAACGAATCAAGACTTGTACTTTCCAAAACTAGTGCGAAATGATAAAGTACATACCTACAACTTGAATGAACATGCAGCAGAGTGGAATTCTATTCCTACAGTAAACACCCGTCGGGGAAAGCGAGCTGTTGATGAGATTGTAAATGGCCCTACTTTAATTATCACTGCATATACAGACATACCCATTGCTAAAAATGCTTCACCCCTGAGATGGAAACAACCTACAGACCCATCATTCCGTCATCGTTTGAGCAATCATACTATTATATGAAAATTCAACGCCTATTGAATGTTGTGAATGATTTGGCAAAGGATCTATGGTTCTGGCAAATGGATCCAAATCTACATAAAGTTACCCTCTACATGAGACCGACTACTATTTCCCATGGATTTTATGTGAGTGGACCTCTGCAAAAGATATTGAATCTTAAATCACGGTTCTTTCTACCTATCACAAAATTTGCGGAAGTAAAAGGAGGCGGTGCCTTCCCTTTGAGAGCTCAAGTGTCCATGAAAGTATCAAAGCAGATTAAGAAATATCCAAATTGGCACAGGAAAAAATTTAATATTACCCTTCTTCCCCTTGATCGCATGCATGAGCGCTTTGTGCTTTTTAAATCTGGTACTGTTGATGACTTGATCAAACAGGTAAATGAAATAAATGGATTATCTATGTCCATCACTCGAGTACACAATAAAGCAAGGATTGATTTCCGAAATGATTATGAGCGTTCACACATTGGATTTGTTCACATCAATTCTAAATTTCGTGATTTGCTCTCTTTAAAAACAGACGTCTTATGGTCATACCATGAATGGGGGAATGTGAAAATAACATATGAACAGAAATCCGATTGTCGAATGGTCCTTTATTTCAAACGTACAGACCCTGTTTTACGTCCCAGTCTTACATGGAAGCCAAATGAAAAGTTACCGATACCTCCAAAGCATTATAGCAATGGTTATGATGTTTGTACATACTTGAACAAGGGTGTATCAAATCTACACTCATATCATTTTGACTATGATCCTAAAGAAAATACATTCTGTACCAGTGTACATGGTAAAACGGTCATTCACATTTCAAAAGAGTTGACAAAGATTTTAGGATTCAAACGTGACATATTCTACGACGAGAAGTACTGTAGCTCAACATCCTTGCTCGATATGAATATCAATCACTTCTACATTTACACTAACTTTATCCATTCAACACAAGTTGGTGGTCAAATGGTTCCCCTTTTAAGATATATTCCTATTGACAGTGGCGACTTTGGTGTGACCATGCATAGGGAGTTCCTGAACAAGGTATACATTTCAGTCAATGTATCACGATTATCCCATTGCAAATTTGGTATCTATGATGATAGTGGTAATCCTATTCAATTCATTGGTGGTCGTACTGTCTTAACTCTTCATTTTCGTCAGATAACATCAAATCACTAATGTTGCGTGTGGCGCAATCAATGTCTTTTCTTTCTTGATTAGGTGGCCGTTAAGGCCGTGGTCTCATAAAGACCGTTTGGGGCATTCTCTGTCTCATCAAAGGGCTTTTCACTCCTGAAAGTCAGCCTCGTTTATGAAAGGCTCACTCTCAACCGTTTGTAGAGTGAGCTGCTTGCAGACTTCAATCATTTGTCTCTCTTCCTCTTCCTCTTTTTGTTGAAACTTTCTCTCAACTTCCTTCTTCGTAGGAGTTGAGGTAGCAAGAGGTGTGAATGTTTCCTCTTTGTCGCCTGTCATTTTGTGCTTTATTTCATCTCTGTGATTTATTTTTCCTGCATATCACGCCATACTACTCATTTGACTTCGGATTATTCCGCGCTTAAGATCTACATATTTTTCGGTTCTTTTGTAAATATTTCACTTTTTTGCTTCTACTGTTAAATTTTTGTAAGTAGAATTTAAATTCATCCTTTTCTGTGGCAGTATTGAAAAATACGAAAATCGACTGTATACATATCTCAGTGCTTTCTCTCTTTTTCTGTCACCTACCCCTGTATTAATTTCACCCTCTCGTCTCTTTTTTTTCTGTTTATCTTTCGTGTGGTGCGTCACTTTTGTAATTAAGAGAGTCCTATCGTCATTACAAATTCTCTTCATTCTGCCTGTCACTGTATATACCATTTTTACTTATTTATTCATTTATTTATTTATTTTGCCTCTCATTGTTTCTAGCAGTGGTGCAGGTGCTTGGGCAGCCTCCTGCTTTTCGTCTTTTTTTCGTGTCTTAAGGAGGCAGGTCTCCGGACTTTTTTTTTCAGTCCTGGTAGCAGGTCCTCCTTTCTTTCTCCGTTTGCTTTCGGTTGTTGGAGGATACTGGCCAAGCCCTGCTTTCAATCACTGTATTTCTGTATATATTAATTCGTTCGTTGTATTTTATTGTTTATTATTGCTTCCTTTTGTACATAGTACCATTCACTATCTGATTTCCATTATCATTATTCATTTTGTACATATATTTTTCTGCTCACTACGGGACTGGTCTCCTCCTTGCCTCTATTTCTTGTTTTCGGTCTATCCGTTCTGGTGAGGGCTGCAGGTCTCTGACCCCTTTGTGGTGTCTTGAGCTGGTCTCCCTCCTTGTTTCAATTAACGCGCTTCTGTGGAAGAGACCATTCCTTTGTTCAACCGTTGTGTTGTTCTTGTGTCGGCCTGGTCGGTAGCCAGTTGTTTACTGCTTTGCGTTCGCTATCCTTCAATCACTTTTATTTCTATTTTCTCCGATTATTTATTCGTACACCTGGTTTCGTTTGTCTCTCCTTTCTTCCTTTTGTCTTTAATCTTACAGTTTTTGCTGGTATCTTTTTCGTTTGCCTTCTCCGTTTTTCGCGAGGGCTAGGAGCGTGCCTTTGTGCACCTCTGAAGACTTTTCTCTTTTTTTTGCGTCTTTTCTTTCAGTGAGTAAGTAAGTTCTTTTTTTTTTTGCAGTTGCGGTCACATTGAGGCACGAGGGCTTGCCCCTTGCTTCCTTGTCGAACCTTTCTGCCTGGGACGTCGTCCAACACTTTTCGTTTACTTTCCGTTTTTTGATTTCTCCTCCCGATGAGGACTAGGATCGCGTTTGCTACCTGACCTCCTTTTTGTATCTTAGTTCACACTTTTTTTTTCTCGCTGTCCATGTCTCAGCCTATTGAGTTCGTCTGCGTCGATTGCAGCAAAAAATGTAAAAGTAGGGCTGGCCTTACATTGCATCGTCGTGCTTGTGTTCTGGCCAAGTCATCATCGGCGCCCTTGCAAGCACCTACAACTCATTTCACTGCCATTAATGACCCTTCCAACGTGGTGCCTCCTAACATCCTTGCCCACTTCAATCCGGCTGCACCAAGAATTCAAATATCCAGTCGTGATTCAACTATCGTGTCGGTGAAATGTCTGTGGTGCAAGAGAGAGTTCAGTACCGTTGCTGGATGCTCTCAACATCAACGAAGAGCTCATCATGATCTGTACATAGCTGCCAACCATGATACCACATCACATCGTTCGGTCGTGGATTCCGGCGCTGCTATCATGATTAACCTCGATACGCTGCCTTATGCTCCTCCTAACAATCACTCTGCTCCCAGCGTTGATTTAGCTGCAGCTGACTCTTTAATTGAAGAATCTGCCTCCGCTGTTGAGCCAAGTAATTACTTAACCGAAACTCTTACTGAACACGACGTCTCCACTGATGAACATGATGCCCCTACATCCGCTGACGATACCTTATGTGCTGCAATCGTCACTTTGGCTAGACAAATTCCAAAGGAATCGCCGATCGCCTGTTTAATACCGGGTATCCTAGAAAATCTTCATTCCAATACCCTCGTGCATAATATCATCTCGCCCTGGTTTGCCAGTCATTTTCCTATTGTCTGGAAGGAGAACAAGTCCATTAATTCAAATAAGAAATGTCGCAATAAGAGAGAGTACGACCAACAACAGTACCAAGCGATGCAAAAACTTTGGGAAAAAAAGCGTAAGGATGCAGCCCGCATGGCCATTGATGGTAAATCTATGTGTGTGAATAAAATAAATTTTCCACCTCAGATGGCCGACTACTGGTCTCGCCTAATGACCGTGCCCTCTACTCCTGATTCTAGAGATGCCATCTCCAGCAATTCCATTGATGATCTTGAAATTCCAATTACCATCTTTGAAGTTGAAAATGCTCTCCGTATTAATGGTAAGTCAGCCTCTGGTCCTGACAAGTTAGATAAAGCAACTTTGGACTCTTGGTCAATGCATGGAATATGCATGTTGCTGAATATCTTCCTTTTAGAGGCTTCCATTCCAGACAATCTTATGATTATTCGAACTACTTTCATTCCTAAAATTGATCGCCCAACATCGCCGGCTGACTATAGACCAATTGCAGTCTCTTCCTTGCTACTGAGAATCTATCATCGTGTTATCGCTATTCGTCTTTCTCGTTGCATTAAGCTCGATGAAAACCAATTTGCATTCCAAACTCGCGATGGTGTCCTGGAAGCTACCACTTTACTTCATGCCTCCCTCTCACGTTCAAGATCTTGCGGTTTTCCGCTCTATGCTTCATGCCTTGATTTGCAAAAAGCGTTTGACTCTGTCTCGATAGATTCAGTCCTCAGAGCGGCCTCCAGAGTTGGACTCCCCTCACGTTTAATATGCCATCTCGAAAAAATTTATCGCAATAGTTCAGTCCACGTCATTGACCGCATTATCTGCCCGTCGCGCGGTGTTCGTCAAGGAGACCCTTTATCTCCGCTCCTGTTTAACATCGTCATGCAAGAGATCACTGAATCTTCCCTCCCTCATCTTGGAATTCAATTGTTCGACACCGCTTTCCATTACATCGCCTACGCCGATGACGTTATTTTATTCTCTTCGTCTCTGCCTGACCTTAAAAAGAAAATTGAAGCCTTTCAAATTGCCGCTTCAAAAGCCGGTCTTCAACTCAATGCGGCCAAATCCTTTCTCCTATGCTCCAGTCAAAAGAGACCTGCCGATTATGACCGCAACTGTCCTACACAATTCTCGTTTGGTGAACTACGGTCCCTCTCAATAAATGAACGCTTCAAATACCTCGGAGTCCATTTCAAAGAGGATGGAATTGCGGACTGTAATGCCTTGGAAATTTTTAAAATGGGTATCAGCAATATCAATAAATCCTGCCTCAAAATAGGTCAAAAGCTTGTTACCCTGAAAGACTTTCTCATTCCCAGAACATTACACTCGCTATTCTTTGAGAGAATCACTAGATCCATGATGCGTTCCTTTGACACCACGATACGTCACTTTATTCGCACTTGGCTCCGCCTCCCGCAAGATTTCCCTATTGGAGCTTTCTATACTTCTGTTGCCGCTGGAGGCTTGGGTTTCAAATGCTTCCTCTCATGGATTCCCCTCCTCCGGCGCAAACGCCTTCAGAAACTGGTATACTCTTCCATTTCGCTCTTTGCAGCGGTGGGTGATTTCATCATCAACTCGTCGCTCCATAAGTTCGCGTCGAAACCCATCAAAGTTGCCAACACAGTTATTGACTCTGGCACTCAAGCGAAGCAACATTGGCGCCAATCCCTTCTACAAAGCCGTGATGGTCATCACCTCAAAATCGTTAATGGTCCGAGTACAAGAATTTTTCGGGACCCTTCCTCTATCTTCCCACGTGTGTTAATCGACGCCACCCATATCCGTTTTAATGCAATTCCCTCTAAAACTCGTGCTTCTCGGGGAGGACGATCTACGGACCTCCAATGTCGCCACTGTCACAATGAAGTGGAATCAGTTCCTCATCTGATTCAGAAATGTCATGTCACTCACGCCTCGAGAATTGCTAGACATAACACTATTGTGAGTCGCCTTGAAAAAGGCTTCAAACGTCAAGGTCTTCCCTGTATGACTGAGCCTCAAATCCCCACCGGCGCGTCATTCATTAAGCCTGAAATCATCGCCGTCAAAGAGACAATTCTCTATATTATCGACGTCCAGGTCTGTGGTGATTCTAATGCAACAGAAGCATTTGAAGGGAAGATTACAAAATATTCCGCCTTCAACAATCATCTATCATCATTCTCATCTTGTGTATTCAATCAACATTGTACAAATATCATTCATCTGCCTTTTATCATCTCGTTTAGAGGCATCATTTTTTCGGAGTCCCTCAAAAGATTCCGCTTATTGTTATCTTTTTCTGATATTGATCTATCCGACTGTTGTGTGCTTGCCCTCTCAGGTTCTGCAAAAGGATGTCTCGCTTTCCTTAGCGGAACCTAGCCTTCTGCCTCTTCTTCAATCCTCCCACTCTTTCGTTAATTTTTATTTTTTTCTTCTTTCACTTTGCACTATTTCATTTCTACTTTTCATGTTATCTGTTTCCTGAGTCCGTTGGCATCTTTGCCTCCCGCTGTTTGAGACTCGGCTCTCGCCTGTGGTGTTAAGTCTGGTCGTCCATTCATATATAATGCACACTGTTAATCCTGTTCTCTGAATAGGTTGGACGTCCTGCCAACATGGTCTGTTATTCTTCAATTATGTTTTGTCACTATTATTATCTGCATGCCTTGTTGTTATGTGCCTATTGGCAGAAATACAAATCTTATATAGCAAGAGGTGTGAATGTTTCCTCTTTGTCGCACATGACTATGATAGTAAAATGCAAAACACTCTTCTTTATATATGAGAATGATGCAGTGTGATTGATAAATGGCTGTCGTCCAATGAGAGAGCACGAAGCAGAGAGAGAGAATCTATATAAGTGCGGTGCAATGACCATTTCCTAATAATATCATTAAAATGGATACACCACCGAACGCCTATGCCTTGCTCATTCCCAATGCCCCTCGCAAGAGGCAAGTGAAAACCATTTACGATGGTGAGGTCGAGCCGCTAGAGTTGGAGGAGGATGAAACCATCATCATCTCCGACGATGAAACCATCATCTCCGACGATGAAACCATCTCCGACGATGAGACGGAGACGTCAGAGGTGCAGTATGGTGACTGATATTCTGCGAGGTGCATTCCTCAGTGTGTCAGCGAAAGACATTGTAAATGAGAATGATATCAACATTTTACGAGGTTGGCAAATGCTCTTCTCCCCAAATAGTCAACCTCGCAATGAAGAGGAGTTTGATTATGTTAATGTTATGTTTCGCCTTGTGGTGAAACGCATTGCCGATTTGGAATAAATCTATATCATGACAGTGTTGTTTTTTATTTTGACATAAAGATGGAATTCTCATTCATTAGACAGAAGTAAAAGTTTCAATCAGTTTGTAAGATGGGTAGGGTTAGAAATAAAGTTGTTGATTGTAAGTTAGAAATAAAGTTATACCCATGTCGCTGTTTGTAAGATAGGTGAAATATAAAATGAAGTCAGGATCACTTCACTGTTTGTAAAGTTAGAAAAAAAAGTTGACGTTGTAAAATTAGAAATAAAGTTGTTGATTGTAAGTTAGAAATAATGTTATACCCATGTCGCTGTTTGTATGATAGGTGAAATGTAAATGAAGTTTGAATTTTCTAATAGGGAAACATTTGGCAACTGTCACCAATAAAACTTTCTAACACTGTGAAAGTAAGTTACAAGACAATCTACACTGTGCAGTAAAACCTTCTAAAACTTTCTAGTGATGTGATGACTTCGGTCAGTCATACAACGTCAATGATCAATCTTTATTTTTACAAACGTGTGTCGTAGTAAAATTATTTGACTACACTAACACTTACATTTCATGACATGTGTTTCATAAAACATCAACCTGTGTAGCATTAAAACTTTTACAAATCATGATACACTTTCACGAATAAAGTTCGATGATCAAACTTTTCTAACTATACATCAACCTGTGCTGCAGTACAACATGATACACTTGCTGACGACACTTACGAATGCAACGTTGATGATCAAACTTTTCTAGCTATACATCAACCTGTGCTGCAGTAAAACCTTTGTACAACATGATACACTTTCTGACTAGACTTATGAATAAACGTCATGATCAAACTTTTCTAACTATACATCAACCTGTGCTGCAGTAAAACTTTTGTACGACACCGACAAGAGCTCGTTCACTAGCGAAGAGAGAAGTCTGTAATGTGTTGCGTGTGGCGCATGAATGTCCTCCCTTCATTCCATTCATCATTTTTCTTCCCCTCTGCATTCCATATCCGAAGATATGTGGCGGGCTTGGGACCGCTTTAGCTGCATTAGAAGGTTGGCCCTTAAAAGAGCCCATGGGTCGTTCTCCGTCCACCGACACTCTCACTTCTGCAAGCACTCTGAAAGAAAAAGAATAGGAGATTAGAGGCGAAAAGGAAATGATGATGTTGAAGTAACTTACTGGGCAACTTCTTCCTAACTTTTTGGACGACGAAGTCCTCAAGCTCTCCAGTGATGTTCAAATTGATATGTAGGCACCGGACTCCGTCGCCCTCATAGCATTGCTGAGTCACATTAGGGTCGTCAGTGATTGTGGGGACGTCACATATATTATTTTCAAAGAGGGGAAGATGGACTTCATACACACTTCTTTTTCTACTCTTCAAACACTCATGCAGTCGCTCAACTTCACCCGCCAACCTCTTATTTATACCCTTCACTTCCTCCGTCTCCTTCACCACGCTTCGCATCCGCTCTATCTCTTCATCCTTCCTCGACCAACTCGCCTGCAAACTCTCCACCAAACCTGCCTTCCTCATCAACTCGCTCCTTTCCGCCATCCATTCCTTCTCCTTCTTTCTCATACTCTCCAAGTCTTCCCTCGTTGCCCTATACCCCTCAACCTTCGCCACCAGCTCTTCATTCTCCTTCAAAACTTTTCTATTTACACTTTCCAAACCCATCACACGATCCTTCAACCTAACAAATGCCTCCGTATCACACCCCTCTTCCCGCCGTGGCCATGACGCTGCCATCGGCTTACCCACTTCCTCAGCCTCCCCTCCAGATCACCGATATCCCCAAACAAATCCTTAATCACCTTATCCAAATCAACATCATCCTTCTTCTTCATTTCCGCTCTCAACTCAACTTCCTCACTCGAACTCTCATCACTCACCTTCGTCATCACTTTCTCCCCAACCACGCCCTCAATCGTTGCCACCGCCTTCCTCACCTCTTCCCTTTCCAACAACTCTCCCTCAAACCACTCCTTGAACCCTGCCATAGCTATATCACCAGTTGGACACTCGTTGTGATCCTTAATAAATGCCACCTCATTCCCTTCCCCACATACCACCCGATGATGGACGCACACTCTCAACAACACCTCTCTCATATGCACGCCCACCGTCCCCTCTTTAATGTGCTTCCTCAGCTCACTACCTCTGGCAATCTTGTCGCAACTGCATTTGCCAACCAACATTTTTGCATTGCTTGATTTCGTCATTATGATTCTGTAAAGATAGAGTAAAATTTGATGGCAAGTGTTTATAGGATACTACTTGCTGATATGCATTGAAAGACTAAGTCATCAAACATTTGATAGCAAACGTTGGAATAAAATCGTCAACCAAAGTTAAAGAGTATGATTCCTAGCTTTATCCTAAATCCCAAAGTTTGATAGCAAACCTTGTCAGAGCACTCACCGTTCGTCTTGCAACTTGAAACAGGAGTGAAGACTAGAGAAAAGTCGCGCTTTATATACCCAGCGAGCACAAAGCTATGATTCAGACCTTCCTTATTTGGTCATGCTTTTAACTTGACAACAGCGGTTTTACCATGTATGGGCATCGGCAGTCACCGTGCTTTCTATTACCAACTCCCAACACAAAGACGGATTCCCCTATGACGCGAAAAGGTTTGACGTCAATGCTTGCAGTAACCATCCCATTTTTACCAAGTTACAATGACAAACGATAGACGTTGCCAAGCCTAAGTTACTGAGGCTAGACAAAGAAGGCCTGATAGCAAGCCAGCAACCGTTTGGGTGTTAAGCTCTTGAATCCGTTACAGGCATTACTCAGAGGGGATCTTATCCCAGCTCCAAGACCTCGACCCACAAATCCATCCTCGGGCGGACAGAGCGTGCGTCATATCACTGTGTTGGTATCCGGGTCCCAGTTTTGACATGAAAACCGGTGGAGTTATTTACAAGAGGAAACGACCCAAGTCACAAAGACTCATAAACGACTGCTTTTTATTCAAAAACTTTAATTATTATCATTAAATATGAATTTAAATTTTTCAGTATTTTAGTACTACTCATAACACGTTTATAAGTAGTCTGTCACCTACAGCACAGCAAGAGCTGTCGAATGTTTTTTGAATCAAGTCTAAAGGACTTGTAGAAGCAAAGTTATAGCCGTTTGAAGATTTCGGCCTACTATCATCAAATGGTCAGTCATGCTATACTGACTAACCTATAAGTCTGACACCTTAGCTGATATCAGCAATGGAAAGTCAGAAGTCCGATATCGGAACTCAAGAGAAACGACTTACCTGTAGTCAGTTTCTCAACTTAGTGAAATTCCTCTCCCGATCCCATTCTTATATACCCTGTGAATATGCAATCGATAAGGGGGGGTGGGGGTGGGGGTCAAAACATCATTTGTCTCGAATTTGACGTTGATTCCAAATCTGGTCTCTGATTTCCCGTCCGACGCTTGCTTCACCCGCTAGAGCGATTTTCATAAACATTCTAACTCTGTCGTTTTTCGCCAATCTCCCAAAATCTTAAATGACGCATCACATCTAAACGAAGGCAGATACGAACAAGCCATGTTTTCCACTGAATTTGTCTCACTCTTAGCTTTCAAACGAGCTATTGCACGACTTTCTACCATCTCTGCAACCAAAGTTGGAAGTGTGACAGGAGGGGGTGGGGGTGGGTGTGTGGGTCAGAACTTTTTCTCTCCGATTGAGTTGCGGAGACGTTGCTAGACCCAACTTTGACCAAAACGTCCGAATTTGCACTGCATTTTCCCATCCAAGTACTCCTTCTGCCCGAAAAACGACTTTTCTCATCCCAAAACCACCAAAACCTGACTTTTTCCAACTCTGACAGTTTCCTGCCATTTTCCTCCCTAAACCCAAGAAAATAAGTCCAAACTGAGCTTTCCACTGCCTTTTTCTCATTCTCAGCTTTCAAATGAGCTATGGCACGACTTTCTACCATCTCTTCAACCAAAGGTGGAAGTGTGACAGGAGGGGGTGGGGGTGGGGGTCAGAACTTTTTCTCTCCGATTGAGTTGGGAAGATGTTCCTAGACCCATCTTTGACCAAAACGTCCGAATTGGCACTCCATTTTCCCATCCAAGCACTCCTTCTGCCCGAAAAACGACTTTTCTCATCCCAAAACCACCAAAACCTGACTTTTTCCAACTCTGACAGTTTCCTGCCATTTTCCTCCCTAAACCCAAGAAAATAAGTCCAAACTGAGCTTTCCACTGCCTTTTTCTCATTCTCAGCTTTCAAATGAGCTATGGCACGACTTTCTACCATCTCTACAACCAAAGGTGGAAATGTGACAGGAGGGGGTGGGGGACCCGTTTCCTCCTCACGGACCCATTCCTCCCAGCACATCCTTGACGAACTCCCTCACCTTCCTTCCAGATGGTGGGGGTGGGGGTGGGGGCTGAGTCAGCATTTCACATTTTGCACTTGCGTCTGGAATGTGCTTACTACTAGTAGGGTCACTCAGTGTGAAGTAAGGGTGAAACAAGTGTATTCCCTTAGTGCTCACAAAATACGGGAATATAGAAGAATAAAATATCTGTTCCATGATTTTGTTGCTGATTGATTGGGGACACTAATCGATATTCAAATGCTGCATTACCATACATGATATGCAATTGCCACTTATAGCATTATTCATATGATGACAATTATGGCTTACTACATGTCATAACCTTCATCGTTATGGAAATTTCTGCATAAACGGCTGGCTAAATTTATAGGCCTATTATCCTCAAAAAAGTGGTGCCCACGACAGCCCATATGACCCATTCCTGAGCCAGCGTGGGGCCGTCAGAAGCGTGTTACTAGGGGTGTGTCTATTTGCAGCAGTCATTGACCGCCATTATGCAATTTTTCAACACTGGAATACGAATTAAAATTTGTTTCACAGAGTCATAATTGAAAGTGGTCGGTGTACTGGTTGTAAGAGAATCTAAAGAATTCACAAATAAAAGTTCTAATTATTGGATAATTTCTCAAGCAGTTAAGAAACCTAGCGTTTTTGGAATAAACACACTGAAAGCTTCTTTACCTACTATCATTCTCAGATAAATAAAATGTCGCTGGAACTTTTCAATTAATCACTGAATGACCTATGTGATATAGTATGATGATATTTTGGAAGCTGATATTCGAAAGATTTTTGAAAATTGTTCAAATATAATGAACGGGGGAAGCCCTTTAATGTAAAATGAATAATCGAAGATTTCTTGGCCTCTGATTTCAAGCTGGAGCAATGCATGTTCTGTAAATCGACATTACAAGTTGCATATGTGTCTGATTATATTCTTGATAGACTATAGGAGCGATCTTTCAGAATGATGAACTTACAGAACGTTTTAAAGGATTTCCTTCTTTCTCATCCTGTCGCAGCAGTATTTCGTAAATACATTATTGTTTTTGTGTACATGGTCTTTGGACAAGGGCCAACAATCCATATCACAAATTGGCTTGATAAATATTAATGCCAATCAGAAAACATGGAGACCAGCTTGTACAATTTGCATTTTGCCCCAACTAAGTTCCCCCGGAGTGTGCCATAATTTTCATGCAATTTCCATTCTAGGACTTTCTATGTTATTGTTAATTATTATGGAATGCCAAAATGCTAATTGAAAAGCTAACATTACATCATGCTAGCTTACTTAATTGAAAATCTATGCCGTTGCCTGGACAACACTGAAATACGTCTTCACCTTTTCGATTCAACGTACTCCCTTCCTTACAAAAGCTATATTACCATTACATGCATCTAATAATTCATACTTACTTAACCTAGTAATCAAGGGCACGGTGACTTCGCGGGATCAAATAAAAATAAAAACAGGTTTTTAAATCGAAGGCATGATAAATTGTAATCATTGATGCTCTGAAGCATTATTAGTCTTTAAATATATAATACATTCGACAAGAGCTGCGTCTGTCAAAATTCGAAGTGCACGTTTCAATAAGCATGCCGTCTTGCAAAGATGGACGTTATGTCACTGATCCTTTACTATTCTATAAAATTGTGGATAATAAGATACAATGTAGTCATTTAACTTCCTCGATCTATTACAACGTACCGCAGCTGCGAACCAGGCACACTGACTTTTTCAACACTAAAAGGAAAGGCCGCTTGCTTTTTCGAAAGCAAAATTTTAATCCATGAGTTACCCGATGTAATTCTTTTTTGTGAATTCTTCAAGTTTAGAGCGTCTTTGCATGACTGCCTGTAGTGATGTAGTCATGGAGTAGGGATATATAGGTAGAGGGTCGACTCAAAAAGTATCTGTATACAGTAAAAAAGATTTATATGAAAAGATTCAGTTTACGCTCCCGTGCTCCAAAAATTATTTGAGAAGTTTTAAAATAAATCAACATTTGCCAATCAATATACTACGTTCCTATATAAGTAGTATGAAGCAAGTTGGATATCCGTACTATAATGGAAGTCTTCTTGAAAAAGTCGCGATATTATTCCTTCTTTCTTGGCTGAAATTTCAAGTTTCATTTCAATTTTCACCGGCATGATTTCATGATTCACTAAATTCATGTTTCATTTCTTGAATCTGAATAGTGACGTAGACACATTTGCATCCTTCAAAGTTAAATGAAGTCATTGTCTTTGATTATGTGATTTTGCTCTACCAGTGGCAGGTTGCCTGTGACATGATCATGCTGAAGAAAATACTTTTGAGGTTGGGCATGAAAGTAATAGGAACCCATCGAATTGTTAATTTAACAAACATTAAATCTCCAAGGCTGTCATGACACTGAGAATCTGTAAAATACCATCATTCCTTCTGCATTACAATCATGATCACTCAATTCCGTTGTAAACTATGTCGCCCTCGAGTTCATTTAAGAAAATCGAAAGTGTATACACATTTGGGATTTAATAAAAGCGGAGTTACCACTCTACCTAATATACTTACTGTATGGATGCACTGTTCTTATCTTTTATTGTATTTCATTGTATTTGATTTTAATCATTTATGTAATGATGGTTGCTATTGGCGTTAATGCTGTTGCCATCTGCTTGAATAACTACAAAAATACAAAAAAAGTGAATGGAAAAGAACTAAGTGAAGTGACTTTCGTCAGCGAATTGAGCGATGAACAGAACGGCCTTGCTCAAAATTAAAATGAAAGGTGAACTGGGTGAACAGAAAAAATTGCACCGTTCGAATGCTCTTGGTTGTGTAGGTATTAGGCAGTTGCTTAGCGTATGGTCGATATTAGTTATCTTCGGAGTCGACTTATTAGTTTAAAACTACAAAGATGTTCAAAAATTTATCAAATCTCAACAGATATAACCACCACGAGACATGTTTCGGTGTGTTAGGCCTCATCAGTTATGGGTGGGTTTGAACCAGCGACGTTGGAGCTAGAGGACGTGCAAGCATACCCTCTAACCACAAGGCCAGCGGACCATCTGTTGACAGCGTGAATTAGACAGGAAGGCACTTGTCTTAACATTTAATGAGTAGCGCCTGCGTGAAGCGCCTCAATCTCGGATGCGGTATCAAGTGATTGCAGAATGCAGACCGCCTTTCTACGTGCCTGCGTTAAAGCAGTGCCTTCCTGGCTAATACACGCTCTCAACAGATGGTCCGGTGACCTTGTGGTTAGAGGGTATCTTTGCACGTCCTCTAGCTCCAACGTCTCTGGCTCAAGACTACACTGTAAATCGCTGGATACGAAAATTGCATACAAACATATACCAAAATCACATATAATTTGAAACTAACATCTGATACGAGATTCTCGTATGTTTACAGAGATCTGGTATGCTTTTCATACGACATCTCACTTACCTTTGTATGTGATTGGTTTGTAGCGATACAAACTATTCTATCTGTGATTGGCTGTTTTACACTGAAATACGAGTTGTTGCTATGTTTTATATACGAGACCTGAAGCAATTTCATCATTATGCGTATGCTTCTGGTATGCATTTCGTATGTGCAGCTTTAAGTCACATAGCAGAAAGATATATGTATTACTTACTGCTACCAGATAACTTTTTTCGATAATCCCAGTCGTGAATATATTTGTTTGATAGATTGATATTTAATTAGATTAGATTTACTGTGAATTTTATGCTCCACGAGGTTGTCGTCGTTGATGCTTGTCTAGCAATATTAACAGCACGTTTTATTAGCTATACTCTAAGAACCAAGTTGATAAACATCAATTGATTGATACGATATATTTCGTGACATCATGTTGATTTACATACCTCAAACATAACTATTTTTGCGTTCATGAATTATAATGTGCTTTTATTTTTGATTGATAATATGCTTTATCTCAAAACTACATAATGCATAATTGTTGATGGTTGAAAACTTATTGATTATTCATGAAATGCCTTAGACATACGTGTATTAAAATCGAATTCAGTATTGAAAGTGTTACTCTTGAATGTGATTATCTCACTACTAACAAAACAGTAGTAACATTAGTGTGATCTTTATTGACAAAAGGCCTTAAATCAACATACTTTGGACGTGATTCCTGCTTTCTTTTGACATTGTGCTGGTATGGCTTTAGTATGTAAAGCATACCACATTTGAAATAACATAGGAAAAGAATAAAAATTTATACCAAGAGAATACAGATACATACCAAAAAAATTTTGGTATGCATCCTTCGCATGTGATTGGTATTGAGCGATTTGCAGTGTTACAGCGATTCACAGGTCTAATCACAACTGATAAGGCCCAATAGGCCGAAACATGTCTCGTGGTGGATAAATCTGTTGAGATTTGATCAATTGTCGTGTCATGTCTATCATTCAGATTATTTAAATCCACCAATATTTAAAGTCATTGATTAAGTCATTGAAATTTGATAAATGTATCAATTGCCAGGTTACTTGTCTTAACATGTTCAAAAATAATTTTATTTCATTAGAAAAATTCAATCAACCGGAGAGAAAAATGAAATTCTATTCTATCAATGCACAACTGATAAAAATCTTTACATACTTGATGACTATCGTCTCTTATGAAAGCTTTTCTGGAATTGAAATTGTCACAGTTTTCAGTTCTGTATAATCATAAATGGCCTCAGGTCCATTTTCTCTTCCTTGGCCGGACATTTTGAAACCTCCAAAGTTCGCTCCAGGTCCAAATGGAGTCAAGAAAGTATTGACCCAAACGCTTCCAGATTCCACAGCCTGTGCGAATGTCATAGCCTTGTTAATGTCCTTTGTGAAGATACCTGCTCCTAAGCCATATGAAGTAGCATTTGCGCGTTTAATGACTTCATCCATATCTTCGAATTTGAAGATACTTTGGACAGGGCCAAAAATCTCCTCTTTTGCAATTCGCATGTCATCTTTTACATCCGCGAACACGGTTGGCTCCACGAAGTACCCTTTATCACCATGTCGTTTTCCACCTGCTAACAGGCGAGCACCTTCTTTCTTGCCAGATTCAATCAGATCAAGTATTTTCCCATGCTGGTCGGCATCTATTTGAGGGCCTTGAATTGTCGATTCATCGAATGGATCTCCAACTTTGCGTTCTTTTGCGAATGCAGCGAATTTCTCGACAAGTTTATCGTAAACTTCTGCCTGAACAAATGTTCGGGACCCAGCAGCGCAGCATTGGCCATGGTTGGTCATAACGGCTTCATGGGCATATCTGGCGGCATACTCTAAGTCTGCGTCAGCGAAAATAACGAGAGGAGATTTTCCACCAAGTTCTAGACACACCCGTTTAAGATTGCTTTTGGCAGAAGCTTCCATGATGAGCCGACCGACTTCTGTGCTGCCTGTAAAGCTGATCTGAAAGGGAGAGTGGATTATGTAAAAAAAATAAAAATAAATGAACATTGTATATTGAAAGAGAAAAAAACATTCTTTATTGAAACATTGTTAAATTGAAAGAGAAATGATAGTAAAGCGCCCCCTCCACATCAGAATTCGTGAGCAGATAAATTCTACGAATAGCTTCGTCTTTAAGCGCGAAATGAAATGCGAAGGAAACTTCTCAACCAGAGTTCTCGGACGTGAATTTCAAGAGACCTCATCAAGAAACGGCAACCTGAAAGCAATGCCAGGCAAGAGCGAGAAGAACGTTAGGACATTGTGTTTTAACTTCCTGTTCTATTCTTCTATTCTCCAATTGACATTGGTTTTTTTCACTTAACGCATGCACTTCGTTTGCCTTCATTTGTCGGGCAGCGTAGAGAAGTCTTGCATTTACAAAATTAGACAGGTCGTCTCTTCTTTTTTTTAACTAGAAAGGAAACATTGGAACATGTAACGTTAATGAAATGGCACAATTTGCTGACAAAATGCCATAGCAATCGACAGTTCAACATCAAGCACACCAAATTGTTCGATGTTTCAGTGACTGTTATCAACCGGATCACACAGCAAAGAGACACAATCGATATCAAGTTCTACAGAGAAATCTGTGAACGTTTTTTCCGGCGCTTGCTAGCTTTTTTAATAATGATCGGAGGACCCAACATTATGGAGAAAACTTTTGCGCAATGATCTGAATTCTTCGAATCTGAAGGAATCTTGTTGATAGGAGCATTTTGAAGGAATTCTCAGCAATCCGTAAGGGCGCACGAGCATTTTTCCTATCTGTGCAAGGTATTAGAATTTTCTTTTTGCCCACTTAGCAAGTTCCTTCCTGTGCCATTGTTTTGAATCAGCTTGCACTTCTAGCAAAGTGATACGCTTAAACAATCTAATTCTGGTCTTGCATTTCTCTCTGCTGCCGGAATGCGAACGCCTGTCAGCTGCTGACCACGTGATATACAGCTGACTGTCATTCTCTGCAACTTGAACAAGGCGGTCGACCTCGAAAATGTGTCATTTATTTTTAATACAGCGACATCGACTCGAACTACCTTCTCATTGAAATGATAATACCCTAAAAATCTGTGGCGACCGCACAGAAGCAGTGTTAGATAGTGAGTAGTCAGCGAGAGCAAATTTCAATGCAAAAAATATCTGTGCGTTCACTCCTGACTTTTAACTTTGTTTAAGTTAGTGAGAATAGGATAGACAATATACATGTATGTTTACTGATGTTAATTTCAGCCGAACAATGTAGGCACCAATTTAGGTCAATGTTGCTAGATCAATTTTCTGAATAGAATCAAATTACTGAAACATGCAACAGCTGTACAATCTAGCCATATAGTCCAGGCAATCTACAGCAAATTACACTGTGCCCCGCCACAAATTGCAATAGCTTCAAGAGTGGGTTCATCTTGTGGAGAAAAAGTCTCTTATCAACATATCAAAAATCTAGGAAAATCTAATTAGTGGAACACTTCGAACTTTCCACTTGAAGTCATGAGTCTTTTCGAATTATAAATACACTCTTTCTCCAATGAAATCGAAGATATAGATCTGCGACATCTGCAACAGCCAATCAAAATGAAGTGCTGTAGCTTTCTCTCACCAACTGCATTTACCTTCCGCATGTATCTCACCAATATCAGCTAGGCCTATGTTTTCTGAATTATGTCCTTTCCAAGAGGCTAGATTTCTCAGTCACTAGTTCAACAATGCCTGTAACTATCTGCAGATGCAAACGGTTCTACGAGTTAAGCCACCAATCTACGAGTTTTACCATGAATAAACGATTATTTTCTGCAACTTCCTTCTTGTGAAAACTCATAGCTGTTTAACGCGCTTATGCACCCTTGTCTTGTAGATAACTTTTCTAGGTACCTACATGCAAATTGATAAAGATTAGGGGTGACTTTTTAATCGCAATCACATCGATACGATTAAACGATCAATCGCACGATTAATTTCTTATATAATTTCAATATCTACTATTAATATATTAGATAACAGCATTACTGTTATACTGCTTCTTAACGAATTGTTAAGTTTTGTTCCCATGCACAATCACTTCGTCTTTTGTATTGATGTAACTTATTTTAAAAGTGTATGCCTGGTGCATAAAGTCCTAGTTTCATTCATTTTAATTACCATTACTCGAGACCGCCTACATGGAATATCAGTGCAGTCTAATGCTACCAGAAGACCAAAAATAAAGCCTAGTTACCGAATTTCAAGTGATTTCTATTCCGTACTGGAGAATTCCAACCTTCACACGAAACGCACTAATAGAATAATCGATTGTTCAACTTAATAGAAAATTCATTCATTAACACTACTATCTAAAGAATCATTAAAATGATACAAGTATTTTTGCATTAGAATAGAAATGCAAAAAAACGATTAATCGGAAGCCTGCGATTAAATGCATTTCTTAAGTATTTAAAGCGATTAAACGATTAATCGCCTAATCACTTTGCACCCCTAATAAAGGTTTGCATAAGTTAGGACACAATTTTTCATTTTTTCCAGCAATAAGTGAAGTATTCTTGCAAATACTCCTCATTTGCATTAATTTACATCTACAAGTACTTCAGAATGTGTATTAGATGATAAGTGTGTGAAAACGTGTTTTTGATAGAGATACATGATTTATACAAAGCGAACTCCACAATGAAGTTTCGGGTTTTGTGTCCGTCAGTTTGATCTTTCAACATTTCTCGAAACAGTCTAGCCATTTGATTTGCCAACAGTGATACCGTATTTGAAAAGACCATGTCAAAGTACATTGAACCGCATAGATAGCTATTGACGAAAAAAATTGAGAATTATATTAGTAAGCCCGACAATGCAGTTTCGGTTCTATGCCCGCCATTTTGAATTTTTGTCATTTTCTCAAAAAGGGCTAATTGCATGATTTTTTGACAATATACTTGAAAAGAGCGGTTCGAATTACATAGGTAACTGCTGACAAAATGTTTGGAATTTTGTTTAAATTCAGCACCAGAATTCAGTTTCGTTTTCAGTGTCCGCCATTTTGAATTTTCGTTATTTTCTTGAAACGGGTTGTTTGTATGATTATCTAACCATCGTTTTCGAATCTTTCATGCAAAAACCATCGAGTAACACAATGGGAAATTTTCAAAATGAAACCGCGTCTCCTGGCATGGCACAACGTGATTTGAGAGTCGGATATCAATTAATTCAATCAAAATGATGATGTCATCAATTATACTGAAGCAAACTAATGATAGGGTTTAGTTTATTTTTGACCTTTAGAATGTCTCTGTTCGTTCTCTTCGATGCTGAGTTCAGTGAGTCTGAATAATAAGGGTTTGGATGACATCGAATCTCACTGATTATGTATGTGTCATAGTCCACAAAATCTCACCTTACATTAATCCAAAGACAATTTTCTCCTAAATTTCATGAATGAAATCAGAGAGTGGGTGTGATTTCTCTTCTTGGGTTGCGACAATTATTCATCATTCTCGCTAGGAATCAACTGTTGAGTGGCAAATTGAATTTCAACCACTAAGCAATCAGTGGATTCGATATGATATGAACAAAACTTACTTAACCCTCAGAGACCTGAGGGGGTCCAGTGGACCCCGAAGCCATATTTTTCTATTTTACTTTTTCTGCTGAGGATATTGCAGCCGCTCATGTCCTGTAAAATCATCCTTTTTGACAATGAATCGGCATGTGTCAATTCATTTCAATTTAATCAGTAGAAGTGTGGTAGATAGGCCAAGGTGGTCCAGTGGACCCCATCAGGTCTCGGAGGGTGCAGAAATTCCCATAACAAAAATAATTTGCTGTCAGATGAAAAATATTTCTGTGAATGTCCACGATGGTCCATAATGAGTGAAATTCATTTATTCAATGTTTACATCATGCTCGTGCATTTGCGTTGTGCTAAAAGATCGCAAAATGTGAATATTTTGCTTTCGCACATGATCGTGCATGACTGGTTGGCCTACATGAACAAATCAGCATAAATCAATGTTCCAAGGAAAGTTTTCATTATATTTTTAGTTCAGCACTGAAAACAGACTTGGCAAAGTTTTCACATCAGTAATTGATGAGTTTGAGAACAACACAGCTGTTTTGAGGGTCTTGAAATGCGGCAATTATGGCTCAGTTTAGGCCTTTTCCCTCATGGTATGGATAAGTTTGAAAAAATGGCCGAATGTAAGGGTTATGCTGCATGGAATAAATCAGTTTCCTCAAAATCAACTATCTGAGGTTACATGGCGGTAGCAAACATGTCACACGCTAACATCAATGTTTTACTTCAGAGCAACTTTACTAATAATTTCATTTCGATTGAACCAGGTAGGTACACTGTAAACTGTAGACAGCCAAAAATCAGGCAAAATAACAGCCAAAATGATCTGACAATTGCAACAGACAACATGAGACAATGAACAACCAAAAGTGGCTGTTCAGAGCAGGCAAGATGAGACAATTATTCGCCAAAATATCAGACAATTCTGTCTACTTTTCTAGAAGTATTGTCTCTCAAACTCAAAGTGTTTAAATATGATCAAACTATTCAACGTCAGCTAATGGCAACTAGTCACTCCTAATCACATAGGTTCTAACTCTGCTCCACTATTTCACACCCGCATCATGAACAACTCTGATACTTTACAAGTCCGTTGTGTTAATGTCAACTTTAGGGATGTATATAGACCCTTAAAAGCTGTAAAACATTGTAAAAACAAAATTAAAGATGGCATCAATACGTCAAATATCCAGACCTGTTATTGCCATGCCTCATGGTGTATACAAAGAACCCTACTTATTTACAACATTGTATATTCTATAATTGAAAATTATCAAGGATGCCATCCAATTTCAATAAAAGTGTATATATTAGTCATAAGTAGTATGATAGGCAGTAAACGCAATAATGTAAATTAGTTCGTGCGATGAGACCAAAAATTGTCCGACAAGCAGGAAATTTGTCTGATAATACGCAGTAAGTGCTAAAATACTGATGTGGCTCACAAATTGTCCGATAAGTGGCTGTTTACAGTTTACAGTGTACACTAAGAATTTGTAAAAGGGGTCCACTGGATCTCTGGTCCACTGGGTCTTCAGGTCTCAAGAGGGTTAATCATATCAAATTAGCTCCTCATTTATTTTAATTAAGAGATCAAAGTCAACACTTACACGATCAACATCCATATGATAAGTGAGACCACCTCCAGCTGTTGGTCCATAACCTGGAACAACATTGTAGACGCCATCCGGGAACCCGGCTTCTTTAGTAAGAGCTGCCAAATACAACGCGGTCAGTGGGGTTTGTTCAGCTGGCTTGACAACCATAGTGCACCCGCATGCAAGGATAGTGGACATTCTCCCAAGGAGGAGCATCAGCGGATAATTCCATGGTAAGATGCAACCAACTACTCCAACCGGCTCTCGTCGGGTATAAGTGAAAAAATTGCCGTCTACAGGAATAGTGTCTCCATGAATCTTGTCTGCCCAACCGGCGTAATAATAGAGACACTTGATACCCATATTCATATCCGCGTAAACATTTTTTATCGTTTTCCCGTTGTCTAAAACTTCAAGTTTCGCAAGCTTATCTATATCTCTTTCAACTAGTGCAGCTAATTTCAACAACAGCTTTCCACGTGCAGAAGCATCCATTTTCCTCCATTCTGCACCTCTTTGGAACGCTTTGCGAGCAGAGGCCACGGCAATGTCTACGTCTGCCTTATCTCCCTCTGCAATCTGAGCAATGACCGACTCGTCGACTGGATTTATTGTGGGAAAACACTTTCCACTAACACTGGGTCGAAATTCATTGTCAATGAAGATATCTGTGTACTCGATTTTCACATCTGATTTTGCCATTGTACCGGGGTTTTGAAGAGAGAGAGAGAGAGAGAGAGCAATAACGTTAACGTTACATCAAATTATATACCTGGTGATTGCACATTCTGAAGTGCTTCAATGAGGTCAGACTGATAGATATTCTATTGACATGTGAGCTAGCAATATTTACGTGACTTCAGCTGATGCTTGACGTGATTGCTTATCATGCAAGTACATCATATTTAAAACGTGCAGGCATGTGTACTGACTACTCTGCCTAGGTATATCTGAGGGTCATTCAAACTGGAACTCATTTTAATGAATTTGTAGCGCTTTTTTTATCATTGCTCATCGATTTTTTCGTGAGGTTCAATTGTGTAATCATCAGAGAATAATCAACTAGTTAACAAATGAATAGATGATAGTTAGAATTAGGAATCTAAGTAGGTTAAGTTTATTGTAATCCCGGGGTTGGAGGCTCTATTCCTGCCAAAGCCATAAAGTACAAATTCTTAAATAAAATTAATGATAATAAGTATTTAGCTAGAAAATTGATTCAAGTTATGAAGTTCCGTGCCGACGGTACAAGCCAAAGATATTACAGCTGTTACGTGAGCAATGGCAACCAAAGTTTACTGATATCAAGACCTACGTGTCGGATTTTACATATTGGAAGGAGGATTACATGGAGCCACTGGCGTGAGAAACAGCAACCATATCTCTTAATATGAATATTGGAATGTAACACATTGGAAAGTTGAGATTACATGGAAAGTCATTCATCAAAATGGTCACGGAAGACTGAATGAAACAATGGTCTCTACATGTCATGAAAGATCAGACCGAAAAATCAAAATTTTCGCAGCTGAAATCTACGTGGACTGATCCCTCTTTGAGGAGGTGCCAGCAACTTGCTTGCGAAATCGAAATGCTGTAAAAGACGCCGAGAATTCAGCAAGAACAGCAACACTTTCAATCAATTGAGTAAACGTTTTTCGACAGTTTCTGACCATCACTTCCTTACCTCTTGTGAGTGTCGCCAGTACTAAGCCCGTCCCAGACGGAAGCACGGTGCGGTGCAGCGATGAGTCATCGCTGCTGAGTCATCGATGAGTCATCATGCTGACTCAGCCCCCCCCTCTGGAAGGAAGGTGAGGGAGAGGGCCAAGGATGTGTTGGGAGGAATGGGTCCGAGAGGAGGAAACAGTTCCCTACCCCCTCCCTCTGGAAAAGTGATGAAACAAGTTTTGGGATACTTTGAAAATTTTTGCACTGCCCCCCCGGAACGATCTCGGCTTCTAGTGGATGGATCCCCCCCGGAACGATCTCTGCTTCTAGTGGATGGATTTCGTCATAGGGCCACTCTTTTGAAAGAGGACAGCGAGACAAACTCAGTAAAAGAAACGGCTTGTCAATCGGTTCATCCGTTTAGAAGTTAGAGCAGAAATAAGATTTTAGGAATTCACGAAAAAACGACAGAGGTAAAATGCGGGACGTTTTGGGCTGTAGAGTCAAAACGAAGTATTGGAGAGCAAAGTGATGAAACAAGTGTTGGGATAGGTTTCAGGTTGCAGTTGCGTGCGGTGCTACTTATCGATAGGCATGCGATGTGCAGAATCAGAATTTGATATTTTCTAAATGCCCATGCGTTCAAAGTTAGACATTGTCCTTGCACGCTATGGCATGTATCATATTCGATATTGAAAATGGCGCTAACACGTAGCGCGAATATTCACGAAATTATCTAAAATTGAAATCCATCCTCCTTGGCTTTTTAACGAAGTCATCAAATGACATTATGATAGAAAAATCCTTCCTACATCATTCGAAGGTTACAAGTGAAGTTTTCTCAATGGACATTTAGACTTGGGTTTCAAAACCACCATGGAAAAATCGTCGTATCGACGAATGTACGCCTTTTCGTCTTTCAGCGCTTCGGTCTTCATTTGAACTTTATTTTGGGCATCGGTCGCCCAGCTTCAACAACATTTTTTTGGCAAATATTCTGCCAGATCGGTAAACAAATTGATAGCATAAAATGTCCAAGACAGTTCTACATTGTACATCAGACAATGCTTTGTTCTTTTCTGGTGATGGATGACCAATATATAACACATCGGACTGGCTCATGCAATGCATACACATGCACACAAGTCAGTCTGATGAGATCTGGTCTACCTGTATCATTTTCCCTAAAGTGAGCGATGCGACAATTTCGCCGAATGTAGCCACTATATAATTTCACAGGCTTTTGTATAGGAGCTGTGCGAGAAGACAGCGTGCACAGACTGCGAGTTGGTCAATGCAAAAAGATAGCACCAGTGAATGTGGCGATGCCTCACCGTTGTTAAAGCTCTTTAGATGTCATCTCCCTCAATGAAATGACTTTCTATTGGATTTTATGCGATATTCTGAGCCCAAACTGTCCTCAATCTTGGGGAGGATAAAAATGGTTAATTTTCAGAATATAAGTGAGGCATTCGCCGCATGCACCGCATCTATTGACCGCACGCCACTGTCAGGTTGTCATTCGACACTTTAAAAATTTTCGTCGCCCTGCCCCCCCCCGCGCGAAAAGTGATGAAAAATGTTTTGGGATAGGTGTCAGGTTGAAATTCGGAACTTTGAAATTTTTCAAAATTTTTCCATACTTGAGGTCCCACAGTTTGGATTTTTTCACTTGTGGCATGTTACATGGCCATGTGTTGAGTCACCACCTTCCCGTAGTCAAATGAGAATGAATGAGGTGTCATCTGATAGAGAATTGTGAGACAAGTCGATTGCAAGTAACCGCATGTCGCTACGATGAATACTTTTGGAGATAGAGCCATTTTAAGTTTTCTACTTTGCATATATAATACCCTGCAACGTAAGTCTGATCACTTTTTCGAAAGAAGAGGTAAGCGACGGTCGTCGCTCAGAGCAGTCGATATCGGGGTTTCAAATGACTCTATCTTTTGAAGTATGCAAGCTATCTTCTTACTTCTTACTTCAAAGTTTGTGTGATAGAGTTTGATAGTGTCTTTACTACTGATAAAAAATTTTAAAAGTAGTATGAGTAGCACAATGCGGAATTTTCTAAAAATTCTCAATTTTCAGTTCTTCAAAGTTTTAACATGTAGTCTGAGGTTTCAAGTATGCTGAGTTCAAATCTGCTATCAGATTTCAAATTTGACTAAGTCTAAGGAAGCTTCGAGTGGCTAGATCCCAGCTACTGATCACTACCTTTGGCTCGGCGTTGCTGTTACCACTTCGGGGCAGTGACAATGATGTCTTCAGCTGCAAAAAGCGGGTATCGGGGAAGATCTTTCACTTCCCTAGTGATCGGTACAACGCTTTCGGGCTGTAGACGGGATCGAGTGTCACTCACTACACTCAAATCTATAATTCGTCACTAAGTGTAATGCTTTTCCATATCTGCTATCAGGAATATGACTGTACTACATGATTCAAAACTTATACAAATTTCATTATCTTACAATTAGCAATGGGAAACGAAAAAAATTGTAAATTCCACGTCACATTGTGTACGTGTGGGCGAATTAACCGACATGTGGACGCCAAAAAGCATGTCAAGAAGGAGGGCGATGGCCACATGCTTGTCCTGAGTAGGATTGCGTGTGTGAAGTGTAGGGTGTTGAAGGGAGATGAGGAGGCGGCGGTGTTTTACGAAAAGCATGGTGATTGTGTTGGAGGTTTGGTGAATGACTGTCGATTCACCAAGTTGATTGTTGATGAGAGGGAGCGAGAGTTGAAGAGGGAGCGAGAATTGAAGGCGAAGAATGGTGGCGTGCAAGCTGAGGTGGAGAATGCTGTTGGTGGCGAGCAAGCTGAGGTTGAGAATGCTGTTGCTGGGTTGGAAGCTGAGGTGTGGCGGAAGAGGGTGCTTGAGAGTGATGATGAGGAGGATGCGGATTTAGATAGGGAGCGTGTGAGGAAGTTGAGCTCTTCTTCCTCGGAGGTGTCCAACATCGTTGTCGAGGACCCCCCGCATAGCTCATCTACCCCAAAAGTGAAGGGTGGTGGGATACGTATGCAGTCGGCGAGGTGGTTTGAGGATATTGAGAAGAAGCATGTGTCGCAGCAAACGGCATATACTTTCTTAGTGAATAAGTATGAGAGCTTGAAGAAGGTGAATGATCGAGTGGTGAGCGAGTTGGATGAGCTAAAATGAAGGATGTGAGGTGTAAGGTGGTGGCGGATGAGCATATTCGAATGAGGGGTGTTGTAGCAGAGTTGAAGAAGAAGACGCGAGTGTTGGAAGAGAAGAATGATGAGCGAGAGATGAGGGCGAGTGCTGCAGAGAGTAGAATGAGAGAGACAGAGGCGAAGTTTGAAGAGATGATGAAGGAGATGACTATGTTGAGGGCAAGGAATGTTGAGTTGGAGAGGAATGTGGCTAGGCGGGGTGATGAGATGCAGGCGATTGAGAAGTTGGAGCGTATGAGGAATGAGTGAAATCTGATGAATGCTGATAGAGTGTTTGAGTTCCACATCCCCATTCAGGACAACCACCTGGCCGGCCGTGTAATGGTGAACCAAAATTTGGACGAAACGATTCAATGTTAAAATAGTCATCCCCAAAAGATGTACCTCCATGCTACTCTCCAAACGCGTGGCCATTTGACTGCCTTTTCCGTTAGGAAGCGCACTAAGCTTCCTAAAGATGGCTAACTCGGTAGTGAAGCAATTGAGATAGTATATCCTATTCTAACACATGTCATTTTCATTGCAGATCTTTCCCCTGCCTCCAGTCCCGAGAACGAACCAACGGGCCTCATAAGGGCCACCTTGGGGCAAGACATGATAGTACCTCCTCGCGGTTTGCCCTGGACAGGCTTCGGTCTGACTGAATCTATCATTAAGTTGAATCTGCTATCAGTCAACTTTAACATTGCATATGAAGTTCGGTGCAATACTTCCTTTGGACGGGCGTTCCTGTTACGGACGGAGGTGAAACCCGTAGCAATGTATACCGCATGGGACATTCGGCAGAAAGAGGCGCATGATACGGAGGCGTTTGTGAGGTTGAAGGATCGTATGATGGGTATGGAGAGTGTAAATAGAGAAGTTTTGAAGGAGAATGAAGAGCTGAAGGCTAAGGTTCAGGGCATGAAGGTGATAAGAGAGAGGAGTTGGAGGAGATGCGAGTGAAGGAGCAGGAGTGGTTGAAGGAAAGGAGTGGTATGATGAAGCGAGTGAAGGCGGTTGAGGGGTTACAGTCGGAGTTGATGCGTGAGAAGAATGAGGTGGAGCGGATGCGAGGTGTGATGAAGGAAGTGGAAGAGACGACGGTGATCAACAGACAGTTGGGTAGTGAAGTGGAAAAGTTGCGAGAGGTTGAGAGAAGAGTGAAGAGTAAGAGAGTGTATGAGGTCCACCCTCCCCGCTTTGAGAACAACATTTGTGATGTGCCGACCCTCACGGACGATTCGAATGCAACTTAAACATGTTATGAAGGCGAAGGTGTGCGATGTCTCCACTTATCCATTAAAATGAATGGCGATTTGGAAGACTTTGTTGTACGAAAAGTTGTAAAGAAAAAGCCAAGTAAGTTACTTCAACATGATCATTTCCTAATCGCCTCTAATCTCCTATTCTTTTTCCTTCAGAGTTTTTGCAATAGTCGATGAAGAGAGAGTAGTGTCGGTGGACGGAGAACGCCCCATGAGCCCTCTTAAGGACTACCTTCTAATGCACTAAAGCGGTCCCACGCCCGCCACATATCTTCGGATATGGAATGCAGAGGGGAAGAATAAATGATGAATGGAATGAAATGGGAGGCCACCCTTGCACCACACATCAGACTTCTCTCTTCAGTAGTGAACAAGCTCTGAACGTTACTTTACTGTATCGCAGTCGATTGCTATACAAGTACTGAAGAAAATGTAAGTTAGCAAAATCAGCAGAAAAACATAGGGAGACATGTGATGTTCCAAATATAGTTATTTCAAAGATTGAACTCAACATGATAAACCATTGATGAATAATACTACCACGAAGGGTAACAAGTCTATCGTTTATAGAAATCAACTACATGGCATTAGTAGAGACTCATTACCTCTAAAATATAGTTAGCAAAAAGTCATCATGAAAAACTACTTTATTTGATCTTTGATTTAACATCATCGAAACCCACTTTACTAATAGCAATGACAATATGGTTAATTTTATTAAGAAGCAAATGATCGCCGTAACCATGAAAGTTGTCCATCCGAGAAATAATCTTCTGCAGATGTCGTGTATAAAACTCAGAAGCATCAGTAACATATTCTTGTCCGTAGGAACGAAATTGAAAGTCAACACTTTCCGCTGCTTCACCTTGTGGAAAATTAGTGTAATTGACATGTGCAATTAAGTGAGCCTTGATGAGACTGTCTTTGAAATAAGATATCAACTCCGTAAATATTTCTCGTGTGTAGTCTAAGCATGCTTCCAATTCTGTCTCCTCCCTTTGAAACTCAAGGATGTAATCTTGTATTAAGCCTCCGAAGCTCTCTTGATGAAAACGAATCGTGCAATCATCATGTTTCAATGTATTGACTTCAGGTGCCATGGTTGAGTCTATTGCTAAACAACATTTTTGCCTAACACGATTTCAAGAACGCGTTACAAATGTGCGTGCGCACATCCGGAACTCTAGCTCGTCTGTGATTGGACGAGAGGTCTCATCCATTCACCGCTTAGGAAAATCTTATAAAAGGCAGTGCACCAGCTCTGCTCTTCACATTTATCTTTCACAAGGTGAGTGTCGGTGAGCTCTTGCTATCAGGTTGTTTTGACTTGCTATCAAGTTGAATAGTCTCTTGCTATCAAGAGATTCACTTCTGCTCATAAAACATATCATCGCTGTAATACCTCCTTTGCTCGAGCGTTCCTTCGGGACGGCGGGTACTGCCGTAGAGGGATTGCGTTGCACGGGTTGTTCGTCGTTTGTTAGACCGAAACCTCTGAGCCGTTGCTCATGTTGAGCGTTCGACTTCATACTCAACGTGACGCTTTCTCTCGCCAGGTCAGAGTACTTCAGCCATTCGACAAAGGTTAGTCTTTATGATATGGAGTAGAGTGAAATGTAATTCATTAGATGTCACTTCAATGATTGTTCCCATGATAAACGTTGACTAGGCAAATGAAACGATTCTCATCTTTCCTTTTCAGTGATTGAAATCTGCTAGCGTAATCTGCTGTCTATAATCGTTCAAAAATGAAATCCAAGAAAATTGAGAACTATCGCATTGCTGTCGAGATGGAGAAGGCTACCATCGAGCAATGTAAGTATCTGTATCAAGGTTGACTCTATTACTAACATCATTAGGGTGCACATCCTCATTAAAATCAAGAGTCCCTCCCTTATTTTGTTCATGTTTAAAACGAATCCAAATTTTAGCTCTGCTTATCTTTGCTGCCATTCTTTTGCAGTGCATAAATATATTCGTAATGGGGAACCCGTCGCCCAAGGAACAATCGGGGAAGCCTATGAGCGGCTTGGCAAGTGTAATTATCTTTAACATCTCATGTTTATACTGTTTCAGATCCTCTGCATCATCCTTGTCTCATTATCTAATCTCTCTTTCCTCTCTACAGATATGTCGAAGATGAAGAAGTGGGGAGAAGCTGCGAGGCGGAGATTTGAAGCCGAATTTCCAGCCCTACCTTCCCACCCATCTACCTCCGCCCAAGGTGCGACCCCTCTCTCGGGCATCGTCATCGCCCCACCTCCACCGCCTGCTCCGCTCCCTGCACCCGTCCCTGCACCAGTCCCTGCTCCTCGTCACCACGTCCCTCCGACACCGAAGCCCAGGACCCTTCCACCTTCGGCTCGTGTCCCTCTCCTGCCTCCTCCGCGTCCATCGGTGTTGCCGGAGTTACAGTCCTTAGATGGTAAGTATCCGTGATTGGGAAAAGGGGGATAAGACTTCAAACTTGAAATTATGATCATGTTACTAATCTCTTTTCTCTTTTTCTCAACAGATCTGGCGACGGTTCTCCTGGACGGCGACGTTCCCTCCCGCCCCATCATCATCCCAGCATCGCCACCACCACCTGCAGCAAACGACCTCCCTCTCCTCTCCGTTCAGTCGGTGGAGAGATTGCTGGAGGAGGAGGAGTTGGAGATAGTGGGGGAGGAGATCGCAATCGAGGAGGAAGGTGTCAGGGAGAGAGAAGGACCTATGGCTCGACAGCTCAGCTGTACAGACTGTGGCAAGTCTTCGCGAGGCCATTCTGCCTTCGACGGCACCGTCATTCTCGCTGCCCAAAAGTGAAAGGAGATCTGGAGAAGGCACGCCGACCAATCCCTCAATAGCCCAAGTGTGAAGGTTGTGGACGCACGTTCTACAACAACAACTTACAACGTCACCTCGAAGGCGGTTCTTGTGGCAGTCTGAGGCAACCACCGACAACAACAGGTAGGAAGCATCCTTCATCGCACGTCGGCTTTTCCTGTTCTTTGTGTCAGAAGACCTTTCCTACAGAGTTTGTTCTTTCTTCGCACACACTCTGTCACACTCATCCCACTGAGCTTTACACTGACAACAACGTCACTCTAAGGCTGAGCAAGTTTTCCCTTGAGAGGCTCGTTCGCGACTATGAGTTAGAAAGCTCTGAAGCTGTACAAGATATTCATCCTTTCTTGATGAATAATATAGGCTTAATACATCAAATGTTGACGAGCTTAGATAGATTTTTACTCAAAGGCATGTTCTATCTCACTGCTCGTTTCAATAAGGTAGACAGTAGCACGGGAGAAGTAGAGTCCACTGTGACCATTAGGATAGCCTCCTGTGCTGCTGATCTGATAGGTGATGTAAACGAGTGGATAGAGAGACATGCGACCTATCTCGTCAGCAACTTAAATAAATTTAATGAAAGAGACAGCGGTCTGGTCTTTGATGGGATAGAGAAAGTAGACATTAAAATCAATCTTTTAGAAAATTTGCAAGGGAGTGGTTGTTTCACCCTCCCCAAAGCACTGGCTGACAAAAAGGCTGTCATCAATGTAGAGTGTCAGTCCCAGTGTTTCAAGTATGCCGTCCTCTCCATTCTTCACAATAATGATGTAGGTATGCATCGTCAAGGAGTCACCAAGTATTGTGAATGGGAGGATGAGCTTAAGTTTGACGGGTTAGATGTCAACACATTAGATTTTAAAGGCATCGCCCAATTTGAAAAACTCAATAACATTAAGATCGTCGTCCATCTCTGGGAAAAAGGTCTGAAGGGCGTTAGGTATAATAATCGCCAAAGTAACTTCGACCGGGTTGTCAATCTCCTCCTAGTCTATAGCGACAACCACCCAGAATGGCATTATTGTGGCATTCCTAAAATTTCAAAGTTATACCATCATCAAGCAACCTATAGGGATAATTTTTACTACTGTGATCGCTGCACACGGCGTTTCACATCTAAACCATATTTTGAACAGCATTACGAGTGGTGCTCTCGGGGTAAGCTTCAAATGGAAGTCATGCCCAAAGATAAATTTTATAGGTATGAGGAAAACGGCAATGAGCTCAGTCCCATATGTGCCATCTATGCGGACATTGAATGTTATATTGAA
Organism: Prostheceraeus crozeri; assembly: GCA_907163375.1. Classification (NCBI taxonomy): domain Eukaryota; kingdom Metazoa; phylum Platyhelminthes; order Polycladida; family Euryleptidae; genus Prostheceraeus; species Prostheceraeus crozeri. The sequence goes on along the minus strand of CAJQUW010016728.1, from coordinate 51,322 downwards.
CAAGAAGACCTAAGTCATGAGCCAGCAGCCATTGCCTGCTATGAAGTTTGGCATCCATATTATAGGAATCAAAATAAAATGCATGTGTGGCAAGGCGAGAAGTGCGTTGAAAACTTCCTCAACTTTTTAGATAGGAAAGCCCGTTTTCATCAACGGTATGAAACGTAGCTGACTAAGAAACCCATGTGCTTCACAGAAGCCGATAAACGCAAGTTTGATATGACCACGGAATGTCCCCGCTGCTGTTCATCCTTTGATGATCAGCAACATAAGAAAGTGAGGGACCATTGCCATCTCAGTGGTAAATTTAGGTCTGCCTTATGCAGTAAATGTAATATGAAACTTAGGCTCAAACGGCGAACGCTCCCCGTCATCTTCCATAACTTTAAATGTTATGATGCTCACATCATCATTCGCCATGGATTCGGTAAAATGAAATCCTGGTCATCCAAAGTGATTGCACAAAGTAAGGAAAAATTTATGTGCATCACTGCCAAAGTGCAAGTCGATAAGACGAAGCAGGGGAAGCCTGTCTTCTATGACATAAAGTTTCTAGATAGTTTTCAATTTATGTCTTCTTCCTTAGCCGCGTTGGCTAATAATTTAGAAACACTTCCCCTCACTCAACATTTAAAGAAAGACTATGAAAGGGGTGTTTCCTTATAGTTATTTTACTTCAATGAATACATTGCAGGAGACATCCCCTCCGTCCATCGATAAATTTAAAAATGATATGACGGGTGAGGACTGTTCGCTGGATGACTATAGGCATGCAGAGCAAGCATGGTTAGAATTTAGGTGTCGCACTTTTGGTGACTACATGCTTACCTACTTAAAATTAGACGTCTATCTGTTGGCTGACGTGTTTGAGACTTTTAGGAAAGTCACATTAGAACAGGACGCCTTAGACCCCGTCCATTTTGTTAGTCTGCCGGGTCTGTCCTATCAGTCAGCCTTCAAGATGACGAAAGAGAGCATACATTTACTGCAAGATGCAGAAATGTACACGTTATTTGAACGTGGTATTAGGGGTGGCTTAACATTTGTCAACAAACATGTTGTCAACAGCACCCAAGACATAGGATCGACCACGCATTTAATGTACATAGACCAAAATAATTTGTATGGGAGTGCACTCTCCAAGCCTTTGCCACAGTCTGACTTCCAATGGGTAGAGCCCATGACATTGAATACTTCTCCAATCCAACACACATCATGGCACTGGGAGATGAGACCGACATAGGTTATTTATTTGAAGTCGACCTCATCTATCCAGAATGTATTAAGAATAGGACAGTTGATTTTCCTCTCGCACCCGAATCTGGCATAGTCAGTCCAGATATGTTCTCTCCCTTTATGGAAGAACACAATAAGCAATATGAGGCGGAAAATGACTTAAAATATAAACCCACTAGGAAGTTGTTGCTCACCCAATTGAACAAGCAGCATTACATTGTGCACTATTCCATCCTCAAATTCTATCTAGGTATGGGGATGCAACTTGACAAAGTCCATCGCGCTATCCAGTTTAGGCAGAAGCCCTTTCTAAAACCGTATATAGAATTTAATAGTAAGAAACGGGCTGAATCCAAGAATCCTTTCGAAAAGGACTTCTTTAAGTTTAAGAATAATGCCCTCTTTGGTAAAACCATGGAGGATGTAAGAAAGCGCATGGACTATCGTATCGTAACTGATCCGGAAACGAGTATCAAGTTATGTCGCTCGCCGTTGTTTTGTCACCATGATGTCATTTCCGAAGACATTACTGGTTTTAAAATGTTAAAATCTAAAGTAGAACTTTGTAAGCCTATTTATGTCGGTCAAGCTGTCTTGGATCACTCCAAGTTAGAAATGTACAAGTTATTTTACCACACTTTTAAAACTTGTCTACTGATCCAATATGTGGAATTAGTAGGAGGCGATACAGACAGCTTCTTCCTAGCTTTGACAACCACTAGCCAAGTCAAGCAGGAAGACATTTTAAAATATTTAGCACACAAGTTTGATAGTTCCAACTATCCCACTGACCATCCGCTTTACTCTATCTCAAATAAAGCGAAGCTTGGCTGCTTCAAGGATGAGTGTGCCGGCAAACAGATAGAGGAGATGATCTTGCTTCGTCCCAAGATGTACTCCATGAAGCTAAAATCCTCAGAGCTTTCTATAAAACGGGCGAAAGGCATCTCGAAGTCAATCGTTAGAAAAATGACACATAGGGACTATCAAGATGCCTTAGATTCTCTTAAAATTAAAAAAGTAGAAATGACCATTTTGAAATCACAGTCGCATCAAGTCAGAACAACGACGCTTAAGAAACGAGGTCTCTTAGCTTGGGAAGACAAGCGATGCTGGATGAGTCCTAACCACTCATTACCGTACGGCCATCCAGACACTCATCTACCTCCACCCAAGAGACAGAAACTTTCTCCTCCTCCGTCCGGCGATGTATGATGATGAATGCTCCCTCTCTGTTGTGGTTGATGTTTTGCTTTTTCACTCCATGGCGTTTTCTATGGGGTGTTGTGAATGAGTGCCTTGTAACATGCGTCCAACTCCTGATCACTCCATATCATGACTTGCATATCAACTGGTTTTCCTGACTTTGTTTTCTCCCTGCACATGAGTGACTTTGTTTTCTCAGGTGATGTGAGCCATAAAAATTTTGTTTTCTGCTACCATCAGTATCAACTATGTGTGGCTGTGATGAAATGTCTTTCATTCATAACGTATCATGTACAGACTGTCTCGTTTTTCTTTTGACATAAAGATGGGATTGTCACTCAATAGACAGAAGTAAAAGATTTGATCATTTTGTAAGATGGGTAGGTTTAGAAATAAAGTTGATGATTGTAAAGTTAGAAACAAAGTTATAACCATGTCGCTGTTTGTAAGATAGGTGAAATATAAATGAAGTCAGAATCACTTCACTGTCTGTAAAGTTAGAAATAAAGTTGACGTTTGCAAAGCTAGAAATAAAGTTGATGATTGTAAAGTTGGAAACGAAGCTATAACCATGTCGCTGTTTGTAAGATAGGTGAAATATAAATGAAGTCATAAGTATTTCACTGTTTGCAAGATAAGTAAAGTATGAAATAAAGTCAAAACCATGTTCGAGTTTGTAAGTAATCATCCTCAACAACGAATGTAACATCATGACAATTTCTTCGGTTTAGGAAACATCAGCCACTTTGCTGACTCATGTCTATAAATAGCTCTGACTCATCAAGTGGTAAGGCGCCAGTCAGTTAGATAATAATCTAATTAGTCTTGTTCAACTTTTTCACCAACACATGTGTGGACATCATTTCATGTCTATAAATGGCGCTGACTCATCATAAAGCGAAGAACCTTGTTGATGACCTTTTCACTGACAAGAGTGTGGGCGATAGTTCATTGCGCTGGCTCATTCAAAACACATCATGTGATTAACACGATTCTATTAACTGTGACTCATACAGATAGCGCATTAGAGATTTAGCAATGTCAGCTACTTTACTGATATCACGTAAACCAGTCATGATACAATGTCCGTTGTGAAACACTGCAATATGTACAGGATGCCACTTCCGAATCAGAGCAGCAGGAAAGAGTTCAGTTTCATAAAATATACAATGATTACTGGTTTTAATGTTTGCTAGATTCACTAACATCTTTAATTGAACAGACACTACTATATTCTTCAATGTCAGGGGACTGAGGCGTAGATGAGGCATGAGTGTTCGCATTTTCTTGACGACTTCGTAACACATGGACTGCATCACGAAATGAAAAAGGTTTCCTAGGACTTGGATTTTGCCGCAGCGAAATATTTGAAGATTTCGACCGTTGCTCATGCGAATGACCAACATTTGCGGACGACCGCGATGATAGACTGAATCGGGTAGATGGGTATGCAACTGTTCTAAATCGATGTCTCTTCTGAGATTCATTTCGCGCTTGGCGTTGATGATGCGGATGGGGAGCATGACTCACAAATGACATGAGGGTTGAGTGAACTTCCCTTTTATACTTTTCCCATGAGGGTTTTGGAATCAAAATATAGCAGTGATCATTATGTAGAATCATCTCTTGAATGCGAATAAATACAATGCCGTCTCCTACGTTAGTGACACGGCAAGAGTTGGATAGGATTGCGCGATGCAACCTTCGTAGTTGAAAGCGTTTTAGAGTTATCTGAAGTTGATGTTTCGTATCATGAAATGTAACACACTGACTTTTCCATGATACATGGAGCCATGCTGATAATTTCCACATGTTTAAAACCTGAGTGAAGAATGGTATGCCTAAGAAAGAAGGAGAGAGTCATGTTCATGTGTGGCATGGTGAGTATACATTTTCTTTCTTGATACGGTGGCCGTTAGGCCGTGGTCTCATAAAGACCGATGGTGCGTTCTCAGTGTGTGGAGAGTGTTACTGTAGTTGATCATCATCAACATGGACATCATTTTTAAAGGTGATGGAGACAAGATAGGGATTCAACGTAAACAACCTTCCGTCCCTGCGCGGACCCATGTAGATGGTTTGAATTTTAATTTCGAAGGAGTAGAATCCTTTTCCCAAAATGGGGAGTGGTTTGCAATTGAGTAAGTCGAATTCGCTGCCCTCCTTTTCATGGATGATGAGACAGTGTCTATCCATATGAACATACATGTATCGTCTTTCCATGATGGGAACTTGTGGCCGCTTCACATTGTGTCGAACAATTTCTTTGGTAATGGTGAGATTTTCTTTCAGGAATGTTTCAAGAGTATTGAATTGTAACCGTGTCCAATAGTCTAACGGCACACACACGGCCAGTCCATACTTTGTTGACATAACCTTTAGATAATCTATCCGATGACTTGGAGTTTTTATGGTCACGGCTTCTCCATGATGAGTTATCTTTTGATTGAAAGCATTTTTACCCGATGCTAAAGTAAGGGACTCCAGTGTACCCAGTACGAGAGCAGAGGAGTTGATGGCTTCGAGCAACGGCATGGTTAGCGCAAGGACGGAAATGATTGCCATGAGATCAGTCGTCCGTTTTATAACCAGACCTAGCTCCAATCACATGCGCTTCCCGTTTCACATTTTCCCTGTCTTTGTCACGTGACAAAGAGTTATCGCAAGTGAACTTTTGACTGCGTGGATGGAAACCTTCCCTATTTATATACAAAGTCGTTCTAATCCTCACAAAGACTTTAGTGACACACCCCTTCTAGCGAACAAAGACGCATTCATTTATCTAACAAAGAGCCTGATAGTAATGCACAAAGCGCAATGACTCATGCTATGACACGCCCCTCTTTTCTCGAACAAAGACGCATTCATTTATCTAACAAAGCGCAATGACTGATGTTGCTGTATACACCATTACAAAATACTCAGTGAAAAGAAATCTTTATTGCATCTACACAATGTGTCGCGCATCAAAAAAAGTCGTGGATGTAAACACACTCAGTTGAATCATGATATGTTTAACAACGTACGCACTTCCTTCCATCGTCTCTCCTATTCTCTCCATAATTTTCTCCATATGACGACCATAAAATTGATCACTAAGAGTAATACATTCTGTGCAATAAGATCCAAAACGAAGTGGTTTTTGTAAATCTTTCAACTCTATATAAGCAACGAGTCTACCCTTTACATCTTGAGGTTGTAAACTCTCCATCAATCTTTTGAAGAGAGGAAGGCTTTCAGTTAGCACTACTTTCATATCATTCATCTTCATTTTAAATGTAAGTTTCCAATCTTGTAAAAATCCATCGAATCCTTGTTGATCAAGTGTCAAATGACACATGTGGTTACTTAGTGTACGATGCGCCATCATAAACGTTATGACTATAGATTTCATATTGCTTCAATAACTTCCACTATGAATAAAACAGAAATAACAATCATGTTCCACTGTAAGTTTATTCAACACCAGACAAAATTTACAAGTACGGAATACACTTCATAAAATGATCATCATTCATTCACAAAAAGTAAAAACATGTTTTACATAGACCCATGCTGTTGACAATAATATAGATACAGTTCATAAACGTCATAGAGACTACAATGTCAGCGTGAAGAGAGTTTTGCAATGTAGGTGGCTTTATTTCTAGTATTACAATGGGATGGTGGTCTGTACAGGTGATGTCTCTCACCGAAACATATTGCCATGTCAAAAATCATTTCATCTCTAAACTTCTTTTGATCACAATGCATATGATAGTCTCGTCGTATACGATCTACCCAACATGGTAAATATAAATTATCAATGTGCAACTGAAGTGTTGTTGCTTCTCGTTCAGAATCATTTCCTAATATTTTAACAATATGAAAACCTGATAGCCACCGTTTGAAATCACTTATCAAATACGTTTCATTTACAAATCCAATATGAATCAAAATAGAAGGATCAAGTCCATGCACATGACGCCGTGACCATTCGTCTTTGTGTGGAGGACAGTAGGCAAATCTATCATATATACTAACAACAGTTTGATCGCTTTCTCTCGATGCAATAGCACTCAATTCCTGCATGGGTGTTCCCTCACTGTCTATGAAGATGACAACCTACAATATCAAGACTTAATTACAAGATAATACATTGAGCAGGAACTTTACAAGGATGTCTGTCCTTTACATAACAAAAGATACATAAAACATGATTACAATGTTTTATTTGAACATAACGCACAAGACCACGTTTTCCACATTCACTACATACTAACTGATTACAATACTTAAGATTTCTCTTTGGTGGTAACACCATCTTTCTTTGATGCGCGACGACGTTTAGGTTTAGTGACATGTTCTTGACACTCTTTGACACAAGAATCAATGACTTTCTCAATGTGATCAAGACCTGTTAACTCAGGTTGATGATGAATTTGAGCAATGCGCAAATTGAGAGAAATCAAATTACCGTCAGATTGATGAGGTCCCACATAAACAGCAGGCACCTCAATATGAAATGAATAAAAGCCTGTACCTAGCGATGACAATTCTGTTTCAACTGACTGTTCAACTGTCACTCCTGAAATGACTTTACAATACTTGCTTTGCAAAATATAGCAGCGAGTGCCGCAATACAAAGGTCTATAATAAGAAGTTTTCTTTTCTGGCCACAACTGTAATAGTTCAGTGGGAATAAGAGCCTTTTGCCTCACAACGTCTTCTAAAATGTCAAGCTGTTGACGCAGCCAATTATCAATAGGGATACTCAGGTTTTGACCGCAACGATTTACTTGCGTATCCACTTTTGGTAAGTATACCGCCGGCGTTTGAAAATAGAGTCGAACACCGTTGTAGCGCACTTGTTGTTTGTAGGTACGATAGCCGTGAATTACCTTTTCAATTTTCGGATTCCACAGCTCGAGATGTTGAGGATTCAGTGATGCAGCAGTTGGAGTAGGATTCATGGCCATGGCAGTCTGTAACGAAAGAATACCACTAAGTATATTCATGATCATCAGAGAAAAGAAAATCCTTAGCTTAGCAGTGACATATGAGTTGGCCCTTAAGAGGACCTTTTGGGGCGTTCACATGATTTTAAGCTTATCACCAAAGTCTAAGTCTTCGTCATCGTCCAGTAAATTAAATGTCTTGGGCTTAGGACCCGAATTAAGTTTCAATTCCCTAAAAGACTTAAAGGTAAAGCGTCTAGGTGGTGGAGGTGGCGGTGGTGGTGATGGTTCAACAAAATAAGCTTGTACAATCATAGGCCACACACTCCCCTGCGTCTCTCTTCTAAAATGTTGGTAAGGTTTAGGCCACACCGTCACCGTCATGACACTCACTTGTAAATTTGCAAACAGCATTGATCAGACAAAGTTGAGAGGGGAGAATGCCTTTCGCAAGTCACACACGCTTTCCAAGTCAAGAGAATGAAATGAAGAGAAAATGGGGAGACGTCTGCTTTTATAGTCTCCTGCGAATCCACATTTGACACTATGTGAACCAATCAGAGACCTCCGTTTCTCCCCTGACTTCGTTGCGGCAGGGAAAAGGAGGCACGCGGACGTCTGACTCATGAATGCTTTTCCCAAATCTTGTAGTCAAATCTAGTTTAGCACATTGAGTTGAATATGAATGTGTTTTATGCGACATAAGAGCAAGTTGGATCCATGCTCATGAAGTGAATCTAGTCGAGATGCAATTTTCGCCATGTGTCGCTGATAGAAATTTTTGGGCTCATGTATCGTCTCTGCAGAATAGGATGCAAAATGAAACACTACACGCTCACCTGCATGTTCATCAGTTACTTTCTCAAATTCAATCTCTGCAACTAATCGTCCTTTCACATCTTTATTTATCAAACTGTCCATGACCTGTTGGAAAACGAAGAAACCTTTAGCGATAGCAAATTCTAAGTCTGCCTTTTCATGATGAAAGGCGATGATGTAGTCCCTAGTCACACCACGAAGACTTTGTCGATGAAAACGTAGTGAACAAAATTCATTCGTAAACTTTACTGATTCTGTCATCTTTCTTCCTTTCACTTCGGAGACATAGCATGAATGATATTCAGATGCAGAATGGCACGCTGATTCCAAATCTGGTCTCCGTTTTCCCGTCCGAGGCTTGCTTCACCCGCTAGAGCCGTTTTCGTAAAAATTCTAACTCTGTCGTTTTTTCGCCAATGTTCCAAATTTTCAATGGCGTCTCACATCTAAACGAAGGCAGATAGGGACAAGCCGTGCCCTCCACTGAATTAGTCTTACTCTTAGCTTTCAAATGAGCTATTGCACGACTTTCTACGATCTCTAACATCAAAGTTGGAAGTCTGACAGGGAGGGGGGGTCAAAACTTTTTCTCTCCGATTGAGCTGGAAAGAAGTTACTAGACCCAAAATTGACCAAAACGTCCGAATTTGAACTCCGTTTTCCCATCCGAGACCTCCTTAATGTCGAAAAACGACTGTTCTCATCCCGAAACATCCTAAACCTGACTTTTCCAACTCTGACGCTTTCCTGCCATTTTCCTCCCTAAACCCAGGAAAATAGGACAAAACTGAGCTTTCCACTGCATTTTTTCTCACTCTTAGCTTTCAAATGAGCTATTGCACGACTTTCTACGATCTCTAACACCAAAGTTGGAAGTTTGACAGGAGGGGGGGGGGGGACGTCCTCGAAATTTTTTCTCTCCGATTTCGCTGGAAACATCCTTCCTAACGCAACATTTCACGTAGATTCCGAATCTGGCCTCCGTTTTCCCATCCGAAACCTCCTTCCTATCGAAAAATGGACTTTCTCATCCAAAAACCACCAACACCCGCTTTTTTCCAACTCTGCCATTTTCAGAGATTCCACCCCTTGCTGCTCCTCCTGCCTTCCTTCCCCACCCAACATTTCACGTAGATTCCGAATCTGAACTCCAATTTCCAATCCCAGACCTTCTTCATGCCGAATTCCATCCTTTCTCATCCCAAAGCCACCAAAACCCACCCTTTCTCACTCTATCCTTCCGAGATTCCACCCCTTCCCTCACTGGAAAACTCCTCCCTCCTTCCTTCCTTCCAGAGGGGGGAGGGGTAGGGAACTGTTTCCTCCTCTCGGACCCATTCCTTCCAACACATCCTTGGCCCTCTCCCTCACCTTCCTTCCAGAGGGGCTGAGTCAGCATGATGACTCATCGCTGCACCGCACCGTGCTTCCGTCTGCAACGGGATGACTACTCATGAGAATCGATTAAAAATCTATATAATTTAGGTGGTCAATTTTTTATCATCAGCTCTGTTACATGTTTCAGCAATCCGGTTCTTACTTATAAGATTTAGAAACACTAACCTCGATTGGTGCCTAAAACGCATAGAAATAGATTGTTTATCTCAAGTTGTCTAGAATGGAAATTGACGCATGGTCGAGGCGCATTCGGGGAAACAAGGGTGAATGACCAATGAAAAGCTTAGATTTACACATGTGACTGATTCTAACCCAATAATCCAGTCGTTGACAAGTGTATCTAAGTATACCTTTTCCATAAATTATTGACACAAACTGCAAAATAGATGTCACAACTTATTTCTATACGGATAAACATTGTAGATGTAATGCTAATGCTCTATGTTAGTTTCATGATAGGCAGATATCTTTCTGATTCCATGCTTAGTGATGGACTGTACATTCCAAGCTCTATAATGTATAATTTTCCATTTCACCAAACTTATTGCGATAAGAATGAGCAACTGCGTGAAAATATATGACAACACATTTGTGAAATAAAGAACTGCAAGTTTTGAGTTTACTTATCAAAAACTCTGCTTTATTCAGACATTACTCTGTGTAAATAAGAGAGCAATCATGAAACTGATGGCATTTGATAGGAGTGATTGACGACAGTACTTCCTCAAACTGCTGTATTCATTCGATGTCGGCGAAGAGTCACTCCAGCAGATCGAGCGGCATATTAAACACTGAAGATCGACTGGATGCGAGGTTCCGTCAGTCTTCGCCTTGCACAATTTTCTACGCATGACCTTTTCGGTTATGTTTGGAAAGGGGTCATTTCTCGGGAGTGACCTCCATCTTTCTGTGAAGGAGAGCATTGCCATAGATGAGGAAGATGAACTCGGAAAGAAATGCACCTGCTTCGCTGATGAAATTCAAAAAAGATTCTTTTGTCATTCTCCCTCGACAAACATGAAGTGTAGGAGTACAAAAAAGGATGGGAGAAACAGGTAAACATATTATAGAATTCTTCCCTCTGTCCCTTCAACTACACACACTGCCCCTTCTCCTTGAGGCGATCAGCCTTGAGTCCTCGCGGTCCGCATTCGTTGATGAAAATGTTGTGACTGAATACCTTCTCTCATATTTCGCTCTCTCTCTTCTTTCGCCACAGCGATATTCCATTGGCACTGATCGCAAGAAGAGCTTCAACGTCATCAGGCAACCATCTAAAGCGCGAGAAATTGACGACTTACGGTGCAAAAGTGACAAATAATATTGCAGTTTGTGACATTAATATTGCAGATTTCATAACATGCACACATGTCCATGTTTTGAATATCCATGCCAAATATCTTTGATCCATGCAGTCATGGAAATCAGCACTTGTATTGTAAGATACCGAACTTTGATTACATGAACAGGACAAGCTATTGTACATCCGTAGAAGTCAGTTGTGCCATTTGTTTTGCAGTTTGTGTCGATAATAAGTGGAAAAGGTATAATAATGCGTGCGATTTATGTGCCACTATTGTGTATTGCATGAAGCTTAGCTTCCATTTTAGTGTGTTTATTGTTGCGGAGACAACAACAAATGTGTTAATTATTTGGATGTAAAAATCAGGATCGAAGATGGTGGCCAATACATCACAGAGGTCTACCATAAGGTTGATGAGTTCAGCTTCCCGGTGGTGCTGTATACTTTCCCCGAAAGTAACATGCCTTTGAACACTGGCTTAAACATCTTTGCTGCCGAACTCATCAGGTTCGCCAGGATTTCATCTGATGCTTCCGCCTTCACATCAAGAGCTAGGGGCATTTTTGATATCTTTAAAGGACGGGGTTATAAGAATAATTTGCTGGTTAATTCTTGCATTAAGTCCTTCTCAAAGAATAGGTTCCTCGTTTTTAAGTTTGGTTGTTTTTCGCCCCGCCAGATGCCATCCATCATTGGCATATTGGGCTAAGAAAACCTCTTCTAGTTTCATGTGCTTCCTTTTGTCCTAAAAATTCCAAAAAAATTTATTTTTGGTTAGGTTCTGCTATGTTTCCTCAGGCTTGGAGAGACCTTCCATGTCGTACATTCGATATGGTTGGCCTGGCTCCGCCATGTGGTATAGGTTGGAGGTTAGGGGCCGAAACCTTGCTTCATGCAGCCACATGGTTCCTCCCTGATGACTCCATACACTTGACGACAAAAAGTTTGCCCCACACTGCGTTTTATACTAAAAACATGTAATTATTAAAAACACTTTACTTTAGGGCTCAAATTTAATCCCATAACTTTTCTAATGATGATTAATGATGCAAAACAAAAAGATAATTCACAAATATTTTATTAATATTTGGTAGATCCACCTTTACTAGCAATAATTGCTTCAACTCGTGAAGTCATTGACTCCACCAATTTTTTGCAAATCTCAGCAATTTCAGTGTCTCTTGCCCACACATTTAGGAAAGCATTGATAAGTTCCTGCTTATTCTTTCATCCGCGAGTCTTGAGACGCCGTTTGATGATTGCCCACAAGTTCTCTATTGGATTAGCATCCGGTGAACTGGGAGGCCATGACAAAACTCGAACACCCTTCGTGTTGAAATGGGCCATGCTTCGCTTACTGGTATGACATCCTGTTGTAGCCAGCCATTTCCATCTGGAAAAGGGGAACATTTGCTCCATTTGGGGAACAATTCTGCGATCGATGATCTCATGCACATAAACTTCGGAATTCATATTCCTCTCCACAATATGGATACGACCGGGTCCGTGCCAGCTAAAGTAGCCCCATACCATAACACTTGTGGGATGCTTCGTCGTTCGAATGAAATGGTCTGGGGTCAACTCATGACCGTCGACAACTCTAACATATTGAGGTGCGTCATCCCGTAGTTCAACAACTGTTTCATCAGTAAATAAAACTTATTTCCAGTCATTGTTTCGAAGTATTACATGGAAACAGTATTACGAAGTATTACGAAGAATTACATGTTTCGAAGTAATATGGCTCAAGCACATGACGATAAACGCCTGATCACAAGACGGTCGGCAGAACGTGGCAGCGATACCAAGAATCCGGGGATTATCGAACTTTGTACCAGAATTGTGGGCGACCGACGACATTTGATGAAAGACAGTTACGACAAATCAAACGATTTTGTGTCACAAGTCCAAGATCATCAGCTGCAGATCTATTAAACCAAGTTGGTGCTTCAGGAGACTGTAGTATAAGAACAATGCAACGCACTCTCAATACCATCGGTTGCAAAGCAATGAAGCCAGGACGAAGACCATACCTGAACAATAGTCAACTCAAACGTCGACTGCAATGGGCTCGAGATCATCAATATTGGAAATAAAACAACTGATGACTGGAAATAAGTTTTATTTACTGATGAAACAGTTGTTGAACTACGGGATGACGCACCTCAATATGTTAGAGTTGTCGACGGTCATGAGTTGACCCCAGACCATTTCATTCGAACGACGAAGCATCCCACAAGTGTTATGGTATGGGGCTGCTTTAGCTGGCACGGACCCGGTCGTATCCATATTGTGGAGAGGAATATGAATTCCGAAGTTTATGTGCATGAGATCATCGATCGCAGAATTGTTCCCCAAATGGAGCAAATGTTCCCCTTTTCCAGATGGAAATGGCTGGCTACAACAGGATAATGCGCCGTGTCATACCAGTAAGCGAAGCATGGCCCATTTCAACACGAAGGGTGTTCGAGTTTTGTCATGGCCTCCCAGTTCACCGGATGCTAATCCAATAGAAAACTTGTGGGCAATCATCAAACGGCGTCTCAAGATTCACGGATGCAAGAATAAGCAGGAACTTGTCAATGCTTTCCTAAATGTGTGGGCAAGAGACACTGAAATTGCTGAGATTTGCAAAAAATTGGTGGAGTCAATGACTTCACGAGTTGAAGTAATTATTGCTAGTAAAGGTGGATCTACCAAATATTAATAAAATATTTGTGAATTATCTTTTTGTTTTGCATCATTAATCATCATTAGAAAAGTTATGGGATTAAATTTGAGCCCTAAAGTAAAGTGTTTTTAATAATTACATGTTTTTAGTATAAAACGCAGTGTGGGGCAAACTTTTTGTCGTCGAGTGTACATAGCAAACTTAATTTTGGTTTCTTAGGCTTCTTATTTTCACCATTTGTTATTTTTAAGTTAGCTTCTCGTCAAGTCCATGACGAACTCTCATTTTAGTTCTTAGATTGTAAAAATAAAATCGTTTATGAGTATTAATATATTTCCCTTCCCGTCCTAAGTTGGGTCGGCTAGCCTTTATTCGTATTTCAATCCCTACTCTGTACTGGAGTAGGTTACTCTATGCAGTCAGTACTAATTTGTATTCATTCATTCATGACTTTTAATTACCTAATTATTTACAGGATTCTCCACTAGGGTAGTTGTTTAACTTTGGCATCTTCCGTTCCCTGGATCCTTCGAATTATTTTGACCGTGTCGTGTCTTAATTCGATCACTACGAAAGACATGGATCATCATGGCAAGCAATGAAGAAAAATTAAAGAAATGAAACAGCGTGATCTAAAGTACAGTGCCATCAAAATTCCTTTATCTGTCTAGATGCTTCTCCAAACAACTACAAAGCCGTGATCCGGCATTACCACGTTTTCAAGTATATGTCCTGGCAATGGAAACACAATCGGAAGATTTCTTGTTATGACAACTTTGTCTAAAATTTAGAAAGAAGCCATTCCATCTGGGTTTTTGATATCTCAAAACGATAATGGACTAAAAATGGGGATTATAAGTTGAATCTTCCCCTAAGTATCGTCGCATCATTGACTATCGAAAAATCTGCGAATGTTTGCATCTATCACAGAGAGAAATCCATTCCAAGCAGCACATGCATCTATCATCTATCACAAGTTTTCCAAAGTTGTCAATCTGATGACTTTGATGATGAATCTCTGGATGACCAGCCAGTAATAGAAATTCGAAATCAGATTCAATTATGTAATACTTGGGAAAGACTGACAAACTTGCTTGTGAAACCGAATTCAACGGATGCAAGATCCAACCAAAGCATAGACCATTGTTATGTAAGGAACAGTTTCGAGAGGAAAAGAGAAGCCACCGATTTCCACACTATGAATGTCCTGAAATGATGGGGAACAGAAAAGTGAACTGTACGGAGATCCTTCTTTGCATTCAATTTCATGAAAACAATCATGATGGACACAATAAGCATTTACCACCTGAGCAGCTACTTCTAAGGAGGTCTGAACAGTTATCAGGCGATCCGACCTGTGATGGAGACTCTTCTGAGACCAATGGCCAATGCTCGGAAAAGCACAGCCAGATCACATTGAGAAGGGTTTTAGCTGGATGCGTCAAATGACTGGTACATATTATTTTATCTCCATGCGTCACCTTACGGAGAGTGACAAGAAAATGAAAACAATAACTTTATTGAAGTTTTCAGGATTTGGTCTAAGAAGTGTTGATGATAAAATATCATGCAGTCAACCACAGAAGATGATGTGTACACTGTATGCAGGAGAATGTTTGCATACAAAACTGATTTCAATATGAATCCTAATAAGAGATGATATAAATGGTGCTTGCTGCCCCTCACTCCTGAAATGTTAAAAAAGTGATTTTTGTCGTGAGTGTAATGTCACAAATAGTGAGTTGGCAATGTTCGACATCCTGAAGCTGCAAAGTTTTTCAGCAAAATTTATCATGGGAAGTCTTTTCCACCTAACGTATCTGTGCTTCAACTATACATTCCTTGCTGGAGGGTATTGTATGAGATCAAACAATAGTTTTTAATTTTCATTTAAAAACTTTATTTGTGAGAATAGCGAGAAAAACCATTTTTCCAGGTTATGCAAGTTATAACTGAAACTGAATAATTGTCTAAGAAAATAGTATCTTTCTTTAAAAAATGAAAGGACGATGCTCAGACTATCGATGAATATCATCACATTTACGATTACTTCGTAAAAGCTCGCTGTTCGCGCGTACATGAATCAGATTTCCGAAATTTCAATGACATTTTTCAACAGCATGTGCAAGATATTTGTTCATGAAATCTCAAATGTCTCAGTTCTGAGAAAGTTTTTAGAAGAAAAATGGAAAAATTAGCAAATAACGTTGAGGTGTAGCACATGCGTTTAGCGCATAAGCATGTGTAGGCTCATGCGTCCTAACTCCTAATGTACATAAATATCCATACATGCTGTGCTGGCAGGCAACCTGTTCTCGAAAATGTCGATTATGCTTATTGACAGTCTATTTGTAAGGTAATCTATATATGGGAGTCCATGCCTGATCATGTATAAGCCAATTTCAACGTATCTGTCCAGAGAAATTTAGAAGTCTATGGCCTAATGATGTATAAGTCTGATTTCAACCTATCTGTCCAGAGAAATTTAGAATTCTATGCAATAACTATGGTACAAACAATACCTTTCGGCACTTTTCATATCATGGCATTTTACCCTCACCGCTTTGGAGATTGTCGTATCCAGTTTTCTCCCGTTCACAGCTCAAACCAATGACATCTACTTCAAATTTCACAGCAAATACGAATTTTGAAATGGATGCTTAGCTTTCAGATTTGCATTCATACATTCGATCACTTCCAAGGAGTATATACTATCAATCGCTCGTATCATTATGAAGTCAATGATTGGTGTTCAAGTATTTTTCCTTTTATCAGTGTTAGTAATGTTTGCTATTGCTGAACTACAACAGCGACCACGTACACCACCTCCCTTTGGTCATGGGTCGAGATATCGACGTCAATTCTCACCTGGTAATTTTGCAATTAAACGGTCACAAGAAGTATACGACGACATACACAGATAGAATGGTATTGGTTTACAAAGAACAAGAATACAGAGCAAATTGATTGTGCACATTCTGTATATTCACCCAAAAAATCTGTAATGGAAAAATCAAGATATATCAGTCCTAGGGTCACCAGTAGAATGACTACTTTGCAGAATCAATCTCCCACATATTTAATTTTTGAACTGCACAATTTTTGACAGAGACTTGCTTTATTTCTTCCATGCAAAATACATTGTGAAATATAATAGATATGAAATATTCTCATTTGTTATTTGATAATAAATATTAATAATATAATATCTGACAATAACTCAATCACATGTCCCTTGTTTTCTCAATTCTCATTTGTGCTGATATTCTTATTTCATTCTATTGAATGTATCATCACAAGGAAAATGCTTTCAAGTACCGGTAATCAAAGAACAGCGGCAACCAGGGATCAGGACTTTCCTACAGATGAAGCAAATAAAAATTGAAAAATCTAAAGCAATTAGAATTTACATTATCAGACCGCTTTTTCTGTTAGATCATTATTTCACAAAAACCTGCTGAATCAAAGCGATTTTTAGGCGAATTATTAAATCACACTAATATCTAGGGACTTGCGAATCGGCAAATCTTTAGTCGAATCGAATCGGGTCGTGATTCGCGAATCGAATCACAGAAGACTTAAATAGGCCTGCTTGAGCTCATTTCTGTATACAATTCACTCAGCCAGCAGTGCGATAGCCTTGAAGAAAATCGGCCTATTGCATATGACCCACTAGGCCTAATCATGCAATTTGCTTGATCATTGAAAGATGCTATGACACCTTGGCATTCATAAAGAAACAAGCACTCATAAAACTGATGTCCCTATTTTTCTGAAAAATCAAAATCTACAACGTTTTGTTGCTACAGCCTATTTCGAATGAATATTGACGCTAGAACATGAATTAGATGGATGCTTGATGGAAGACATTTCATGTCTTGAAATGCCCATTTGTCTTGCCTTGCCAAATTCCCGTATGTAACTTGATGATGTGGACTATGTCTGTGATCTCAGGTTTATAGAAAAGAGGTATTTGAATCTCACGCGGTACTGAAAATGTAACCTCCATCCCTCGTCCCAGCACTTACTAGTAAATCCTGATCCCCAGAAAGCACTAATTTTCATGGAAAAATTTCAGCACAAACAGTTAGTAATTCTATTATTTTCATCATTTTCAGATCAGAAAACAATAATAGAATTTTGAAGCAATCTACTGATGTCTACAGATTCCCATGTTATCAATGTTCGTAATGACAATCTAAGTTATTCAGGACGAATTCAAAAATGAGTCATTAAATAACCTATGAAGACTTCTGCGTAAAATTTCACACAAGCTCATGCAAGCATAGAACTACTGAAGACTTTGAGCACTTTGATGTGTAACTAATTATTGTAGTCTTGGAAATCAGTGAAGTAGGGAAATCCAGTAGCTAGCCGTAGCCTATGGGAGAATCTATAAATCAAAGACCATAAATCGACAGTAAAAATATTTTGTACTTAAACTCATTTGAACTTTCTGCTAGACGTCTGATTAATTTTATCTCTGAGATGCAGATGATTCAGGATAAGAGGAACATCTCATCTCTATCAACCGTGGTTCATATCTCAGCAGGAAATATAATCTAGTCCACAGTCCATCACTAAAGATGATCGAAATTTGATACGCTGAATAGATTTGGCTGTAGAGATTTGGCTTTATACCGTCCAGAGAGAATGTTCCACTTGCCCTGAAGTTTCGGTAGGCTTACCTCAAAGATTGCATGTAATGGTCAAAGTGTTTAAATGTAATAAAATGTGTTTAAAGTGTAATGGTGTGGTTCAAGAGTGCAAAAATGAGTTAAGTGCAAAAGCCTCATTAAGCAAAACCCTCATTAAGAAAAGTCATTCGAGGGTGCTCGTTAAAAAAGTCTTAGGAACGCTGTCGGATGATCAGATGACATAAAGCGAACTTTTTTTATCTATTACAGATCTTGTTTGAATTTTGCTTCCTTTTGTATATGTAGTATAGTTCACTGTTTGATAGCAGGCCACGTGTTGGGGCCAAAAGCTCTGACAAAAGGCAATCTGAAAAGCATGTCTTATTGCTCTGCAAGATAGAAGCTCACAAACATATGCCATTTGCAACTTGTGCCATTTACAATTCTACTTTAAGTCATTAATTGTGAAGTATGTCAGACTCGCCCAGAAGGGTCGACCGAGTTCGAAGCCCTGGTCTTAGTAACATGCGGCACTTAAGAGTAATTAATGACGAAGTTCAGTAATTCAAGCAGCATCTCAAACATATTGCAATGTCACTTTCAATAAACATGCTCCATTTCGGCGTTAATAATTCTGCCCCTTCCAATTTGAACATTAGACCACTTTTCAGAAGCTAATTCTTTACATAAAAGTGAAATTTCTATAAATTATTTTGTATTTTTGCATAAAATATTTGAAATCCATTCAATGTTTTCAGTGTCAACACAATAAAATGGATTGCTTTGTAGATTAAGGTACCATATTTTTCCTATGGTGCGGAACTATTGAGACATCCTGCACATTACTTCGTTGTAGTTTTTAACCCCATAATACATGGCTTGCTTTTTTCTAATGTTTATCAATACTCTTGTCCATTATTTCAAATGTATCAAACAAAAAATACACTCGAATAAAAACACATTAACGTAAAGCCGAATTACCGCTTGTTGAATCATTTAAATAAGGTTTCCAACATTTGTCAAAGGGACTGTCAGAGCAATGTTCTAAGAATGATTTTTAGGTATGGTTTTTTAATCTCTACCACATGACTCGAGTATTGAGGGTCAGAATTCTACAATTGAAATGGATTGTTGAGGTAAAGAAAAGAAGTATCAAAAGAAACCTCTGAAAATTCTTGAGCGATTTTCAGATTTTGAGCCCTGTTCACCAAATGCAATAACGGACACAAGTCCATCATATCTCACTTTAAAGCTGAGAATGCAAGCTCTCGAATGATGTCTGACACATCGTTGGGCGACACGGTTGGAACGCATGAGAATCGATTAACAATCGATATAATTTAGATGGTCAATTTTTATCATCAGCTCTGTTACATGTTTCAGCAATCCGGTTCTTACTTATAAGATCTAGAAACACTAACCTCGATTGGTGCCTAAAACGCATAGAAATAGATTGTTTATCTCAAGTTGACTGGAATGGAAACTGACGCATGGTCGAGGCGCATTCGGGGAAACAAGGGTGAATGACCAATGAAAAGCTTAGATTTACACATGTGACTGATTCTTACCCAATAATCCAGTCGTTGACAAGTGTATCGAAGTAATAATGCGTGCGATTTATGTACCACTATTGTATATTGCATCAAGCTTAGCTTCCATTTTAGTGTGTTTATTGCTACCAATCTCTATGTTAAAACGTCTAACTGAATCCGCTCCGCATAGAATTCGGGATGCATAGAAATTTAAGCATGTTCATTGATAGATGCAAGCGAATCCAGGCTTGCAATTGCATATAAGTATCGTAGCGCAGAGCATCCTGTTGTGCAGTCCTTCAGCTTGTTCAACCATTCTAGATATTTTAAGCTGGTTTCGATCATTCCGAACCGCACTGACGAGCTCTGCTTGGACGAAATGCAGCGTGACCTGCTGACAAGGCATGTTGTGCTAAAATTGTTCAAGTCTGAGACATCTTTCTATTCTGTTGTTAGCACAGAATTAGACAGGTGGTCTTCTCTTCTTCCCCGTTTAGCTAGAAGGGAAGCATTGGAACATTACGTTACATGTTCAATCTGTAACAATACAGTCACAATCTGCTGACATAATACCATAGCAATCGAACAATAAGCAGCCAGTTCAACATTAAGCACGCCAAATTGTGTAAAGTTTCAGTGACTGTTATCAGCCGGATCACACAGCAAAGAGACACAGACGATGTCAAGTTCTACAGAGAAGTTTGTGAACGTTTTTTCATGCGCCTGCTAACTTTTTTTAAAATAAACGGAGGGCCCAACATTATCCAGAAAACTTTTGCGCAATGATCTGAATTCTTCGAATCTGTAGGAATCGTGGCGATCGGAGCATTTTGAAGAATTTCAGAGCAATCCGCAAGCGACGCACGACTATTTTTCTATCTCTGCAAGGTATCAAAAATTTCTTTTTGCCCACTTATTAAGTTCCTGCATGTGCCATCTGTTTGAATCAGTTTGCACTTCTAGCAAAGTGATGCGATTAAACAATCTACGAGTAATTCTGTGGTTGCTAGATCTTCATGCACCCTCGATTGCTACTCACCGAGTAGGCCTACTGATATTCAAGTCCTAGCGATAATTCGCATGTCTATGGCTGTGGAATTTGTCCATAGAGTGCCATTTCATTAGCATTTTTGTTATTTCCATGAATACGAAGCTTCTGTTCTAGCTATCGATGACAGAACGAGTTGACTGTCTAATTCTGTGGTCTCATCTCCGGTCTTAATGCTCATTAGCAAGAGGACAATTCACTGTCACAGTTTGGATGTCATGCTGGCGGGAATTTCCTGCAAACAGCCAATACTTTCTCTACATTTTCTTCTCCTGTCTTGCAGTTTCTTGAGAGATGGCCGGGAAAACGGAAATAAGACACAGCAGGACGGGGAAGAGAGATTCACACCTTCCAGACTCCGAGTCTTCGAACATTAATAAGTCTTGTGACATTTCCACCTTGAGCAGAAACTTGTCCTCCTTCCGTCAAGAATGACAAGGTGTGGAGGTGGATGTGCGGTTCCCTGTGAGCCTGAATCCGGTTACACTTGCGTAGCAGCGTGTTGAGGCTGCAGGCCATAGACTCAAACTATTCCAGTCTCGTATGTTGGTGTCAAGAGACTTTGCCTTTTTGAATGCACCTCAGGCCAACAGTGTGATTGAAAGCAACTTCACATGAAATTCATTCATCGTGCTTCGATTTCTAAATGACATTCTAAAAATCCATCCTTTGCTGATATCCTAGCAATAGCGACTACAGCAGAGCAGCTGCGACAGCATCGAGTGAGCTGCGATGAAGCGCTTTAGTCAGACAGCCAGAACGAGTTTCTGCAGGGAACGAGGCCGACAGTGGGAATTTCACCGAATGATGTACACCCTATGCCTACTATGAATCTACACGTCTGCCGAGTTCCAGGTAGGTCCTATTCTTGTCAGACACGATCAAAGAAAAACACATGTTAATCCAAAAGGACGCAGATTGGCGAAGATGAAATGTTTTATGTTTTCTCCTATCAAATGAAAGTGCTAAGTCTAGAGTTATAATTTTCGACATTTCTTCAGTTCATTTTCTATCATATGCATGTGATATTATCATAATTTTAATCGGCGATTAATGCGAGAATGTGGTTCAATGTGGATGAAGTGGAACAACATGTTGCTGTTTGATGACATTATGAAACTGGCCAAATCTGGATGTGTTTAGCTTCATATACAAATGTTCATGAACATAATAGAAATCTACCTAAAGACAATCCATGTAAAAAATCATGGCTCTAGACTTGGTAGGTATTTGTCGGTTGATAAGAAAAATCATGGAAAATTTCATTTTAACCAAAAACTGTTATGTGCGTCTCATTGGATGAACGTTTTCTTTGATCCTGTCTGACAAGATGAGGACCTACCTGGAATCCGGTAGACGTGTAGATTCGTAGTAGGCATAGGGTGTACATCATTCTGTGAAAATCTCATTGTCGGCCTCGTTCCCTGCAGAAAGTCTTTCTGGCTGCCTGACTGTATAGGTAGTCTGTAATGAAGAAACGCGACATTGCTGGAATACAGATGTTTCTATGAAAGTCTATCTTGTCCTCCCAGAAGGAGCCGTAGATTCTATGTAGATCTTCCGAGTTCTACCCGGTTCTTCTTCTTGTCAGACAGCATCAAAGAAAACCATTTATAAATCCAATGGAGAGTTGACAGAGGTTTTCGGCAAAAATGAGTTTTTCTATTGATTGAGGGACCTGCACTAAGTCTTGAATGAGTTTTGCATGAGATGTCTTCAGGTCATTTCTCATCATGTTTCATGGACCTGTGTACAATTTTAGCCACACGTAGCCGCATTCTTACATGTATCACCAAACAAAAGCATGATTATACAGTCATGATAGGAAACTATACCCTAGAAAAATTCATGCTGAACATTATGACTCTATATGCTTAGTTCGTACTCAGAGGAAGCATCAGAAATGTCATTTCTACCGAAAGTCTCAATCTGTTTCCCATTTGATTTACAGGCATTTTTCTTTCATTCTGTCGGACAAGAGGAGGAACCAGGTAGAACTCGCCAGACGCGAGACTTTGTAATAACCATGGGGTGTGCATCACTGTGTGACAGTCTCATTAGCAAGCGTTCAAGAAAATGTGTCATTCATCTTACAGCTGATGGCTACTTACTTTTGATGTCTAAAGGTGCTTTCCTGTCAGAATCTTCAGAATCTTCAAAAAGAACAATTCCGCGAAAAGGCGTCAGTGAAAGACATGCTTAAAACATTTTAAAAAATGTTTGCGGCCTTGAAGGCAATTAGACACGCAGAGTCTTAAAATGTTAGATAAATTCAATAATGCAAGATTATTCAGGAACATGAATTAGATATGAACAGCATATTGAAAATATTTCAATCGTCCTTTGAAAGAAAAGTCTACACCTGCAGATGCAGGTCTACAAGAAACTGGTATGAGCGAAAAAATCTTCACATCAGAATTACATGTAGTGCTTGTGTATACGAGCGAGCAACTATGATTTGACTTCTTGTCCTTGTTTTCTCCATCATGGACGGATGATGTGACTTCAGAATGATATGACACCTATTTCCCTGTTATAAGCATGCACGTATGCAAACCCAATACAATCTAATCAAGTAAGAACAACCAACATCCATGTCATAGTTTCTCATAAATATCAAAGAAAGCATTTTGCGATGGATAAAATCTGCATGTGATTTTCTAAATTTACGTTTCGTTTAGCATTTCTATTACGAAAAACAGAACACGACATAGGAAATCATATGAAGAAAACATGAAAACTTAAATTAAATACATGTTGAAGACCCCTACCTATGCAGCTAGCGCATCCAGATAGCAGTAATGTAAAGCGGAAGATCAGAGTAACCATTTGACTCTATGCTCCTATGATTGATTATTATTGTGCGCAATTGAATCCTATTTCAACCTCTAAAGTCCTCAGAAGAATCTGATTTTTCTATTCGGCTGATGAGACAATAAGAATACGTACAACAATTACGCTGTAGCTTTATTTCAACTTTTTGAACCACTTCCCTAGTAATCAGCACTTCCTTCCGATTACGCAATAGCTGTGCGGAAAACCAATATGCAATAGTGCATAGATTCGAAGTCGGAAGAAATGTTCCGATTCTAGCTCCGTGTCTCGGATGCAACTCCAACTCCACTGTCTTCCTCAAATTTCACTGAAAAAGCATTAATGTCTGATTTTACGAAAAACGATCATGAATATTTCAATTCTTTTTCAAAATATTTCTATATGTTAATTATTTTGATTCCTATTCGTCAGGGGTCATCAAAAACTAATTGAACCTCAATTAATTGATTGCGCTGAATTTCATTTATCAATTAATTTATTGTATTCAACTCAATATCAATTAATTGATTGTTTTCAATTCCAATAATCAATTAATTGATTGCTGTATGTCCCAATATCAATTGATCGATTAATTCATAATCAATTAATTGGTTCAATTATTTTATCAAGTTTCACTCCATCGTAATATATAATATAATAATAATAATTTTGCTTCTTCCTGTGCATCCACTATACAAAATTCATTCTGCTGACTCAATCTGACACCTCTCAACTCTCTGATCTACTGAATATTCTTCAACATGATTGCCGTTACTTGTCAAGCTTCGAAAGTCATTATCCATGGTATTTGAAATTTTGTTCATAAAGTAGCCTAGTATTAACCTGAGAGTTCATAAAGCGATGATAATTATTGAAATCTGAATCAGTAAAATCAGTGAACATCAAAACTATGGGATGCACAATGATCACACAATATTAATACCGGCATTTTAACTGATTGAATCGAGTTCCAATATGAATTCAATTATTCTAGGCTAGCTCTATTTTATAAAAATATAGGCCTACATGTTTTTCCATTGACTAATTAATAATTATCGATTAGTTAATTGATAAATTCAATTATCAATTAATTGATTGGGTACATTTAAACATCAATTAATTGATTGTCTGTAATTCCAATTACCAATTAATTGATTGCCCAGGAGTCCAATGCCAAATAATTGATTGGTCAAACTTTCAATTAAAATTAATTGATTAGACTGAGCAATTTAATTGCAATCAATTTTTGATTTATGTCTAAAGTAGACCTTTCTTTTCTACTGCATTGATATATACATGTAAACGGGCTTAACTTGCTCGGTTTGCAGTCATGTAACATGACCATCACAAATATCGTAAAGACATTGATGGTTTGGGTGTGAGCTGCCCTGACACAAATGCATAGTCTTCTCCTCATTAACGACTCCATATGTGACAGAAGTTTTTCAATATTTTATTGGCTATATAAGTTATTGATAACAGGGATTTGTCCTCCGCTGTCGAAAACAAGGGTTACCGTGTAGCCCTCTTCAGGCCAGGGTTTTCCGAATCCTATGTTGGCCAAGTGTTTACATTTTGTCAATGACCTTTTTGTCAGAATTTGACCACTAATTTCATTTCTTAATGAAGGAATGTTTATGTCAATAATAAATTATTACAAAAGCTAGGATGTATGTATAATGTACTATGCGCAGTAGGCCTGACGTGCAGTTTTATTCGCAGGCCTACTATGAAAATTTTTTTATGATTTCTAGACTAGTGAAATTAGGGAACGAGAAATTTTGTCTGCAGTTTGCTCTATTTTGTTCAGTTCATAAAAGAACTTGTTTCCAACCATTGAGACTTGGACATTCATGTTGATGGTAATAGTCCGGCAGCCAGAACGAGTTTCTGCAGGGAACGAGGCCGAAAGTGAGACTTTCACAGAATGATGCACACCCTATGCCTACTACGAATCGGCACGTCTGCCGAGTTCTAGTGTGTTCCTCTTCTTGTCAGACAGGATCAAAGAAAAACACATGTAAATCCAATGGGACGCAGATTGCAGTTTTTTGTTAAAATGAAATTTTCTATGTATTCTATGATTAAACGAAAAGTACTAAGGCCTGAGTCATAATTTCTGGCATAGAATGTCTTCAGGTCATTTCTTATGATGTGCATTTGCTTTTATCATGCATCTAATCGGCAATGTATGTGAGAATGTGGTTGAATGTGGATAAAGTTGCTAAAAATGCTTGTGTTTGCCGACATAAAGTTGCTCGCCAAATCTAAATGCGTTTCGCTATATAGACAGGGGTGCATGAACATGAAAGGAAATAACCTGAAGACATTCCATGCCAAAAATTGTGACTCTGGGCTTAGTACTTTTCGTTTAATCATAGAAAACATACGAAATCTCATTTTAGCCAAAAACTTCAATCTGCGTCCCATTGGATTTACATGTGTTTTTCTTTGATCCTGTCTGACAAGAAGAGGAACACACTAGAACTCGACAGACGTGCAGATTCGTAGTAGGCATAGGGTGTACATCATTCCGTGAAAGTCTCACTTTCGGCCTCGTTCCCTGCAGAAACTCGTTCTGGCTGCCGGACTATAATGTCGATCATTAAATTTAGCAAAAATGATAATAGGCCTATAAGCACTTTTTTCCAAGAAGCATTTATTGACGAATTTGGAAATTATTTCATCTTGACGTCGGTGACGGGAGCAAATTATTATTTTACATGCATAATTGCACATGCACCCACAAAAGGCGCGGATGAACTACATGGTGAGCATCTTCAGACTTCCGGTCGGTTAGTAGATGATCAGCTAGTTGAGTGCTCAACGGTATCGGATTCCGTTTTCTTTGCAATGGCAATTGAGTCTTATAGAAGTCACGTGAATATGGAAGGACATGTTTTACTTCTTATTTTAAAGCTAATCGCTCTATGAAAGCATGGTTGCCTTTGTAAACGTTCACTATCTCTCTTGAAAATAGTACAAGCATTACAGCAACTGCAACTTCGATCATGTTGTAATTGCTATCTATTGACCACATGCACATCGAACTAAATTTTGATGTAATCCAAAATGATCAATGGCTTCTTTACTGTTACGCTGAAAGTGGAATATGAAAAAGGAAACTTTTCTCCACATACATGTATGTTGTTTGCGTCGCGCTTTGACCCTGCAGCGTACAGACAGCAAAATGACTTTGTGATCATAAAAGGATAAGCAACCTTTGAATGAATTGCTCTTCCCCTCGTCGACTTCAGTTCTATAGGTTTTACATCGATTAGCTATCATAGCTCCTATCAATGTGGTTCCCAACCAAAAGTTACAGTAATCGAGGTAAAACAGTGAAATATGAAAATGTCCGATCCAATTGGCCGATATCAAGCAGATTCAACCCTTATTCATCATTAGCAAGAATATGGTAAATGTGCTCATAGAATCATTATAGTCCGGCAGCCAGAACGAGTTTCTGCAGGGAACGAGGCCGAAAATAAGACTTTCACAGAATGATGCACACCCTATGCCTACTACGAATCTACACGTCTGTCGAGTTCTAGTGAGTTCCTCTTCTTGTCAGACAGGATCAAAGAAAAACACATGTAAATCCAATTGGACGCAGATTGCAGTTTTTGGCGAAAATGAAATTTTCTGTGTTTTCTCTGATTAAGCAAAAAGTACTAGGTCTAGAGTCATAATTTTTGGCATAGAATGTCTTCAGGTCATTGCCTATGATGTGACAGTGCTATTATTATGCATCTAATCGATAATGTATGTGAGAATGTGGTTGAATGTGGATAAAGTTGCTAAAAATGCTTGTGCTTGCCGACATTAAGTGGCTCGCCAAATCTAAATGTGTTCAGCTTCATAGACAGAAGTGCATGAGAATGAAAGGAAATAACCTGAAGACATTCCATGCCAAAAATTATGACTCTGGGCTTAGTACTTTTCGTCTAATCAGAGAAAACATAGAAAATTTCATTTTCACAAAAACTGCAATCTGCGTCCCATTGGATTTACATGTGTTTTTCTTTGATCCTGTCTGACAAGAAGAGGAACTCACTAGAACTCGGCAGACGTGTAGATTCGTAGTAGGCAGAAGATGTACATCATTTCGTGAAAGTCTCACTTTCGGCCTCGTTCCCTGCAGAAACTTGTTTTGGCTGCCGGACTATTATGCCACGCTACGCGTTACCTACAGAGGCTTTGTGAGTAGCAAATCTAGAAGAATTTAATACCGAATTACGCGACTTCTTTCGCATATAAGACAGATTGCATACTTGACTGTTGTATTCCACAAGTTGTTCATTTGACTGAGAGGGGCTCTTCTGGGAGAAGATGAGTCGACGCTTTTAGTTAAACGATTGTAGCAAGTTTACGACAGACACGTCATTCGACGACACCCGAAAGGGTGTACACCAATCAATGCCAACAGGCAAAAAAGAGTCATGAAAATGTCTAAAAATGGTTAATTTGTCTCTGTTGACAAAAGGGAACGCTTGATCTGATTATGTGAAGACAAATAAAAACATGAAATGTGATGTAGGAAAATTAATTCGTGAATGTGATAAAAGAAAAGTAGAAAGCACCAATCGTCCAAAAATTTCAGCTTGGTGCCCCTACTAATGCTACCTGTACCGAATTCTGAAATACGAATGTTGAAAATTTGTATACGCTTGACCTGATAAGGGTTTTAAAAAGCAAGCAAGTGCTTGAATATTTCGAATCATGAATACGTTTATTTATGGATAAACATGCACTTACTTACATTAATCAAAAACTGAATATCAGCTCAAGCGCATTAATTCTGAACAGTAAAAATATATCTAGTGCATATTGAAATTCTATAATCGATTATTCTGGCAAGCAAATTTGCAACTGTATTCAAATGGTTACTAACTTTTAATACAACGGGCCTTCAAATTGAAGCCCAAGCCAGGACCGAAAAACGGAAAATGCACTGAGTAGGGCATCAGATGGGTGAATTAGATTAACTGTAAAATGCATTTCTAGGTGCTCCTATTGGTTCCATATGCCCAGAGTTCTTCGACCCTCCCTGTCATATTCCAAATTTCAAAAAAAGTACAAAAGATCAATGACAAACAATATGCCTAGAGTATTAATGAAATCCTCATTGAGACTGCGTTGCCACCATATAAACCTGCAAAAATACAAATCAACCATTCAACAATCCTCAAGGTCATGTTGACAACTGTGGAGGTTGCGCTCGCATCATACATTCCAGCCAGGGTTCCAATCTTTTATGCCAGGATTCAAGAAGTCTTCATCCTGATGCTGT
This sequence comes from Prostheceraeus crozeri, assembly GCA_907163375.1. Taxonomy (NCBI): domain Eukaryota; kingdom Metazoa; phylum Platyhelminthes; order Polycladida; family Euryleptidae; genus Prostheceraeus; species Prostheceraeus crozeri. Next base: position 22,428 of record CAJQUW010016728.1, on the reverse strand, counting down.
GCTATCACTCTGTGACAGAGAAAGTTTATTGTAGATAAACAGCCACGGCTGGTCATAATACATACAAAGGGATAAAAAAGCATATAAAAGGCATTAAGTCACAGCTACGAAAAACGCGATACACAAGATGGAAGGAAGGAGTTTTACAATCGATCAGTTTTACAAAATATAATGCTGGATGACTTCCTGAGTATTAAAGTCTAAACTTAATGTGCCTAAGTTGGACATATTCGGAAAATTTGCAGCATAAAAGTAGACCTACCCGTTTCAGCGTGTATTAATCCAAGAGACCTTTTACAGTAAAAATGATGCTGTTTGGTGTTGCATCATTCGAGGACCTAAAATTCATTCCTTTTGATTGAAGCTGCACAGAGATACAATCGAAGTTTTGAGTAGAACTGGATCTTATGAGGCGTATTGACGGATTAATTTTCACCACTGTTCCATAGGTATTGAAACGTCGACAATTTTTTTGTCTGAGCGGACGAGATCTCCTTAGTTACACACTCCACATGTTTTCTGAGTGGAGAAGTCACATGGGAATCAACTGTAGTCTCAGAAGATTCACTGATTTGCCCTTTAAATGATAATTTTCAACTTGCTCACTCTCAGAATCTTTTCTTGCGTCATCCAGACACTCCCATCAGTCGAGAAAACTTTCTAACAGCAATGATCATTTAGAAATTAATTATTTGAGTCAATCCAGTGACTCATAGCATCTCCGAGTACCTGTTCGATCAGTCCACAAAGCTCCCTGGGTATTCAGGACCGCCCAATTTGTCTGGCCTCGGTTGTCATTGACGACACAAGTTGAGAACGGCTGCAGTATGTCATTAGTTAGAACCCTCTCTGTGAAACTGTGAGGAACATCGCAGCAGGGAGTATTTAATTTAATGCACACGGGGCTTTCTAAACGGGCAACAAAAGGTTGGGAAGAGGCAAACGACTGCCTTGAAGGATAAATGGGGCGTTTGAAAATCATTTCTCAGTTTACTTGCAATCTTTGCTTCTTAATAGCCAAAACTAACAAGCTGGATAAATAAAGGAATCAAAGTTGTGACAAATAACCGCACAGTTGCTGTTTTTTCCACTCACAATGAGTATAGATTGCGATAGAAAAGTGGCCAGTCTGTTCTTTATTCTATTAGCTCTATTTTTGTGTGCAAATCAGCGGCCTTCTAAACAGCAGTGCTGCTCAACGTTCTCACTAGTTCTCCATTTTAAAACCTTACTCTAGTATTCTCTGCATTGTAATCTAGTCCTCAGTTAACAGATAATTAAAACTTCTTGACAAAGTTGGAATAGTTGAAAACTCAAAAGTATTGGGCAGTTCTCAATCCGGGGTCATCAAGAATTAATTGCATTGCTATTAATTGATTGCTGTCATCAAAAAATTACAATTATTGATTAGTGCCATCGGATAAAAATTATTAAGAACCAATTAATTCCAATGAATTTTACGAACCATGATTCCATAAATGATGAATTTTTTTACAATGGATCACTTTATTTGTTCTCTTCTGCATGCTAATACAATTCTGTGAACCATACAAATTAAACATCCGATGTCAGCAAGGTAAATAAGTGCAATGGTTATTCACATCATGACCTTGAAAGTAAATTTAGTACAATGAATAATGAATTGATAAACATTTGATAGTGACAGCATTTCAACTCTTCTTTATGTTCTGCTATCTCGGCATGTGCGATTATTAATTCTCTTGCTTCAATAATTAATTATCACTACAATTAAGATTTAAGTCTGCAATAAAATTCACCAATATTTACATCCAATTAGGAATATGAATATTGTTACTAGCATTTCATGTAATTGTCTACCTGTAATAATAAGCTTTTATTCGACTTGGCCTATGTAATTCACTGAAGTGAAATGGTGAGCTATCAAAGCAAAAATAATTCAATATCGAAAATAAGTCTATTCAAATGGTGACGATTAATAATTGCAATTAATTGATTGATTACACCAATTAACTACAATTACGTGATTGCGTTGCCCAAAATCAATTGCAATGTGGCATTGTATCATGGATTTTAAGGGCAGTAATATCAGACCATAGAAGTAGATAATAGTACACTAGAATGGAAATTTGATATCTTGCCTATGTACAATGATGGCACATAGAGAAATCTATGGTTTGTAGATCATATTCGATCAGATCTAAAACATTACATCATAGTCAAACTATTTGTCAAGTTGGTTGTGGAAGTTGTTGACAGCAAATTGCAGGATTTTCATGAAGAGAATTGCAAGTGAGATGGTGGCACTGTTTTATGTAAAATAGTCTACTATTCCATGGATTAATATACTGTGTCTATTTGTAGCAGTCACTGACAACTATTTTCCAATTTTTAAACACTGGAATACGAATTGAAATTTGGTTCACAGAGTCATAATCGAAAGTAGTCGGTGTACTGGTTGTAAGAACATTTCTAGAATTCAAAGATAAAAATTCTAATTATTGGATAACTTCTCCTTCTAGTGGTCAAGAAAACTAGCGCTCTTTTGGAATAAACACATCGAAAGCTTCTTCAGTGACAGTCATTTATCAGATAAACGAAATGTCGTTGGAACTTTTCAATTAATCACTAAATGATTTATATGACATAGTGTGATGATATTTTGGAGGCTCATATTCGAAAGCATGCAAAGGTTTTGAAAATTGTTCAAATATAATGAACAGGGGAATCCTTCAAAGTAAAATGAATACTGTAAGATTTCTTAGCCTCTGATTTCAAGCTGGAGCAATACATGCTCTGTAAATCGACATTGCAAGTTGCATATGTGTCTGATTATACTCTTGATTGATTATAGGAGCGATATTTCAAGATGATGACCATACAGAACGTTTTAAAGGATTTCCTTCTCTGCCATCCTGTCGCTGCACTATTTTGGAAATTCACTATTGCTTTTGTGTACATGATCTTTGGACAAGGGGCAACAATCCAGATCACAAATTGACTTTATAATTGAAAATGCCAACCAGAAAACAAGAAAGCCAGTCCGCAAAATTTGCTTTTTGCCCCAACTAAGTTCCCCCGGCGTGTGCCATAATTTTCATGCAATTTCCATTCTAGGACTTTCTATGGTATTGTTAATTTCTATGTATCAGACATAGGCGAGGCTGCGTTAGCAGCCGAGACTATCTGATATTTCTGCCCGCAAAATCCATGATATAATCCTATTATAACGCATAGTTTAGTGCAGATATCTCTGGTCTTCCATGATCTCAGTGTATTATATGAAAAAATATCACACGGAAATTCATCTAGGAATCATGAATTCCTAGATGACTAAATATCACATATACAGTGTATATGTACATAGTTTGAAGAGCTGGGGTTCAACGGAAAAGGTCTGTTTGTGTGTCACTCTATGCACATAAAAGAATTGCTTCACAATTTTGCGAAATAGAAGCTTGGATTGGAGGCTTGTTTGTTTCTTATAATAGGGTTCATCGACGAATTCCATCTTACTGTATCTGCCACTGTCTATTGATGTTGATACCCCGATTTGTGTTACAATGCCCCATAACCTGTAACAGCAAGATTTCACAACTTCGGTCTTGTGTATTGATTAAAAATTTCATTTTTTATTCATTAGAAATCTCTTCAATCATTGAGCAATCCCGGGGACATGTTTGATTCTTGATACTGCTATAAGTTCACTCATTCTTCCTCAAAGAGGAAGTCACAAAATTCACAATTTTTAGCTGACAAACTTTGAATGCTATCAGAGTCAGACGGACCATTGAACCATATGCATTTTATAAAGCTTAAGTCATGCTATATTTCAAGAATGTCGAGATTCAAAATTGTCTTGCTTTCCATGCGCGTCATTGGGATCTGAGGAGTAAGTTAGAAAACAACAATTTGACACCATTGATGTACATGTATTGATATGCTATAAACAGAACTGATGGAAATTCATTTATACGCTAAATACCTCGAATCATAGAAGTAGATAATAGTATACTATGGTACTTTTTTTCACGAGAAGGAACTTATGAATATATTTATCAACAATGATAACAAATATACAAAAATCGGTTATATACAAGGTAAGTATAGAAAGTGAAGGTAAGTTAGAAAAAGTTGATATCCTATATTTAAAGTTGCGTCCATCTTAAAGTTATCCTATTATAACATAAAAGCTGCTCCATATTAAATGAGCGACTCATTCAAAACTAAATGTTTGGTAATCGAGATCCAAATCATGAAATGTTCTTAACTCGTCATGTCTGCTTCCACTTCTCTCTCCTCTCAATGAAATAACACATGTTCTTAAAATGTCAAATGTCAATCTCGTTCTTATGAATCTTATCACTTGGCTGTACTTCTCCCCCTTCTTTGCGCTGATCTTCGCTGCCATTCTTTTATAGAAATTCTTTGCTTCTGTTCCCATCCCACCTGTACATGAAAATATCAAAGGGCAAAAGGAACCTTGGTCAACTTCTATGATACGATTGTTGTATTCCTTCTTCTTTAAATTCTCATGGTGTAGATATAGTTGTGGAATTTGCTTTTGCTTGTTTGACTGGGCCATAGGGTTTACCACCCTTACATCAAAGAATGCCCTCCTCATTGGCAACCAAAATTCTAAACAACTGATATCAGCACGAGCGCCGTCGCGAAGATTGGATCCATTTGGTAGTTTTTCTCCGGATAGAGGTAGGAGGGGAGGTTCTGACCGTACGTCTTTGCATATTGCACTTAGCAGTTCATGAGTTGTGTCTCTCACGGAGTTATGTCGTAGGCTGACATATCCACCACTTTTGCATGACAAACAATGAGAAATGGAGTATTCCTGGCCACATCCACACTTCTTCGGTACATCTTTCAATGTCAGGTGGTAACGAATGCAGTGCGTCATCAAATTCTTGTTTATTCAGTCTAAATCCGCATTCTTTCATAGGCAACGAAGTAAACCAACTGGATGCACCTTTTTCTGAAGACAGCAGCAAATGTCTGTATAATGAATTCGATTTCAGATCATCCTTTTTTCTTGCACATTTTCTTACTTTCTGTTGCTTTACCATGTTGATTTTGTTCCGCTGTTCATCCTGGTCAATATGGTAATCTGATTGATTGAAAATTGCCTCTGAAAGTTGATAATTTATTTCAACAGAATTTTGATATTCAGTGTCTGCTTCCTCTAATGGATTGAGAATACCCAAACCTCCCAAACGAGCAGGAAGACTAAGTATGTCTCTCAAGGTTGATGTTATTTGTCTTCCTCCCATGATTGATGGCATCAGCTTATAGTAGTAACCCCATCCCAGACGCAAGTGCAGTGCGGTGCAGTGATGAGTCATCATGCTGACTCAGCCCCCACCCCCACCCTCTGGAAGGAAGGTGAGGGAGTTCGTCAAGGATGTGCTGGGAGGAACGGGTCCGTGAGGAGGAAACTGTTCCCCCCCCACCCCCACCCCCACCCCCTCCTGTCACACTTCCAATTTTGGTTGTAGAGATGGTAGAAAGCCATGCCGTAGCTCATTTGAAAGCTGAGAATGAGAAAAAGGCAGTGAAAAGCTCAGTTTGGACTCATTATCTTGGGTTTAGGGAGGAAAATGGCAGGAAACTGTCAGAGTTGGAAAAAGTCAGGTTTTGGTGGTTTTGGGATGAGAAAAGTCGTTTTTCGGGCAGAAGGAGTGCTCGTATGGGAAAATGGAGTGCAAATTCGGACGTTTTGGTCAGCTTTGGGTTTAAGAACGTCTTCCCAACTCAATCGGAGAGAAAAAGTTCTCTCAAAAAGGTGTCAAACTTATAGGTTAGTCAGTATAGCATGACTGACCATTTGATGATAGTAGGCCGAAATCTTCAAACGGCTATAACTTTGCTTCTACAAGTCCTTTAGACTTGATTCAAAAAACATTCGACAGCTCTTGCTGTGCTGTAGGTGACAGAATACTTATAAACGTTTTATGAGTAGTACTAAATACTGAAAAATTTAAATTCATATTTAATGATAATAATTAAAGTTTTTGAATAAAAAGCAGTCGTTTATAAGTCTCTGTGACTTGGGTCGTTTCCTCTTGTAAATAACTCCACCGGTTTTCATGTCAAAACTGGGGCCCGGATACCAACACAGTGATATGACGCACGCTCTGTCCGCCCGAGGTTGGATTTGTGGGTCGAGGCCTTGGAGCTGGGATAAGATCCCCTCTGAGTAATGCCTGTAACGGATTCAAGAGCTTAACACCCAAACGGTTGCTGGCTTGCTATCAGGCCTTCTTCGTCTAGCCTCAGTAACTTAGGCTTGGCAACGTCAATCGTTTGTCATTATAACTTGGTAAAAATGGGATGGTTACTGCAAGCATTGACGTCAAACCTTTTCGCGTCATAGGGGAATCCGTCTTTGTGTTGGGAGTTGGTAACAGAAAGCACGGTGACTGCCAATGCCCATACATGTTAAAACTGCCGTTGTCAAGTTAAAAGCATGACCAAATAAGGAAGGTCTGAATCATAGCTTTCTGCTCGCTGGGTATATAAACCGCGACTTTTCTCTAGTCTTCACTCCTGTTTCAAGTTGCAAGACGAACGGTGAGTGCTCTGACAAGGTTTGCTATCAAACTTTGGGATTTAGTATAAAGCTAGGAATCATACTCTTTAACTTTGGTTGACGATTTTATTCCAACGTTTGCTATCAAATGTTTGATGACTTAGTCTTTCAATGCATATCAGCAAGTAGTATCCTATAAACACTTGCCATCAAATTTTACTCTATCCTTACAGAATCATAATGACGAAATCAAGCAATGAAAAAATGTTGGTTGGCAGATGCAGTTGCGGCAAGATTGCCAGAGGTAGTGAGCTGAGGAAGCATATTAAAGAGGGGACGGTGGGCGTGCATATGAGAGAGGTGTTGTTGAGAGTGTGCGTCCATCATCGGGTGGTATGTGGGGAAGGGAATGTGGGGGTCCAAGTGGTAATATAGCTATGGCAGGGTTCAAGGAGTGGTTTGAGGGAGAGTTGTTGGAAAGGGAAGAGGTGAGGAAGGCGGTGGCAACGATTGAGGGCGTGGTTGGGGAGAAAGTGGTGACGAAGGCGAGTCATGAGAGTTCGAGTGAGGAAGTTGAGTTGAGAGCGGAAATGAAGAAGAAGGATGATGTTGATTTGGATAAGGTGATTAAGGATTTGTTTGGGGATATCGGTGATCTGGAGGGGGAGGGTGAGGAAGTGGGTAAGCCGATGGCAGCGTCATCGCCATGGTGGGAAGAGGGGTGTGATACGGAGGCATTTGTTAGGTTGAAGGATCGTGTGATGGGTTTGGAAAGTTTAAATAGAAAAGTTTTGAAGGAGAATGAAGAGCTGGTGGCGAAGGTTGAGGGGTATAGGGCAACGAGGGAAGAGTTGGAGAGTATGAGAAAGAAGGAGAAGGAATGGATGGCGGGACGGAGCGAGTTGATGAGGAAGGCAGGTTTGGTGGAGAGTTTGCAGGCGAGTTTGTCGAGGAAGGATGAAGAGATAGAGCGGATGCGAAGCGTGGTGAAGGAGACGGAGGAAGTGAAGGGTATAAATAAGAGGTTGGCGGGTGAAGTTGAGCGACTGCATGAGTGTTTGAAGAGTAGAAAAAGAAGAGTGTATGAAGTCCATCTTCCCCTCTTTGAAAATAATATATGTGACGACCCCACAATCACTGACGACCCTAATGTGACTCAGCAATGCCATGAAGGCGACGGAGTCCGGTGCCTACATATCAATTTGAACATCACTGGAGAGCTGGAGGACTTCTTCGTCCGAAAAGTTCGGAAGAAGTTGCCCAGTAAGTTACTTCAACATCATCATTTCCTTGCCGCCTCTAAACTCCTATTCTTTTTCTTTCAGAGTGTTTGCAGAAGTGAGAGTGTCGGTGGACGGAGAACGACCCATGGGCTCTTTTAAGGGCCAACCTTCTAATGCAGCTAAAGCGGTCCCAAGCCAGCCACATATCTACGGATATGGAATGCAGAGGGGAAGAAAAATGATGAAGGATGAAACGGGAGGACATTCATGCGCCACACGCAACACATCACAGACTTCTCTCTTCGCTAGTGAACAAGCTCTTGTCAGTGTCGTCAGAAACTTTATCATGTTGTACAAAAGTTTATACTGCAACACAGGTTGATGTATAGTTAGAAAAGTTTGATCATGACGTTTATTCATAAGTCTAGTCAGAAAGTGTATCATGGTTTCTACAAAAGTTTTTACTGCAACACAGGTTGATGTATAGTTAGAAAAGTTTGATCATGACGTTTATTCGTGAGTGTCGTCAGAAAGTGTATCATGGTTTGCAAAAGCAAAGTTTAGTATAGTCAAATAATTTTACTACGACACACGTTTGTGAAAATAAAGTTTGATCATTGACGTTGTATGACTGACCGAACTCACAGCAGCACTAGAAAGTTTTAGAAGGTTTTACTGCACAGTGTAGATTGTCTTGTAACTTACTTTCAGTGTTAGAAAGTTTTATGGGAGACAGTTGCCAAATGTTTCCCTTATTAGAAAAATTCATGGCTGTTAGATTCGCTTCATCAGGTTTACTAAAAGCAGTCTTGTACTGCAATGAGATTTTAGAATGTTATATGAAAACAGTGTACACCACAGCATTAGAACGTTTAGCACAACACAAGTGTCATGAAAAAATACTTTATTTGGCCTTTGATTTAACATCATTGAAACCCACTTTACTAATAGCAATGACAATATGCTTTATTTTATTCAGAAGCAAATGATCGCCGTAACCATGAAAGTTGTCCATCCGAGAAATAATCTTCCGTAGATGTCGTGTATAAAGCTCAGAAGCATCAGTAACATATTCTTGTCCATAGGAACGAAATTGAAAGTCAACACTTTCCGCTACTTCAGCTTCTGGAAAATGAATGTAATTGACATGTGCAATTAAGTGAGCCTTGATGAGACTGTCTTTTAAATAAGATATCAACTCCGTAAATATTTTTCGTGTGTAGTCTAAACATGCTTCCAATTCTGTCTCCTCCCTTTGAAACTTAAGGATGTAATCTTGTATTAAGCCTCCGAAGCTCTCTTGATGAAAACGAATCGAGCAATCATCATGTTTTAATGTATTGACTTCAGGTGCCATGCTTGAGTCTATTGCTAAACAACATTTTTGCCTAACACGATTTCAATAACGCGTTACAAATGTGTGTATGCACATCAGGAACTCTAGCTCGTCTGTGATTGGACGAGAGGTCTCATCCATTCACCGCTTAGGAAAATCTTATAAAAGGCAGTGCACCAGCTCTGCTCTTCACATTTATCTTTCACAAGGTGAGTGTCGGTGAGCTCCTGCTATCAGGTTGTTTTGAATTGCTATCAAGTTTAATAGTCTCTTGCTATCACATCTTCTGCTCATAAAACATATCATCGCTGTAATACCTCCTTTGCTCGAGCGTTCCTTCGGGACGGCGGGTACTGCCGTAGAGGGATTGCGTTGCACGGGTTGTTCGTCGTTTGTTAGACCGAAACCTCTGAGCCGTTGCTCATGTTGGGCGTTCGACTTCATATTCAACGTGACGCTTTCTCTCGCCAGGTCAGAGTACTTTAGCCATTCGACAAAAGTTAGTCTTTATGATATGGAGTAGAGTGAAATGTAATTAATTAGATGTCACTTCAATGATTGTTCCCAAACGTTGACTAGGCAAATGAAACGATTTTCATCTTTCCTTTTCAGTGATTGAAATCTATGAGCGTACTACCGTGTAATCTACAATCGATCAAAAATGGAATCCAAGAAAATTGAGAACTACCGCATTGCTGTCGAGATTGAGAAAGCCACCATCGAGCAATGTAAGTATTTGTAACAAGGTTGACTCTATTACTAACATCATTAGGGTAGTCATCCTCATTAAAATCAAGAGCCCTTCCCTTATGTTGTTCATGTCTAAACCGAATCCAAATTTTACCTCTGCTCATCTTTGCTGTCATTCTTTTTCAGTGCATGAATGTATTCGTAACGGGGAACCCGTCCCCCAAGGAGCAATCGGGCAAGCTTACGAGCGGCTTGGCAAGTGTAAGTATCCTCACCTATGAGAGTTGGAATGTCATGTTTTAGCACTTCTGTATCCGTATAGCTTACTCTCTATCATTATTATCTCCGCAACCTCTAATCTAATCTCTCTTTTCTCTCTACAGATATGGCGAAGAAGAAGAAGTGGGAGGAAGCCGCGAGGCGGAGATTCGAAGCTGAATTTCCGGCCCTACCTTCCCGCTCACCTACCTCCGCCCAAGCTGCGACCCCTTTCTCGGGCATCGTTATCGCCCCACCTCCACCGCCACCAGCTCCGGTACCTGTGTCCGTCCCTGCGCCCGTCCCAGCTCCGGTACCTGCTCCTCGCCATCACGTCCCTCCGACACCAAAGCCCAGGACCCTTCCACCCTCGGCTCGTGTCCCTCTCCTGCCTCCTCCGCGCCCATCCTTGCTGCCGGAGTTACAGTCTTTAGATGGTAAGTAATCGTGATTGGGAAATAGGGGGCTAACACTTCAAACTTGAAATGTTGATCATGTTACTAATCTCTTTTCTCTTTTTCTCAACAGATCTGGCGGCCTACCTCCTGGACGGTGACGTTCCCTCCCGTCCCATCATCATCCCTGCATCGCCACCACCACCTGCAGCGGTCGACCTCCCTCTCCTCTCCGTCAAGTCGGTGGAGAGATTGTTGGAGGAGCAGGAAATGGAGTTGGAGATCGTCGGAGAGGAGAGGGAGATGGAGATAGTCGGAGAGGAAGGTGAGAGGGAGAGAGAAGGACCTATGCCTCGACAGGTCAGCTGTACGGACTGCGGGCAGGTCTTCGCGAGGCCATTCTGCCTTCGGCGACACCGTCATTCTCGCTGCCCAAAAGTGAAAGGAGATCTGGAGAAGGCACGCCGACCAATCCCTCAATATCCCAAGTGTGAAGGTTGTGGACGCACGTTCTACAACAACACCAACTTACAACGTCACCTCGAAGGCGGTTCCTGTGGCAGTCTGAGGCAACCACCGACAACAACAGGTAGGAAGCATCCTTCATCGCACGTCGGCTTTTCGTGTTCTTTGTGTCAGAAGACCTTTCCTACAGAGTTTGTTCTTTCTTCGCACACACTCTGTCACACTCATCCCACTGAGCTTTACACTGACAACAACGTCACTCTAAGGCTCAGCAAGTTTTCCCTTGAGAGGCTCGTTCGCGATTATGAGTTAGAAAGCTCTGAAGCTGTGCAGGACATTCATCCTTTCTTAATGAATAACATAGGCTTCATTCATCAAATGTTGACGAGCTTAGATAGATTTTTACTTAAGGGCATGTTCTATCTCACTGCTCGTTTCAATAAGGTAGACAGTAGCACGGGAGAAGTAGAGTCCACTGTGACCATTAGGATAGCCTCCTGTGCTGCTGATCTCATAGGTGATGTAAACGAGTGGGTAGAGAGACATGCGACCTATCTCGTCAGCAACTTAAATAAATTGAATGAAAGAGACAGCGGTCTGGTCTTTGATGGGATAGAGAAGGTACACATCAAAATTGATCTTTTAGAAAATTTACAAGGGAGTGGTTGTTTCACCCTCCCCAAAGCACTGGCTGACAAAAAGGCTGTCATCAATGTAGAGTGTCAGTCCGAGTGTTTCAAGTATGCCGTCCTCTCCATTCTTCACTATAATGACATAGGTATAAATCGTGAACGAATCACCAAGTATCGTGAATGGGAGGATGAGCTTAGGTTTGACGGGTTAGATGTCAACACATTAGACTTTAAAGGCATCGCCCAATTTGAAAAATTGAATAATATTAAGATTGTCATCCATCTCTGGGAAAAAGGTCTGAAGGGCGTTAGGTATAATAATCGCCAAAGTAACTTCGACCGGGTTGTCAATCTCCTCCTAGTCTATAGCGACAACCACCCAGAATGGCATTATTGTGGCATTCCCAAAATTTCAAAGTTATACCATCATCAAGCAACCTATAGGGATAATTTTTATTACTGTGATCGCTGCACACGGCGTTTCACATCAAAACCATATTTTGAAGAGCATTACGAGTGGTGCTGTCGGGGTAAGCTTCAAATGGAAGTCATGCCCAAAGATAAATTTTATAGGTATGAAGAAAACGGCAATGAGCTCAGTCCCATATGTACCATCTATGCGGACATTGAATGTTATATTGAACAAGAGGACCTAAGTCATGAGCCAGCAGCCATTGCCTGCTATGAAGTTTGGCATCCATATTATAGGAACCAAAAAAGGATGCATGTGTGGCAAGGCGAGGAGTGCGTTGAAAAATTCCTCAACTTTTTAGATAGGAAAGCCCGTTTTCATCAACGCTATGAAACGGAGCTAACTAGGAAACCCATGTGCTTCACAGAAGCCGATAAAATCAAATTTGATAGAACAACGGAATGTCCCCGCTGCTGTTCATCCTTTGATGATCAGCAACATAAGAAAGTGAGGGACCATTGCCATCTCAGTGGTAAATTTAGGTCTGCCTTATGCAGTAAATGCAATATGAAACTTAGGCTCAAACGGCGAACGCTCCCCGTCATCTTTCATAACTTTAAATGTTATGATGCTCACATCATCATTCGCCATGGATTCGGTAAAATGAAATCCTGGTCATCCAAAGTGATTGCACAAAGTAAGGAAAAATTTATGTGCATCACTGCTAAAGTCCAAGTCGATAAGACGAAGGAGGGGAAACCTGTCTTCTATGACATAAAGTTTCTAGACAGTTTCCAGTTTATGTCTTCTTCCTTAGCCGCGTTGGCTAATAATTTAGAAACACTTCCCCTCACTCAACATTTAAAGAAAGACTATCCCAACATAAGTGACAGTCTGATACGACGGAAAGGGGTGTTTCCTTATAGTTATTTTAGTTCAATGGATACATTGAAGGAGACATCCCTTCCGTCCATTGATAAGTTTAAAAATGATTTGACGGGTGAGGACTGTTCGCTGGATGATTATAGGCATGCAGAGCAAGCATGGTTAGAATTTAGGTGTTGCACGTTTGGTGACTACATGCTTGCCTACTTAAAATTAGACGTCTATCTGTTGGCTGACGTGTTTGAGACTTTTAGGAAAGTCACATTAGAACAGGACGCCTTAGACCCCGTTCATTTTGTTAGTCTGCCGGGTCTGTCCTATCAGTCAGCCTTCAAGATGACGAAAGAGAGCATTCATTTACTGCAAGATGCAGAAATGTATACGTTATTTGAACGTGGTATTAGGGGTGGCTTGACATTTGTTAACAAACATGTTGTCAACAGCACCCAAGACATAGGATCGACCACGCATTTAATGTACATAGACCAAAATAATTTGTATGGGAGTGCACTCTCCAAGCCTTTGCCACAGTCTGACTTCCAATGGGTAGACCCCCATGACATTGAATACTTCTCCAATCCAGCACACATCATGGCACTGGGAGATGAGGCCGACATAGGTAATTTATTTGAAGTCGACCTCATCTATCCAGACTGCATTAAGAATAGGACCGCTGATTTTCCTCTCGCACCCGAATCTGGCATAGTCAGTCCAGATATGTTCTCTCCCTTTATGGAAGAACACAATAAGAAATATGAGGCGGAAAATGACTTAAAATATAAACCCACTAGGAAGTTGTTGCTCACCCAATTGAACAAGCAGCATTACATCGTGCACTATTCCATCCTCAAATTCTATCTAGGTATGGGGATGCAACTTGACAAAGTCCATCGCGCTATCCAGTTTAAGCAGAAGCCCTTTCTAAAACCGTATATAGAATTTAATAGCAAGAAACGGGATGAATCCAAGAATCCTTTCGAAAAGGACTTCTTTAAATTTAAGAATAATGCCCTCTTTGGTAAAACCATGGAGGATGTAAGAAAGCGCATGGACTATCGCATCGTAACTGATCCGGAAACGAGTATCAAGTTATGTCGCTCGCCGTTGTTTTGCCACCATGATGTCATTTCCGAAGACATCACTGGTTTAAAATGTTAAAATCTAAAGTAGAACTTTGTAAGCCCATTTATGTCGGTCAAGCTGTCTTGGATCACTCCAAGTTAGAAATGTATAAGTTATTTTACCACACTTTTGAGACATGTCCACTTCTCCAACGTGTGGAATTAGTAGGAGGTGATACAGACAGCTTCTTCATAGCTTTGACAACCACTAGCCAAGTCAAGCAGGAAGACATTTTAAAATATTTAGCACCCAAGTTTGATAGTTCCAACTATCCCACTGACCATCCGCTTTACTCTACCTCAAATAAAGCGAAGCTTGGCTGCTTCAAGGATGAGTGTGCCGGCAAACAGATAGAGGAGATGATCTTGCTTCGCCCCAAGATGTACTCCATGAGGCTAAAATCCTCAGAGCTTTCTATAAAACGGGCGAAAGGCATCTCGAAGTCAATCGTTAGAAAAATGACACATAGGGACTATCAAGATGCCTTATATTCACTCAAAATTAAAAAAGTAGAAATGACCATTTTAAAATCTCAGTCGCATCAAGTCAGAACAACGACGTTTAGGAAACGAGGTCTCTCAGCTTGGGAAGACAAGCGATGCTGGATGAGTCCTAACCACTCATTACCGTACGGCCATCCAGACACTCATCTACCTCCACCCAAGAGACAGAAACTTTCTCCTCCTCCGTCCGACGATGTCTGATGATGAATGCTTCCTCTCTGTTGTGGTTGATGTTTTGCTTTTTACTCCATGGCGTTTTCTATGGGGCGTTATGAGTGAGTGCCTTGTAACATGCGTCCAACTCCTGATCACTTCATATCATGACTTACATATCAACTGGTTTTCCTGTCGTTGTTTTCTCCCTGCACATGATTGACTTTGTTTTCTCCCTGCATATCAGTGACTTTGTTTTCTCCGGTGATGTGAGCCATAAAAACTTTGTTTTCTGCTACCATCAGTATTAACTATGTGCAGTGCTATGAAAATCGGTTGTGATGATGAATAACATATCATTTACAGACTGTGTCGTTTTTCTTTTGACATACAGATGGAATTCTCACTCATTAGACAGAAGTAACAATTTTAATCATTTTGTAAGATGGGTAGGGTTAGAAATAAAGTTTAACGTTTGTAAAGTTAGAAATAAAGTTGATGATTGTAAAGTTTGAATTAATGTCATAATCATCTCACTGTTTACAAGATAGGTAAAGTATAAAATAAGTTATAACCATATCACTGTTTGTAAAGTTAGAAATAAAGTTGACGTTTGTAAAGTTAGAAATAAAATTGATGATTGTAAAGTTAGAAATAAAGTTGATGATTGTAAAGTTTGAATTAATGTTAAAATCATCTTACTGTTTACAAGATAGGTAAAGTATAAAATAAGTTATAACCATATCACTGTTTGTAAGATAGGTGAAATATAAATCAAGTTAGAATCACTTCACTGTTTGTAAAGTTAGAAATAAAGTTGATGATTGTAAAGTTTGAATTAATGTTAAAATCATTTCACTGTTTGTACAGTTTGTAAGATAGGTGAAATATAAATGAAGTTGGAATCACTTCGCTGTTTGTAAAGTTAGAAATCAAGTTGAACGTTTGTGAAGTTAGAAATAAAGTTGATGATTGTAAAGTTTGAATTAATGTTAAAATCATTTCACTGTTTGTACAGTTTGTAAGATAGGTGAAATATAAATGAAGTTAGAATCACTTCGCTGTTTGTAAAGTTAGAAATAAAGTTGACGTTTGTGAAGTTAGAAATAAAGTTGACGTTTGTAAAGTTAGAAATAAAGTTGATGAATGTAAAGTTTGAATTAATGTTATAATCATCTCACTGTTTGCAAGATAGGTAAAGTATAAAATAAGTTATAACCATATCACTGTTTGTAAGATAGGTGAAATGTAAATGAAGTCAGAATCACTTCACTGTTTGTAAAGTTAGAAACAAAGTTAAAGTTTGTAAAGTTAGAAATAAAGTTGATGATTGTAAAGTTTGAATTAATGTCAAAATCATCTCACTGTCTACAAGATAGGTAAAGTATAAAATAAGTTATAACCATATCACTTTTTGTAAAGTTAGAAATAAAGTTGACGTTTGTAATGTTTGAATTAATGTTAAAATCATTTCACTGTTTGTACAGTTTGTAGGATAGGTGAAATATACAATGAAGTCATAAGTATTTCACTATTTGCAAGATAGGTAAAGTATAAAATAAAGTCAAAACCATGTTAGAGTTTGTAAGTTAACATCCTCATCAACGCATGTAACATCATGGCAATTTCTTCGGCTTTAGGAAACATCAACCACTTTGCTGACTCATGTCTATAAATAGCTCTGACTCATGAAGGAGTAAGGCGCCAGTCATACTAATCTAATCAGTCTTGTTCAACCTTTTCACTGACACGTGTGTGGGCGTTATTTATCAGACAAAGCGATGGCGCCTCACGTCAGACAGCGCGACCTTTTCACCGACAAGTGTGTGGACATCATTTCATGTCTATAAATAGCGCTGACTCATCATAAAGCGAAGAACCTTGTTGATGACCTTTTCACCGACACGTGCGTGGACGATAGTTCATTGTGATGACTCATTCAAAACGCATCATGTGATTAACACGATTCTATTAACTGTGACTCATACAGATAACGCATTAAATATTTAAAAATGTCAGCTACTTTACTGATATCACGTAAACCAGTCATGATACAATGTCCGTTGTGAAACACTGCAATATGTACAAGATGCCACTTCCGAATCAGAGCAGCAGGAAAGAGTTCAGTTTCATAAAATATACAATGATTACTGGTTTTAATGTTGGCTAGATTCACTAACATCTTTAATTGAACAGACACTACTATATTCTTCAATGTCAGGGGACTGAGGCGTAGATGAGGCATGAGTGTTCGCATTTTCTTGACGACTTCGTAATACATGGACTGCATCACGAAATGAGAAAGGTTTCCTAGGACTTGGATTTTGCCACAGCGAAAGATTTGAATATTTCGACCGTTGCTCATGCGAATGACCAACATTTGCGGACGACCGCGATGATAGACTGAATCGGGTAGATGGGTATGCAACTGTTCTAAATCGATGTCTCTTCTGAGATTCATTTCGCGCATGGCGTTGATGATGCGGATGGGGAGCATGACTCACAAATGACATGAGGGTGGAGTGAACTTCCCTTTTATACTTTTCCCATGAGGGTTTTGGAATCACAATGTAGCAGTGATCATTATGTAGAATCATCTCTTGAATGCGAATAAATACAATGCCGTCTCCTACGTTAATGACACGGCAAGAGTGGGATAGGATAGCGCGATGTAACCTTCGTAGATGAAAGCGTTCTAGAGTTATCTGAAGTTGACGTTTCGTATCATGAAATGTAACACACTGACTTTTCCATGATACATGGAGACATGCTGATAATTTCCACATGATTAAAACTTGAGTGAAGAATGGTATGCCTAAGAAAGAAGGAGAGAGTCATGTTCATGTGTGGCATGGTGAGTGTACATTTTCTTTCTTGATACGGTGGCCGTTAGGCCGTGGTCTCATAAAGACCGATGGTGCGTTCTCAGTGTGTGGAGAGTGTTACTGTAGTTGATCATCATCAACATGGACATCATTTTTAAAGGTGATGGAGACAAGATAGGGATTCAACGTAAACAACCTTCCGTCCCTGCGTGGACCCATGTAGATGGTTTGAATTTTAATTTCGAAGGAGTAGAATCCTTTTCCCAAAATGGGGAGTGGTTTGCAATTGAGTAAGTCGAATTCGCTGCCCTCCTTTTCATGAATGATGAGACAGTGTCTATCCATATGCACATACATGTATCGTCTTTCCATGATGGGAACTTGTGGCCGCTTCCCATTGTGTCGAACAATTTCTTTGGGAATGGTGAGATTTTCTTTCAGGAATGTTTCAAGAGTATTGAATTGTAACCGTGTCCAATAGTCTAACGGCACACACACGGCCACTCCATACTTATTTGACATAATCTTTAGATAATCTATCCGATGACTTGGAGTTTTTATGGTTACAGCTTCTCCATGATGAGTTATCTTTTGATTGAAAGCATTTTTACCCGATGCTAAAGTAAAGGAGTTCAGTGTACCCAGTGCGAGAGCAGAGGAGTTGATGGCTTCGAGCAACCGCATGGTTAGCGCAAGGACGGAAATGATTGCCATGCGCTCAGTCGTCCGTTTTATAAGCAGACCTAGCTCCAATCACATGCGTTTCCCTTTTCTCGTTTTCCCTGTCTTTGTTATGTGACAAAGAGTTATCACACGTGAACTTTTGACTGCATGGGTAGCAACCTTCCCTCTTACAAAGACTTGAGTGACACACCCCTTCTAGCGAACAAAGACGCATTCATTTATCTAACAAAGAGCCTGATAGTAATGCACAAAGCGCAATGACTCATGTTGTGACACGCCCCTTTTCTCGAACAAAGACGCATTCATTTATCTAACAAAGAGCCTGATAGTAATACACAAAGCGCAATGACTCATGCTGCTCTATACACCATTACAAAATACTCAGTGAAAAGAAAACTTTATTGCATCTACACAATGTGTCGCGCATCAAACAAAGTCGTGGATGTAAACACACTCAGTTGAATCATGATATGTTTAACAACGTACGCATTTCCTTCCAACGTCTCTCCTATTCTCTCCATAATTTTCTCCATATGACGACCATAAAATTGATCACTAAGAGTAATACATTGTGTGCAATAAGATCCAAAACGAAGTGGTTTTTGTAAATCTTTCAACTCTATATAAGCAACGAGTCTACCCTTTACATCTTGAGGTTGTAAACTCTCCATCAATCTTTTGAAGAGAGGAAGGCTTTCAGTGAGCACTACTTTCATATCATTCATCTTCATTTTAAATGTAAGTTTCCAATCTTGTAAAAATCCATCGAATCCTTGTTGATCAAGTGTCAAATGACACATGTGGTTACTTAAGGTACGATGCGCCATCATAAACGATGTAACTATAGATTTCACATTGCTTCAATAACTTCCACTATGAATAAAACAGAAATAACAATCATGTTCCACTGTAAGTTTATTCAACACCAGACAAAATTTACAAGTACGGAATACACTTCATAAAATGATCATCATTCATTCACAAAAAGTAAAAACATGTTTTACATAGACCCATGCTGTTGACAATAATATAGATACAGTTCATAAACGTCATAGAGACTACAATGCCAGCGTGAAGAGAGTTTTGCAATGTAGGTAGCTTTATTTCTAGTATTACAATGGGATGGTGGTCTGTACAGGTGATGTCTCTCACCGAAACATATTGCCATGTCAAAAATCATTTCATCTCTAAACTTCTTTTGATCACAATGCATATGATAGTCTTGTCTTACACGATCTACCCAACATGGTAAATATAAATTATCAATGTTCAACTGAAGTGTTGTTGCTTCTCGTTCAGAATCATTTCCTAATATTTTAACAATATGAAAACCTGACAGCCACCGTTTGAAATCACTTATCAAATACGTTTCATTTACAAATCCAATATGAATCAAAATAGAAGGATCAAGTCCATGTACATGACGTCGTGACCATTCGTCTTTGTGTGGAGGACAGTAGGCAAATCTATCATATACACTAACAACAGTTTGATCACTTTCTCTCATTGCAATAGCACTCAATTCCTGCATGGGTGTTCCCTCACTGTCTATGAAGATGACAACCTACAATATCAAAAAGACTTAATTACAAAATAATACATTGAGCAGGAACTTTACAAGGATGTCTGTCCTTTACATAACAAAAGATACATACAACATGATGACAATGTTTTATTTGAACATAACGCGCAAGACCGCGTTTTCCACATTCACTACATACTAACTGATTACAATACTTAAGATTTCTCTTTGGTGGTAGCACCATCTTTCTTTGATGCGCGACGACGTTTAGGTTTAGTGACAGGTTCTTGACACTCTTTGACACAAGAATCAATGACTTTCTCAATGTGATCAAGTCCTGTTAACTCAGGTTGATGATGAATTTGAGCAATGCGCAAATTGAGAGAAATCAAATTACCGTCAGATTGATGAGGTCCCACATATTCAGCAGGCACCTCAATATGAAATGAATAAAAGCCAGCACCTAGCGATGACAATTCTGTTTCAACTGACTGTTCAACTGTCACTCCTGAAGTGACTTTACACTACTTGCTTTGTAAAATATAGCAGCGAGTGCCGCGATACAATGGTTTATAATAAGAAGTTTTCTTTTCTGGCCACAACTGTAATAGTTCAGTAGGAATAAGAGCCTTTTGCCTCACAAAGTCTTCTAAAATGTCAAGCTGCTGACGCAACCAATTATCAATAGGGATACTCAGGTTTTGACCGCAACGATTTACTTGCGTATCCACTTTTGGTAAGTATACCGCCGGCGTTTGAAGATGGAGTCGAACACCGTTGTAGCGCACTTGTTGTTTGTAGGTACGATAGCCGTGAATTACCTTTTCAATTTTCGGATTCCACAGCTCGAGATGTTGAGGATTCAGTGATGCAGCAGTTGGAGTAGGATTCATGGCCATGGCAGTCTGTAACGAAAGAATACCACTAAGTACATTCATGATCATCAGAGAAAAGAAAATCCTTAGCTTAGCAGTGACATATGAGTTGGCCCTTAAGAGGACCTTTTGGGGCGTTCACATGATTTAAAGCTTATCACCAAAGTCTAAGTCTTCGTCATCGTCCAGTAAATTAAATGTCTTGGGCTTAGGACCCGAATTAAGTTTCAATTCCCTAAAAGACTTAAAGGTAAAGCGTCTAGGTGGTGGTGGCGGTGGCGGCAATGGTTCAACAAAATAAGCTTGTACAATCATCGGCCACACACTCCCCTGCGTCTCTCTTCTAAAATGTTGGTAAGGTTTAGGCCACACCGTCACCGTCATGACACTCACTTGTAAATTTGCAAACAGGATTGATCAGACAAAGTTGAGAGGGGAGAATGCCTTTCGCAAGTCACACACGCTTTCCAAGTCAAGAGAATGAAATGAAGAGAAAATGGGGAGACGTCTGCTTTCATAATCTCCTGCGAATCCACATTTGACACTATGTGAGCCAATCAGAGTCCTCCGTTTCTCCCCTGACTTCGTTGCGGCAGGGAAAAGGAGGCACGCGGACGTCTGACTCTAGAATGTTTTACCCAAATCTTGTAGTCGAATCTAGTTTAACACATTGAGTTGAATATGAATGTTTTTTTATGCGACATAAGAGCAAGTTGGATCCATGCTCATGAAATGAATCTAGTCGAGATGCAATTTTCGCCATGTGTCGCTTATAGAAATCTTTGGGATCATGTATCGTCTCTGCAGAATAGGATGCAAAATGAAACACTACACTTTCACCTGCATGTTCATCAGTTACTTTCTCAAATTCAATCTCTGCAACTAATCGTCCTTTCACATCTTTATTCATCAAACTGTCCATGAGCTGTTGGAAAACGAAGTAACCTTTAGCGATAGCAAATTCTAAGTCTGCCTTTTCATAATGAAAGGAGATTATGTAGTCCCTAATCACACCACGAAGACTTTGTCGATGAAAACGTAGTGAACAAAATTCATTCGTAAACTTTACTGCTTCTGTCATCTTTCTTCCTTTCACTTCGGAGACATAGCATGAATGACATTCAGATGCAACATGACACGCTGATGCCAAATCTGGTCTCTGTTTGCCCGTCCGACGCTTGCTTCACCCGCTAGAGCGATTTTCATAAACATTCTTACTCTGTCGTTTTTCGCCAATCTCCCAAAATCTTAAATGACGCATCACATCTAAACGAAGGTAGATACGAACAAGCCATGTTTTCCACTGAATTTGTCTCACTCTTAGCTTTCAGACGAGCTATGGCACGACTTTCTACCATCTCTACAACCAAAGTTGGAAGTGTGACAAGAGGGGGTGCGGGTGGGGGTGAGGGTGGGGGTGGGGGTCAGAACTTTTTCTCTCCGATTGAGTTGGGAAGACGTTCCTAGACCCAACATTGGCCAAAACGTCCGAATTTGAACTCCATTTTCCCATACGAGCACTCCTTCTGCCCGAAAAACGACTTTTCTCATCCCAAAACCACCAAAACCTGACTTTTTCGAACTCTGACAGTTTCCTGCCATTTTCCTCCCTAAACCCAAGAAAATGAGTCCAAACTGAGGTTTTCACTGCCTTTTTCTCATTCTCAGCTTTCAAATGAGCTATGGCACGACTTTCTACCATCTCTACAACCAAAGGTGGAAGTGTGACAGGAGGGGGTGGGGGTGGGGGGTAGGGAACTGTTTCCTCCTCACGGACCCATTCCTCCCAGCACATCCTTGACGAACTCCCTCACCTTCCTTCCAGAGGGTGGGGGTGGGGGTGGGGGCTGAGTCAGCATGATGACTCATCGATGACTCATCACTGCACCGCACTGCACTTGCGTCTGGGATGGGGTTACTACTGCTTA